>VXBJ01005738.1:48184-156248 GCA_013400055.1 Nycticryphes semicollaris | reverse complement strand
AAAAAAAAAAAAAAGAGGCATTCCTATAAAAAAGGTAGTATTTAGTCTTTTGCTGAATGTCACTTCTACATAAAAATTCCATTAAAAATAGACAACTGTTCAGCATTTATATTCTCTGCTTTGGCTTTTGCTATTACACTGAGTTTATTGCAAAATAAAGGTTAGGCACTCCTCTCACAATGAATTCTGTAATACTCTACCTGTTGAATAGCAGTGTGTTTGTTATCCCTTTCATATCCCGACCTCCTCATTGCTCCCTCCCCATTTCACTCCAGGTACTGACCCGATTTACAACATCTAGGGCCCATTCTCTCAAGAATTCCAGGCACTCCTTTACTTTTAACTCAGTAAAGCCTGAAGGGACAACACAGTTTTGATACTCTTAATGTGAGTAATTTCATGTTGCTCACGCTGAAGTGAGTAGTAAAATTCCTAGCTCTGGATTACGTCAAGAAAGTAAGGATTAAACTGTATCACTATATATATGTATTCATCTGTCTCAAGCTGATAGAGCCCCCACACTAGCTACATAAATCCACATAAACACCAAAAGCTGAACCAGAATCTACCCAATTACAATTACAACTGACATCATATATCTTCCTCCCAAAAGGAACTTCCATCACTTCAGGTAGCATCAGTTTTCAAGAGTTGCCCAAGGGACTTTTCAGTCCAAAAGCCTATTAATGTATTGTGCTTGTACGTGTCTGGCAAAAACCAGCATCGGTAATCTTTACTGAAATAATAATTCTGTCTTAACCTCTCCCACTGCTGAAAACTCTACTGCTCTCTGTGTCTTAGAGCTTCATATTGCTTTTGATTCTTTCCATTGCCTTTTTCTCACAGTACACATCATCTTAAGCATAGAATCATAGGCTCATAGAATTGTCTAGGTTGGAAGGGACCTTTAAGATCATCTGGTCCAACCACCAACCTAACTCACACCACCATCCCTGAACCATGTCACTAAGCACTATCTCAACCTAAGCAGTACATCAACCCAATGACATAGTATTTCTTTCTTCTTTCTTACCTTGACTAGAATTCAGTCCTTCCTCCCTATTATACAGAAAGCTACTGTCCAGTCTTTCTCTCTAACACTTTATTGTTACTAATTTTACTTTTCTGAATCCTTGTTTTTCCATTTCCAGGACATCTTAAAGACAACAATGATGAAACTAATAGTTTGCCCTCTTCCTCTCCTGCTAATTCAACCATTTCTTCCTATCTCTTACCACACTAGGATCCACAGTATTCATCTGCCTCCCTTGCAAGCTCCACATGGCTCTGATTTCTTCATTCTCTTTTATTTATTTTCCATACTCTTAAATCATCCACCTTACTGTATTTAGCACTGTTGAACCTACACCATGCACCGCCAGGAGTGCCCTCCTGTTTATCCAATTTCTATTCTCCTTCAAATATCTCTTAAAAAATAAACTCATTATAGTTGTTCTGCAGCCCATCCTTATCAGGCACAGCAGAGACCTGGTCTATTGATGGGTCAGTAGCCAGTACGATTTTGAGATACAAGTAAGAACATGGTCTATACCCTGCTGATCATGGGTGATTTGCTGGGATCAGAGCTGCTTTTTTTACACATTTTAGCTTTTTGTAGCAGTCTTCTCACACTGAGCTACTGACTTCTGAGCGCAGAAAGATATTGCCTAGCTCACAGGTGCACTCCACTTCTTTTCATGCATCTTCTTGGAAACAGAGGACAGCAATGAACACCTTTAGTCTAGTTATCCATGTCTTTACAATCACGTTTGCCTTGCATTGGTCTCTTTGAATGAAAGGACAGAAAAAGCAGGAACGGAAGCAGTGTGTAACACTCCTCAGACAGCACCAGTTAAATTTATACTAAGTAGGTGATGTTGAGGATTTTTCCAACAAACAGTCATCAAAGGGTGATCCAATCCTGACACCTGCATGAAAGCATTGGAGAGGCAGCTCAGTTGCCCCACATACAGGTGTCCAGTGGTGCTTGACGTGTCTTGGGTGACATGAGAAATTCCATGGTAGGTGACACGGGGCCTCATGAAGACCTGAGCCCCTCTGGAGCAGCAGCTGGGGAATATCAAACGTCTCTAGATACCTCTAATGGGAAACTCAATTGCGTCTTCAGTGTATGTAAAGAAGCTCAAGTAATACTAGTTTCCTCTGGTTGTAAAGTGCAGAGATAACCTTATTTCTTAATTGATGTGATCCGTGTATGGTGACAGGCTATATTGCTCCCTTCCTAATTGTTTTAGCATTTGATTGCAATACATATGCTCTTCTTTCAGTAGCAGATCCTCGATTGCTCTAAACAAGTTAATTATATTTCACAACACCCTGGTGCATTAGGGAAGTATTAATATTCCTATTTTGCAGACAAGGAAAAAGGGAGGAAAAGAAAGGGTAAGTGGTTTACTGAAGGTTAAGCAGTAAGTCAGTAGCAAAATCTGACAAGGAACTCCAGACTGTCAACCACAGCTTGAATTCCCTACAGACCACTAACTCCTACGCTAAATGTAAGGATGATAATAAATGCATGATTTTAGGGTTCCAAACTGCAGAAAGCCATCCTACACAGACAACGGCTTTCTGAAAGGACACAGGAATTTGTATCAAAACTTCAGAGTTCCAAAATGTCACTGTAAAGAGAAACATCTACCTGGAAATTCAAAAGGTTTTGACAATTTTTATCACTGCAATAGCTGCAAAAAAACCTGCAGGAACAAAGGATGGAACAAGACTGAACTTCATTTTATGCCTACTAAGAGCATCACCAAGATGCTCCTTTCCTTGGAAAAGACGTCTCGCCATCATCCTGTAAAACAGTCATGCTTGAGTATAATTTCTGAGCATATTTGAAACAGTCTCATCTACCCTTCTTTTCTACAAAGAAACAGCAATTTTAAGCAGATAATTTGTAGGGGGGGGGAAATGATATTGCTGTAAAATCCAGATTTCTCCGTCAGAATGAGGGACCCACTGTGGTTTAGGTCCAACTATATAAAAATATATATGCAAAGAGATTATGAGCCAATTTAAGCACAGACAACAGGTGGGTGTAACAAACAGCAGGAGAAATGCAGGAAAGAGGAGAGATGAGAACAATTGCAAGAATTAATGTCTTCATATGCTGATATAAACCCAATCTTAGATTATGAAAAGTATAGAGGGGAAGTTGCATGAGGTATGAAAATAAAATCTCATCGTTCATTAATTTCAGTTATTATTGCTTTCCCTGAATTGCACCAAATGGGAGAAGCAAAAATCCATGACAGGCAGATCAAATGTTTTATGATTGTGTATATCCAGGCCAATTCCACCAGAAACAAAAACGGCAGGCTTGGTTTTTAAAATGTAAGGTCAGGTCGTGTGAGATCCTTGTGAGAAACCTAACAATCCTGTGCCCCTTCTCATGTGTCCAGCTCTTCCTAAACATTCTTGAGGTGCCTGGTTGGGTCTTTTACTCATTTTACCCCACTCACTCACTGTATATAAATAGTATGGGATTTGATCAATCTATATGAAATTCTAGGACATATTTCACTTTGGATTTTTAGGAACAAGTCCCAGTGACTTTTGGGGTGGAGTTTGATCTGTTTGTTAATGCAATTAAACAGTTTGACTGCCTGGGACAGTAGGGGGCTTCACTGGAAGAATCTGGACCCTATATACTTCCAGGTTTATGAAATATTTGGTTTATATAGAAAGCACACTCAGCATTTACAGGGAACACAGAGATAAAAATCTATACCCAAGACAAGTGAAGACACTACACAACAGGATAAAAGCACAGGTCAGTCTCCACGCCCTGTTTGTTCCAGTTAAATGGCCGAGAAATCAGCCTCCCATTAACTGTCTGTCAGACACCATCCCTCATGTCAGTTCTATTCTTTTAAACCTATTCTCTCCACAAAGTCTTTCTATGGTATATTGATCCTTGCTGATGTGAACAGAGAATACCAGTTTTATGCCAGATGAAAACTACCAGCAGACTCTAATCTATTTATCTATGTAAATATTTATAGTTCAGTCAGCATTATGGAGTTTGAGCATTAATTCATTTCAATAACTATCATTACACCCTGGGTTCAAACCAGCAACATCATCAGCCCCAAGGAAGCCATATCTCCATAACAAGGGCCTTGGCCTTTACAAGGGTGGATATTTTCTAGAAAATATTGCCTGGAATAATCAGATCCAAACAATCTTTGAGATACCATAGCTCTCACTTACATCATTGGACTGCTAGCTTGCTTGCCAGGAACATCAGTTGATGTATTTCAAGTACTGTGGGCACAAGTTAGCACAATTCCTACTAGACAAAACTGTGGAAACTGCACGTTCTCTGTCTGACAACCAGAACAGGGCACGATCATACAATACGTACTGAAATGAGCCTGGTATTTGTGTGTGAACATTAACTGGGCATGAACTCTGCTTTTAATACTTAGGACTCCTTGCATCCTTGCAGCACCAGCTTTCTACATGTTGATCTTTGTATCCAAGAAAAGCTACTTCAGTTCTTAACTCCAAAGACACCACATAGGATGCAAAACATAACATCATTCTTCACGTGTGGACGCAGAGAACAGCCTACATATGATTGCAAGTCAAATTCATTTTAAGGTTCTAACTAATTGTGTGTAGATCTTTGCTAACATTTTTATCTGCATAAATATACTTTTGTTTCAGAAAGGATGGAACTCTGATGTACCTTGTTGTCTACCCACATCGCTAATACTTCCGTGGGACTATGTGAGTAGAGTTGGTTAAAGAACTGGGCCTGAGACAACTTTTCCTAACCAATTTGCTTTTTTCCAGTCCACTAAATTTTATCCATTTCCTGAGTGCCTTGGAGAATTAGAAATTAACATTTTTTGCTTCCTTCCTGGCTATACATTAGCATCCTTGCTGCCTGGCTAACGGAGTCAATACTCTGAGGGGAAACAGCAGATAGGATTCTGCAATGCTTAGCAGGGATTCAGCCTAGGAGAGAGGAAACCTGCTGGGTTGGAGGTCTTTTACCTGTTACAGTACTCTATAGTTTTGGACACATTAGTAAATTGTGACCAACCACCTGTAGGATCCATCTGCTCTAAAGCTGATTGCCAAGCAAAGGAGCTGCATACAGATGGAATGCCACCAGTACAGCCTCCTGCGTGCCTTGTCAGGGGAAGGGAGGAAAGGGGTTTTTTTGCATTAAAAGGCATCCATAGAATGAATTAAAAATGAAGTAACAGCAAGCACACATTACTCTGGGAAGAGTAACTTTTCACCACACAGAATTTTGACCCTAGGATAAGGAATACACTGTTATTAAAATAATCCAATCTCCATTAGCACTACTATCCATGTGTTCGTTGTGAAGCTGAGGGCGGAGGCTGATGCATTGATTTCAGCCTTTACCTAATTAAAGATGTAGTAAGGCTTAAACTAATGCTTACTTGTGTATACTATTCAAACAGCACATCAGATCTGCTCAGCAAAAAGATGTCTGTTCTGCTGCCTTCCTTTCTACACCAGGAGAAACTGTTTCTAACGTTTCATTTTGTAGCTATGAGGGCACGGAGGATGACAAAAAAAATTGACCACTAAAACCAAACCTGCGGAATAAAGATGAATAATCAAAGCTCGTGCTATCACTTCATACTTCCTGCAAGCACTGCTGTACAGTGACCAGCTGCCAGCAGTTCTGCTGCAAACCTGAGCATATGGCTTCGAGTTGCTCTGCTCCTGTACCGATGCATAGAAATCTGACACACCAGTATACAAATTACCAGTAGGGTTGGGTTTTTTTTCAGTCACTTCTTCTGTAGGTTGCATAGGAGCCTCCTCCCCATGGCAGGAAAGGAGAGCTTTTCATTACGGTTTATTTTAAAACACCACTACGATCGTTTTATTGAAAACCACTGCACTGGCGTAAATCTCCTTCCACCATCACACAAACATGCTCCCCCAGACAGTCTCCAAACCTAACTAGAGAGTTAATCAAACTACCCACTTGGGCTGATCAATTGTTAACAGGACAGAGTAAGGACTAAAGGTCTCTTCGGGCTCCATTATTTAATGTGTCTTTTTTTATACCATTCACGTTATGGGTTATGTTGCAGCAGCATTTTGCTCCAGCTGCTTGCCAACAAACATTTGCCATCGAGGAGCCCTGAGCAGTCACATCTGTGTCCACTCCTGTACCACCCATTTAGCAGAAACAATGATCACTAGAAACAACAAAGGAGCCACAGATAAAACAAACGATGCTGTGAGCCAGAGATCTCTGCCATCCCAGGCAAGTTTGCCATGAAAATACTCAAGAAAAAGGGAGGGGAGGGGAGACAGATATCAAATATAGAACTATAAAACTTACACCTACAAGAGGTTTTACCCACGCAACCGCCCAGCCTCACATTTTCTAACGCACTGCTAAGACTGAGCAAGAAAGGCTGAGCAGCGCACATGGGCAGCAGACAAGCACCCGATGTCTCCTCCCATTTGGAGTCAAATAGTCTACAAGTCACTAGACACAAGGAATAATAATAATTGTTATTATTATAGTAATTGATAGTAATAGAGAATCACCAACCTTGAGGATCCCAGTTCACCTGTTTTCTTGGAGTCTCGATTGGAAATTTCATCGCTTCCTTTTTGCACAGGGAGGAAAAAGAATTAAATAAATTCCCAACCTTCCTGTCTCAATGCTGCAGTCAAACAAATTAATTTCAAATTATAGGGAGCCTGCGCTGTTTGACTGAGGGGAACTGGTGGTTGCCAAGGAAAGAAATACACAAATAAATCAAAGAAGGTGGGGAGGGGCGGGGAAGGGAGTGGAGTGGAGGGGTTTTATAGCGGCGAGGTGAGGAGGGGTGCAAGCACCCCAGCAGAGAGAGGGGGAGAAGGGATGGAGTGAGGGGCAGCGGGGGCAGCAGGAACGGAGCAGGCTGAGATGGGCAGCGGGTCCAGGATGCTGCTGGCTCCTTGGGAGGCTCCCGCAGCTGACTCGCCCAGTCCACCTGCAGATGTCAGGGTGGCGGGGTCCCCGCTGCAGCCCGGCCCCTCCGCTGCGCCCACCTGAGGGGGGCAACCGGGCTGGCGAGCCCGCAGTCTTGCAAGGATCGGGGGAGTCAGCTCAGCCAGCGCCCCCCCTACACCTCCGGGGACACCTCCCACACGCACGCACACTCTCTAGCCTCAGCCACCCCCCAAAAACCAGCCCACCTCAGTTAGCCCCGGGCACTAGTGGGGTAACAAAAGTCAGCCGTGGGGGGTGAGCCGCAGCGGCATGGCCGGGGCGAGGCTGGGGACCACCCCGGCTGAATGCAGCAGCAGCCGGGCTCGCCGAGGAGAGCCGGAGCAGGAAAAGAAGGAGGTGGTGGTGGAGGAGGAGGAGGAGGAGGAGGGAGCCACCCTATAGCTTTGGAGGGAATTCACAGAGCCCCTCTCTGCACTGGCTTAAAAAGGGGGTGGGGAGAGGAAGTGGGGGCAAGAGGCTGCGAGTCCCTTTGTAAGAGGCGGTGGCGGGGTGCCCTAGGGAGGGGGCAGGCTCCGGCTGGTACTTACTGGGTATCCTTCCCCGGAGGAGGATGCAGGCTTGTTTGGCGGAGTTTGCAGCCGGAGCCACGCTCGACTAAGCTACGAGCAGCAGCAGAGGCGGCGGCAGCAGCAGCACATGGCAGGAGTACGGCAGCATCCACAGCCTCTGCGGCGCAGGGGGAGGGGAAGGGCAGGGGGATCGTCCGAGTCCCCGCAGGCTCCGGGGGACCAGGACCTGGCACCCCGAAAGCCAAGGGATGCTCCTGCTTCCCCTTTCTGTCCCCGTTCTTCGCTGTGGACAGGGATGGACACCTGGAGTCAAGGAAAAGGCTGGCACGACAGAGCTGAAAGAGCGGGCAGGCTGCGGGGAGGGGGCAGGAGGGCTGGGAAGGAGGCTGAAGGCCTCTCGGAGCCCCCCCTGAGCTCTCAGGGGGCTTCAGAAAAATCAAGGACACTTGGCTTTACCTTGTGCAATTACCAGACACTCGCTGCTTTCCAAGTCTGCACTCTCCCTCCTCTCCCTCTTGCTCCAGGCTTTCCCTCAAACCCAAACCAGGCTGGTAACACCAGAAAGGTCTCCAGTTCCAGTTACAATACCGTGCCCCAGCTCCCCTCCCTCAGCCAGGAAAACAAAACCCCAGCCCCTCTGGGGGCCTGAAAGAAGACTGTTGGAGGGTTAACCCTGTCCTGCCTCCTCTCTTCCACGGTGGAAATGAGCTCCTTGTACGAAGGGAATGGTTGGCTGGGGATGGTTTGGGAGAGAGATCCACACATTCACGTGGGCCGTGGCTCAGAGACAGAACCAGTCCTGAGGTCCACAGCCAGGACCTTCCGAATTTTCAGGAAACGTGACTGTGATCTAAACTTGGTGCCTGAGACAATTTGTTCCCCACTTTTTGCTCAACCGCTCTCTCTGTCTTGCCTTCCTATGTGCTGCTCAGGTGTTAGTTATTCTTGTAAGGCGAAAGGCAGGAATTTGCCCTGGTGAAAACAAAACAAAACAAAAAAAAGCTGTCTGAAATGTGTGGCTCTCCTCAGGAAACTCTTCCTGTGGAGGCTGGCACACTCTTTTCATACCAGCATGCAGAAGCTAAATACACACATCCATGCTTGTCCCCAGTCTTTGTTCAACCCCGAGCAGGAAGGGGAAATCAATACTTGTGGATCCACACCTTCACTTGGCATCATCAGTGTGGATTCTGTAAAATCCTGTAAAGCAGGACATAGTTTGAAGGAACTGGATGAAAGTGCAGCAAGTTTTCCTGGGGGGAGGTGCTGGGTGCCTCTCCTTTCCCTAATTCGAAGCACCCCCTGTGGCTCTTGTTTTGTGCTGTACAGGAGGAGGCGGAGAGGCTGCTCTAAGGGAGAACACGGTGAGAATGATAATGAGCCTGCTCGGGCAGACTTGAATTTGAGATGATTGCAATGATGACATCAGGAGCACAAGGTATTTCCTTCACAAGCAAAGCACGATGGATGCATTCTGAACAGGCTCCGGGATTCCTCCTGACGTTACTTCTGCAAACTGAATGGGAACACAAGTGAGAGCGGGCTTTGCTAATTGTGCCGTGCAATCACTTGAATCATGACTGGGTAATCTTTTCATTAGTCTAATAACCAAAAAAGTTACAAAGAAGGCTTCTGAACCCCCCAAAAGACCACTTATCAAATATGTGACAATAAAGAACTACTTATGCAAATATATCATCTCTATATGCATGCATGCTTTTCCTCAGCATTCAGAACAGTTTCCAGTCTACTGTCATCTTCCTTGTGCATTACTGGGGAAAACTAACACATAGACATATACTACTCAATTGTCATTTGGAGCGTGAAAACCCTAACCCAAGCACTACTTTGCCTTTGTGCCACAGCTATCAGCAGTTAATTAATGAGGTGAGGATTGTGCCACAGACAACTATGCACTGAGAACTCACCTAAGATCACCAAATTCAGACAGGCTGCCGAAAGGCCTACAGCATTAAATCCCTGCTACCATTACACAGGAAGTCTACGGTCTACAGGTAGAGTCTGCAGGTAGTTCATCACCAGAAACAGACCGTGATTGTTACTGTCTAAAGAAAAGGAATTTTCCTGTGGCCATATAAATCCTTTATTATTAAACTGACCTTAGAAAGACTTCTTATATTTGTTTCACTTACAGTATTGCTAATTAGATAATAATGACACAATACCATATTCCCATTTCTTGCATCCTCTTAAAGCTCCTGTATTACCAAAAAAGTGTCTGTAAGCTCTACATAAACAATTGCTCAAGCTATAGGATTTTAAAACCTTGCAGCAAAGCAATTTTGATCTGTCAGGTACATAAATGCAGGACGTGATGTAATTGTTTTGCAGGTTTTTACCATGTTATGATCATGGAAATCTTTCTCAATTATTTCGATGCCTCAGACCTGCAGTTTTATCTAGTGAGCCAATTTATTCCCAAAGTAACTCATTTAAAATCAATGGGGTTACTCCAGAGATGGATTTGGCACAATGAGCGCATCTTTCACTGACAGCACAGCTGTTGCATAGAAACGTAACTATTATCTTATGCAAATAAAAGGCCTTTCACCCCTCAGTGATGTCGAATTCTCATGATGGAGAGAACCAGTGCCTTGAAGCTATAGTGTTTCAAGCTGTTACTCTGTCAACTTTTATAAGCTAAGTGGATTCAGTAATTTTTCCTATTTAAATGAAAGACCACCAAGACAAAAAACTAAATATAGGATGATCAATCTACTTTAGTACCTGCATAAGAATTTTCAGGACTCAACTAGTAGTGCTACTGGTAGTTTATCAAACTGATCTGCCTTTTCATTTAGGGCTTACTGGCCAGACTTAATGCCCTCAGACTTGTTGTTAGCTAAGAATCAACGCCTTACAGGACTGGGCCTGTGACAGTCACAACGAAACAGAAGTGTCTTTCTATTACAAGCAATCTCACTGAAAAAAAAAAAAAAATGAAAAGCTAAGTGCCCTTTTAATGTTCATTAATAATATGGCATGAGTGATTTAGAAGCTGTTCTGACTTAACTCAACAAAAGCCATAGCAGAACAGATGAATAAATAGTTCTTATACCTACTTAAATCCAGGGAGAAGGAATGGAAAAATGCATCAATAGTAGATAGAAATCATCCATTACTTGTGTGTTCCATTTCTTGGATGCACTGAAGAGATGAGACATGGTTAGATACAAGTCTAGACAGCCTTTGTGGCATCACTTTGCAACATGCTCACTTGTGTATATAACTATTCAGTTTATGCTTAACTATACGGTTGTTTGAAATCTGGTATTTGTGATTGTGAACATCATTCTTCATTGAGTTTATTGCCATGGGACTGCTGTTATTTACACCCAGATGTGAAGAGCCAGAGAATAACCCAAGTGAAGAGCATCTTGCTCTTTATATACTATTGACCCATCCTTCAGTAGCATGAATTTGGACGGGATCCAGTGCAGAATCCTTTTATAACTTCTTTTTTTTCTCTAGGAAGCCTTCTAAGAGGACATTAAAAGCCTTTTCTCTAGGATAACCTGAAGATCTTTTTTTCAGATGGCTTTCAGAAGCTTTAGTGCAATTGGAAATGAAGAAATTAACTAAGAATCTGGACTACTACGTACTGTGCAAGGAAAAGCAACTTATGACTTTTATTTTCTTCTCCTGCACACAGTTTCTCAGTACTCTTAAGTCATAACGTGCAGTACTGTGTCTTCATTCAGGATGAATCCACAGAACAGAAAAATTACTTATTGGCAGAAATGGTTTCAGTGAAATCAGTGAGTCTACCTGAGGCAACTATACCTCAGTAATAGCCTTTATTACCAGGATAGTATCTTCTCAGATCTGACCTGTTTTGAGTTACCACAGCCTGTCCACAGGTTCCTTTGGCCAGTGACACAAAGCAGAACATACTATGGATTCTGCCTTTCATATCCTAACACATTATTCATATCCTCAGTCCCACTTTAAGCATCCACCCTCTAAATGCCAGAACAGGAGAGGCAGTACCTGGTTCACAGTTTGTAATCATCTTCTTCTTCATCCTTGGTTCTTTTCTGGAAACCATTTCTCATTAGCCAGATTCCAGCTTTCAGAAAACAGTCTCTTCATATCACCAGCAAGGACTACAATGTAAAAATGTGAGTAGTTACCTAACTTTTTATTTTACCTGAAAAAGTACAGTACATGCACATTATTAATGTAATAGTATAATGTAGCATTTTTTTCTTTTCAGTAAAAGATATGCCATGTAAAAAGGTATTAGCTCAAGCTGCATAGTATTGAGTCTCTGTCTGAACTCGCTTACATCTGTTTCACATTAGTTTAATTTGACTTCAGTACAATTACCCCTGAATCATAGTCATGGGAGAATTACAATCTGGCTCTTACTTTTTCCATTATGTCCCTGAAGAATCCTCATAAGATCAAGGGCTGATATCTGACAAAAATAGCAAGCCTGATTAATAAAAACAAGCCAGCAAATTCATTTTATAACAGTACTATTCTCTTCCCTCATGTCATTTTTTTTTAAGATTTCTTACCAGATAGATACACAATGCTTTACCTTAGCAGGCTGATAACTTTCCTCTATATTAAACAGGAAATTTGGGGGTTAGCTTTCAGAGATACCTACGTTTCTTTGACATTCACACCGGTAGCAGAGTCAGGAAAGGAAGGGTACACGCAGCAGGCAGCCCAGCCTGCTGATGGCTTTCAGGACCCCGGACAGTGACGGGCCGGCGGGCAGCCTCTGCTCCGCTGCTGTCCATCCTCCCACCGGTCTCACCAACACCGGGGCTCTGGGCCAAGAGAAGTACGGGAGAAACGAGCGGTTCAAGAAAACATGGGTATGAGCCTCCCTAGTGCATGGTCTTCCTTGTCCCAAGTGAGAGTTCGTCCTGCCAAGTCAATGCAGTGACAATGCAGGCTTTGTAATAGCAGGCAGGAGCAGGCGCAGGGGAAAAAGAGGGCACAAAATATCCGGAGGGGGAAAATGAGACGAAGCGGATGAAGGGCGGGCAATATTAGGAACCTCCTGAGAGGAATATGATGGGCAACCACGCCAGTGAGGAGGTAAAAAGGGAACGGGAAAACCACAAAGCCTGTGAGACAAATGAAGGACTGGAGAATAGACGGCCTTGACATGAAAAGGGTAAGGATGAATGGGTGGGACACAGACTCTACAGCTTGAAGGCAGAATGAGGGGAAAAGTGAGTGGAAGTGCTTAATGCACTACAGAAATATATTAAATCACACCTGCATATATAGGAATCATTCAAGGAGTAGTATAAAATTGCGCTACTTGAGTAGATGAAGGAAAATAAAGCTAAGTAACATGGTCTTATACATATATGCTCATTGCTCTAATGCTTTTTTTCTTTTTTAGTGCCTCAAGGTGTAAGAAATGCACTTACAAAGCTTTGTACTTGGAACACACGAGGATCTTGGGCAAGACTCCTGATTATTTTCTGTATTGCCACACAGCCTGACTGCCTATTTCCTTCTTACTCTGCAGGACTCGTGGAACTATCTCAGCTGCATGAAAGGATGCTTACCCTCTACTCTGACCTTACTTCCCGGAGACACGACAGCAGCCTTATCAGCCAGGAGGGCCATACACAGCAAAGTCCTGAATGCTGGCCTCAGAAGCATTGTCTTACCATCCATTTTACCAAAAACTTTCATCATGCCTTAGAATCAAGTATGCTGCTAACTGCAGCTGTTCCTTTCAGGTTTTTTTCACTGCAGCGTATCGTCCCAGCAGCCTATTAAATGCGGGGGTTAATGCAGCTGTAGAGTAGTTAAAGTAGGGTGGAAGAGGCTGCACAGACACCATTCACTGTGACCAGTCCTCCTACCGCTTTCAGCTGGGCCTATTTCTTTTTCTACTCTGAACAGCAAGGGAAGAGAGAAGATATACCGAGCGTTGAAAGGGCTGACTACGACTCTTGCATTAATCATCGTCATTTTAACGGTACTTAGAAGAGCTTTACTACTTTCTAAATTCGGTAACGTATTTCTCGGATGGCTCATGTACTAAGAAGCCATTCCCAAAATATGAAAGCAATGGTATTTAGTATGGAGCTGTGGAATAAGGAATGAGATGAGGCTTCCTGTTCAGTTTCACTCCCAGCACTCTCCCTCACCTCCCCTCAACTTTGTAGCCCAGGACATAACACCTTTTCAGCCACACAGATGTAGAACTTCTCCAACCAGTAGGTTAGTCATTGTTTGAAAGGCTAATGCTCTGAATTGCTTGGGTCTCTGTAGCTGCACGCTAATGGCACCGTCTGTGTTGGAGCTATCAGGGGAAAATATCTTCGAAATAGGATGATATTTCAAGCATAATTGAATCAATAATTTATTATTCTGTTGTAGGATGAGTGGGGGCTACGTTCCGAGTGTAAATTAGAAAACATTTAATATTAATTATAGGAACAGCGCACCAGGCACTATAACAACAATGTGGAAAACAGCTCCTGACTGCACGTCTTAATATACTGGCAAAGAAAACACGATTCCTGCATTTCTGAAGATGCATAACCTGACAGGAGGTGCATCCCAATTTGAGTTTCTACACAAACTCTACAGGCACACACAGACAGAGTCATGAACAAGCAACACAAGTACAAACCTGTGAGTGGAATCTAGTGGACTCAATAAAAAAGAAGGCAATTAAAAGACTAGATTCGTACTAGTATATAACATCACAGTCTACAACAACTACCCCGATTAACATGTTCTCCATTTCATTAACTATTTCATAGCATTTTGTGGGAGAAGATAGAGTGGAATTACAAGAGTTCAGATGCAACACGGCAAGAGACTGCAGTGTTATTCACACATGGCATACTCTCAGCAAAGTGAGAAGCTCGCTGTGAATCAACCCATAGGCAGTGGTTTCTCACAGTCAGCAGATCTGCTACAGCCTACAGACCAACAGGTGACACGCACTTCATTCTGTTACCCATGAAAAGAGATGTGTCACCCTCCAGAATTATAGTAGGCTTCTGGACTATGTGTAGTCTGGGAATATAGAGGCTATGAAGAGATTTTGTGAGTTGGGATTTGTACTGAGATAATATGTCTTTATGCTGAACAATGGAAAAATGATGTACGTATTACTCCCTAAGCGAACAGTTGCAGGGTGTCTACAAGCAGCCTCCTTTATCCATTTACATTTTGAATGCACACATTCTTTAAGCCTTTTATGGAGTAATTCAGGAATGCATCCTTACAGCTCTAAACCAGCTGCAGTTACTTCTATATGTAATACAAAGAAAAGTGTTGGGATATTCCATTTAAAGGGAACAATATAAACCACTATGGATCTTTTACACCTTTATATTGTATTTGTCTATAAAGATCCCATTTGGTAGTTCTAATCTCCTTCCTTACTACACAAAGTAATATGATGCAGGTAAACTCTAGTTCCCAGTGACTTAACATGGTTCTTGACCAGTCAGATCAAAATTACATGTCCTACAAAATGCCTGTACAACTCAGATAAGCACTTTGGGGTTTGGTGGTTTTTTTTCTTTTAGTCATCACAAAGAAATAGTTTCACAAGGCTATTAAGGGAAAGACCTCCCCCTCATTTAGAACACTTCTTTGAAATACTAAAGAGTACTGGGGATTAGTGACTATTTTATTATAGCAGCTGTCAACCAAAGCTTTCAAAAGTGACAAGTGATTTTCCATCCCCAGCTGAAGATACCAGGGGAAAAAAAAACTTTTCAGACACCTAAGAAAAAGAGGCCTGTTTAAATCATCTCCAGGTGACCATTCAAGAATTCAGGGATCCAAAACAATTAGTCCTGATCCATAGTTATAAATGACTATAAAACAGCTTCCCAAAGGTATTAAGGCAAGCAACTCTGAGTTAATGGCACTTGGGCACCTAACTATCCTGTGGAACTCATCTGAGGCAAACACCACCTGATCCATCTGTACTGTAACCACGCTAATGGAATCAAAGAAGGAAAGAATTTAGCACAGAATTATATTGGTGAACATTTTGAGTAAAGGAAGGAGACAGAATGAATGAAGGCTGTCACCACAGTAGTTAGCTACCTGCACAGATAGCGATAAAAATGGGAGTCCTGAAGAGTTCAGAAGCCATGCAAACGTGTACATTTATGGTGCAATTTTTCTGAATGTCAAGTAGGAACTCAGAGCAGCTATGGTTATAAAAATATCAACAGAAATTTGACTCTTCTAACATTAGATGCTGCTAAATATATAAACAGGTGTGGAAGTTTGCTATTACAGGGCCTTGCTAGATAGATCAATAACTTGCCTTTGCCAGTGCCCATACTTGATATTTCAAGGAGAAACATAATACAGCTAATTCTATTTTCTTTACCATCTTCCAGCTGAGTATCTGAAAACATTCTACTAGCAAAAGTGAATCACGGAAACCTTTTAGAATAAATATTATTATGGCCATTTACAGATGAGGTAATTGATATATAGAATGGTCTAGCATCTCATCTAATTTCATGAGAATCCTGAATACAGTGAAAAATGAAAATGAGATTTTCCAAAACCCAACCACTTAATTGGAAAAAAAAAAAAAAAAAAGGTAATTTGATGATGTAAGAACACAGGCTGGCACACTGAAAAATATTGTTGACAAAGACATAGCATATGAATCAAGACATATACTATTATTTTGCTTGGTAAAAGTATACTTCTTATTCCAGTAGATAATTCCATACAAAATCTTTGCATAAACGCACCCTCCCTCTCAGTTACCACAAACATCTATAATTTATACATGCTGGCTATTTCATATCCCTTTCTGACAACACAGCATCATCCTTTAATTATAATAAATATATCATTCTTGATACTGTAATACTCCAAAAAGAAAAAAATCACAAAACCTCTTTAATTTTTCATTTTGTGGAATCACAGAAATCTATACCCATCAATCTATTTTTGTGTGTCAACTTCAGTTGGTTTTGTCTTTTTGATCTTTATTCTGCTGTCTTGAAAAAGCAGTGGCAAAAACTGAATGAAACAAAGATCCGTTCATTACAGATTTATTGCAACTTTATTTTATTACAAAGGAAACTACTTTTTGTGTTATTTTCCATGCATTGTAATGCATTTTGTTTCTCTCAGAGCTGGGTGAAGACACATACTCAAGGCAAACTACAAAAAAGCTGGGAATCCATTGTTTCCTCATTTCATGTAGGAAACTCACTGAATCACTGAAAACAGTACTTGCTTTAGCTGTGACAACCTCACTGTTTTAACAAATAAGGTGATACCTGGTATTTGACTCTTCAACATGTTTTTGCTGCTTTAGTGGTGTGGCATCTCCGTGGCACATAGGACTTGGTTTGGTTCTGCTTCACTCTGATTTGGGATGGATATTTAAAAAACTGTGGTTTGTTTCCAAAATGAATAATATTTCAGTTTCTTGGCTTTAGGAATAATGTCATTAAAACAAACATCTATTTTAGGCTTACTTTATCCTCTACCTTGACATTCATTATCCATTAATCAGGGGTTAGTAATAAAAGACAGTCAACTTCCTTTTGTTAGTAGTTGCTGATTCACACATAGTGGTAGGAGGAAATCCAGCTGCTGCAAATTCTGGATACACAACAGTCTGACAGCCCATAGGTTCTGTAGAGCTGGAGAGGCTGCCATGGGAACTGACAAAAGTAAACCAATATAGCTATACATTTCATTATTTTGAAGAATCAAGTTTTCAGATCAGTAACGCTGCAGCAGCCACAACACAGCAAACATGAGCTAGTTACCAGTAATGTAATCCTTAAACCCTACTGAGATCCAAAAGAAATGGCCACTGAAATCTTCAAATGAGAAGAAAATTATCAGTAGCCAAAAAAAAAAGAAGGCAGACTACCTCTCTTTTCAGCAAATGAAATTACAATCATTACAATTAAATTACAATAATTTTTTCCGCAAAGAAAAAGCAGAATTGCAGTGGCTGAACTACCCCCATCCCCATTTATACTTTGTAAATCAAAGATCTGTGACAACTTCTACCAAAAACCCCACTTTTTCTTCAGTCATTTCCAAAGCAAGATATAGAAATATATATCTCCACATCTGCAAATCTAAAGATAACGGTATTACAGGGAGCCTTGCATTCACCTCCATTTTGAGATGAATCATGAGTGTTTTGTTTTATAAGTGTCATCCTCCTTCTCAGATATTATATTCCACCTAAAAAATGTTGTTAAGGCCAAGAACAACTGAGGCTATTTAAAACTTGCATTAAGCTTTAGTCAGTCAAGTCACTTGTGTCTTAAACCACTATCTCCTCAATCCCTAGCCTTACGGCCATGATTAACAAACACCATTGAGAATCAAGTCACTACACCTGCAGAAACAGAAACTTCTTCTCCATAACTTCTGATGAGGTGGAAAGAACCTGCTAACATTTTCTAACTCATGGTATTAATGTATAGTTTACTGGGTACTTACTGAAGAGCGTGTTGCCTTACGGTTGTCAGGTGTCTGAGGCCTTTACAGATGAAGAGGAGGACGGTGGTCCTTATCTGTCAGAAAGAGTGAGCTTATGCAATTTCACAACATGATGAAGTTTCTCCAGAAATCGTTCCATAGTGTTGAGAAAACTGAAAAAAGAAAAAAGAAAAAAAAAGAAAAAAAATTGTGTGGAGGAGAGAAAGATGACTAGCAATAACCAAGCTACCATGGTGATACCAAGTAACTGGAAAATTGTGAAGATAGTATTCGTAATCTAGAAAGGAGGAAAACAACCCAAGTAGTGAGCATCTGTCATCTTGTCACGGGCCAACCCAGCCCAAACTGAGACATGCACTTAGCTTGAGGGGAGACAAAGGAGTTTTTCTTGATAGGTAAATTCCAGGGGTTGGAGAGAGGTTATTGGTGATGATTCTGGAAGATAAATCTTGGAAGAGTTTTGATATTCTTACAGTACATTTGGTAAAACAGATAACTGTGCATATTTATAAGGTATGGGATGTGGGAATGACAGAAGTGGGAAGGTATTGCCAATACTGACAGAGAGCAGTTTATAATTTGGAAAGTATTTATTAACACTGCAAATTTGTGTGGTACAAATTCAAACACAATTAGTATTAGTAGCTCCATGTGGGAAGGCACGCATTGGAGAACAAGGAATTATTGTTATTATGGACAGTAGATTATGACACAGGAGGGGAAAAAAAAGGGAATATTAACTGAACATAGGAAGTCTTGGAAAATAAAATTTCTATGAATCAGGTAAATGTTTCTAGCACGAATCTTATTAGAACAGGTAAAGAAAAACATGACTTGGGGGAATGGGAATCCTAACCTGAAAAGTGAAGAGAAAAGCATGAGACTAATAATGGTACAACATTAACTGAGTATACACCGATCACCAATTCAGAGGTTGCCACTCATCTATGGAATTGAAGTTTTGAGCACATTTGCTAAGGTGGCTGCAAGAATAAAAGCATAATTTTTTAAGACAGATTGAACAGCATATGGAAGAGATTTATATGATACTGCCTTTTATTAGTGAAACTTGTATAACACATAAGATTTCTTCCTATCGTAGTCCTATTTTCCTTTATTTCTACATTCTGTATCTGATTTGCTAACTCAGAGTTAATTTAGCTCCTTCTATCCTTGTGTTGATTACACCACCCTCTTAACAACCACAGATATTCATGTTTAATATTAAAAATCATTGGCTCTACTGGCTTCTGTGATATTAGAGTAGGGATAAATATTATTCTATGTTTAGGTCTTACCCATGTGATGTAAATCTACAGTTTCAATATTTATTATTCAACTTATTATTCAAGGATAGTTGTAATTTGTTTCCATTGATAAGCACAGGGCAAAAAGACTCATCCCAAAAATGCAGACAACTGCACTAATCCTAAGTGTTTCCATTTTTACTACCAACTATGAATCACATTAAGGTGATTTAGACTGCAGCCCACTCAGGCACCTGAATTGGTGTACGCAAGGTCACACAAGTCACTGAGAAAGCTATAAACAGACCCTGAGCATCCTGACTCTTGGGCCTGTAAAACATCCATCAAACTGAAGTCCCTTTCTTTGATGATGCATGTAAAGTGTTTATGGCAAGGGAAAAAAAGAAGGGCTTTATATAAAATTTTTAAAAAGTCAAATTCAGGTTCTGTGTAAATCTGAACATGGATATTCCTGAAGACTTATGATGTCGGTATCAACACACAAATTTAGTAAGCAGCAGATGTTTTCCTTGGAATACCACTTTTAGCTGAAGGGAAGCCCTAGACCATATAAAGAAATTATTTATGGTAATTTTTCCTAAGAGTTTTTTTTTTTTTGCTATTAATTATGCCATGGAAAAATTAGAGTGTGTGAGTTAAACTTCACACCCTCCATTTTGATTCCTGTCGTTTTCTTGCCCACCGCTCTCTTTCACACATAATTACAAGTGATTAACGTGACCAAAATTGCTATTACTTGTGAAACACAGCATCTTCCAGTATGCATAAGCGCAGAAGCAATGTCACTACAGTACCTTTTTAAACCAAAATAAACCGCTCAAACTCCTCCAGCTGGGAATTTCAGCCTATTTCCATTAAAACACATTGACATGGGTACTAAAAATCAAATCAAAGTGGAAAATCAGGATATGTCTGTGTGGCAGTTTGCGGGCAGTTCTAAAGCTGCCCTCGTGAATTCCTCCTCTTAACTTTGGCAAAGCCAAAGGAACTCTCTTCAGCACAGAGGATCCCACTTGTTCAAGCATGTGCATGGCTTCATGCACGGGAAGGCAAGCGTGAGCACGCTGCGGTAGCTCTGGAGAAGGTGGGCAGGATGCACAAAACGCCACACCGACGTTCTTCTGTCTGCTCACCATGGGCTGGGTAGACACAGACGCTCCATCTCAGCCTGATAAGAAATAACTTCACTGGATTTAATGGAGTCGCATCATTTATATATGTCTAGTCTGAGTCCCGGTTTTCTGATTTTAATTGGAATATTAAAAGTATGTTTTCATCCTGTTTGTCAATAATTCCTATAAGGAAGCATTTCCATGTGGCACAATAGCATAATGGAATCATTTAGGTTGGAAAAGACCTTACAGATCAACAAGTCCAACCGTTAACCTCACACTGCCAAGCCCACCGCTAACCCTTGTCCCTCAGCACCACATCTACACGTCTTTTAAAGACCTCCAGGGAAGGTGACCTGACCACTTCCCTGGGGAGCCTGGTCCAGTGCTTGACAACCTTTTTGGTGAAGGAATTTTTCCTAATATTCAATCTAAACCTTCCCTGGCACAACTTGAGGCCATTTCCTCTTGTCCTATCACTTATTACCGGGGAAAAGAGATTGACCCCTCCCTACCTTTCTGCAACCCCCTTTCAAGGTAGCAATGAGGTCTCCCCTCAGCCTCCTTTTCTCCAGGCTGAACAGCTCCAGTTGTCTCAGCTGCTCCACATAAGCCTTGTTCTCCAGACCCTTCACCAGCTTTGTTAATAAAGCATTTCTTTATGGTCTAGACAACTGAGTTACAACATTTACATAGGGTTTTTTCCCTTTAAAATTCCAATTACTCCATTAGTTACTGCAGTCTTCATTCTTTAATACTAAATAGTTCAGGTAAAGTAATGAGAATAGGACAGCCCTCACTAGTCAGCCCTAATAAAGGACAGTTTTTCACAATACAAGCCTCCTGTCTGCAAACTTTCACGGGTGCAGTAGATAGACAGAAAATAACACAGTGTAAAAACAAATATAAGCAGATCTTGATTCAGCTCGGCTGCTAGGTTTTACATTACAGCTGAGAATAACATCTTAAACAATTTATAGAGGTTTCTTCCTTGCCACATTTAAAAATACTCTTGTACCACGGAGATTGATATATATCTCTGTATAGATCTGAAGAGAAAGAATAGTTCTACAGAGTATGCCTGCACAGCAGCTTCCTGAAAGGGTTTGGGATGTAGTTATTCATAATACAGGGGAGGTATTTTCTTCTAAGCTGATAACGAATACGGCGGTTTAACACTACGATCATAGGAACCTTAAGTCATTATATATTCCTATAATTCCCCTCATCTTCCTTATCACATTCCCTCTTACTTTAACTTAGCTCCCTTATTTGCATTCCACATTACACGGTACTGGAACCTGCAGTTTTTAAGACACGGATGATCTCCTCTGAATTGCTTTCGGATTATCTTTCCCACTGGAGCCCTAGCTTAACAAAAATCTCTTGGCTACTGCCATACAGACAATAACAAACCAATTAAACGTGTTGCTGTGAAGAAAGGGAAAGAGGCTCCAGGCCTGGCCAGAACACATCACTTTCTATCATCTAGAAAGTTTCAGTGATATTTCAAGACCCTACAGGATTTTAAATAACTCAAAGAACCATCATGACCAAAGAACACGCAGCAAGCACGAAGCAGAAAAGAACTTGCCGTTCCTGATGGAAAAGTATGCTTAAAAAAACCCTCTATTTCACTAGTTATTAAGATTTCTCTTGTTTCCCTAGCTAGCTGCATGAGAGCTACTCCAATTGTTCAACAGAAGAATTTCCTAAGCAGGTAGGAAAAAAAAACCTGCTCAGACAGCCTATTTAAGTGCGTTTAGAAAGCACTGCCGCTTCCCATCTTTCAGGGAACCATTTTTCATTCCACACAGTTGCAGAGGAACGGATTGCAAGGTTAATGGTCTGAATGTGCCGGCAGGCGACTGCTGCAAACCAGAGGCAGACGGTGCGAGCAGCAGTGAGGGGCTTGGGATGCTGACACCCCGAGCCACAGGTGGGTGACAAAAACCCGCACTGAGAAACGGGCACTGGTGCCAAATAAAAACTCAAGTAAACCCAGGAGATTTATTTTGTCATAAAGTGCACACAGCAACAAATTCAGGGCTTTTCTAGAATACTCTGTGAATATAACATGCAGATCTGGCTGTTGGGATGGTTCCTGCCTGTATACGTAGGCTTACTTTGATAGACAGCTATAAGAAAAAGCAAGCATGAAAGAAAAGCAATGGCTTGAAAGAAGTAACGACTCTCCAAAAAAACATAGATCTGAATTTTCCGATGTACATACAAACTATTTCTTTTCCCAAGAAAGCCAGATCCCACGAAATGTAGAGTTCTGACACCAGGAACACAGATCTCTGTCCCAAGTAAGCAGGTAACTGCTTGAGGTCCTGCCAGAAAGGCGGGCTTTTTCGGAGGAAACTCATCCTGTCTCTGGGCTAAGTGTGCAAAAGAAATTGGGCATTGTATGGGGTACTTCCTTTCTTTTAAATCTTTTTCCCTAACGACTTTGTTACACAAAAATAAACACTACTCTGGTCTCAAAAACGCTGTTTTGTTGCTGGATACTATCAACTGTACATTTCCACAGCAGGTAGGTGTCTACTTTGGACAACACACAGGGCAGAGGGAGTAGACAAGAGGGCAATAGTTCAGTAGGTGTGTGTCAGGATAGGGACAGATGCCCATCTATACTTGCAAACGTGACACACGTAATATATTCCTGCTGCCTTCATTCCCACCCAGTGTAGGTGCATTTTCAAAACACGGTCTGTTGTAATGCATTCCACAGAAAAGGGGAACCGAGGAAGACAGACAACAGCACTCAGTGCTGTTTCCTCTTTGCAGATTGGGAAAGGACAAATTTTACAGGGTTTGTCACATTATTGCTTCTTTGACAACGGTTGACTCTCTGCAGCGATCCGTGTTATTTATTTCTGTACTTATTTGGAGGAATCAAACTCCAGGACTGATTCAATTTCCATTCAGGCTTGCTTTTATTTAGTACGTGGTACAGGACTTACTGTACTAGTGCATCCCTGTGCATCTGGGTTACTTTTTAATTACACTTAAAATATATATACTCTCACAGACCAAAGGGAGTCAAAGGCCAAGGTACCATAACTCAGGCCAATTAGAAATACATAAAGCTTTGGTACGTATTACCATTGGAGGTCAAAAATTTCAGAGCCAGGGCACCTTCTAGGATGCTGTGGCTGCTGATAGAGAACTAGTGGAAATCACTACATTCCCTTGGCGTTGCCTAGAAACCAGGGGAATAGTTGTGATATGTTTCTAAAAATGGTCACTTACATTTGGGTGTTTTAATTATCTACATGGTGGAAAAAAGTATAGGAACAGTAGGGAGGAGACTATGAGAAATCCATCGTTTGGGTCAGATGGAACAGCCAACTTACTGCTTGTCAGGTACCACACACTGAGAATTTGGGACTCTGAAATTCAGAATTCAGACAATGAAATAAAAAGAATATTTAAAACATATTTAAAACAGATAAAAATATTACTATGAGAAGTTCATTAAAAAAAAAAAGGAAAATAAAACAGAGAGAAGTGTTTTCTGGTGCATGACCTCTGCAGCCAATAGAGAGTATTACAGGTAACAGCATATCACATAGAAGTGAGAATGTCGTGCACTTACATGCTCTCCAATATTTTCAGGTATCTGAAACAGAAACCATTTTAAGACAAAATCTATCTCTACAATCTACAGATTTAACTGTTTGGATTATATCAAAGAAGCCAAAAATCAGAGATCTGGAAACACTAATTTCTTGAATGACTTTCTCCAACTCTCTGATTTCGCACAGAACGAAATACCTGCTTTAGGGAAGAAAAAAAAAAACAAAACAAACAAAAAAAAAAGAAAAGAAAAACAAGAAAAAATGTTGGATCTGGAGTTTTCTGCATTCATAGGTTCTATGGGGAGTATGTGGAAGAGTCAGGAGAACAGATACTCTCCCTGACATTGCCCTCACAGAATCACAGAATGCTATGGGCTTGGAAAGGATCTCTGGAGATCATCTAGTCCAAACCCCTGCCAAAGCATGTCCACCCAGAGCAGGTTGCACAGGGATATGTCCAGGTGGGTTTTGAATGTCTCTAGTGACGGAGACTCCACCACCTCTCTGGGCAGCCTCTTCCAGGGCTCTGCCACTCTCAAAGGGAAGAAGATCTTCCTCATGTTTAGGTGGAACTTCTTATGTTCAGGTTTGTGCCCATTTCCTCTTGTCCTCTCACTGGGCACCACTGAAAAGAGACTGGCGTCATCCTCCTGACACCCACCCTTGAAGGATTGATAGGTGTTGTTCAGATCCCCTCTCAGTCTTCTCCAGACTAAAATGTCCCAAGTCCATCAGCCTTTCCTCGTAAGAGGCTCAGAGACTCCAGGTCCCTCATCATCTTTGTGGTCCTCTGCTGTACCCTCTACAGCAGTTCCCTGTCCTTCTTGAACTGGGGAGCCCAGAACTAGACACAGTGCTCCAGATGGGGCCTCACCAGGGCAGAGTAGAGGGGTAGGTTGACGTGCCACAGCCTGCTGGTCACACTCTTCCTGATGCACCCCAGGATGCCATTGGCCTTTTTGGCCATAAGGGCACATTGCTGGCTCATGGTCATCCTATTGTCCACCAGGACTTCCAGGTCTTTCTCCTCAGAGCTGCTCTCCAGCAGGTCAGCCCCCAACCTGTACTGGTGCATGAGAAATAACCTGGGATTGTTTCTCCACAGGTGCTGCACCCTGCACTTGCCCTTGTTGAATTTCATCAGGTTTCTCTCTGCCCAGCTCTCCAGCCTGTCCAGGTCTTGCTGTACGGTGGCACAGCCTTCTGGCGTGTGAGCCAGCCCTCCCAGTTGCTTGCTAAGGATACATCCAAGAGATATAAGAGAAAATGACAAAATGCTATCAAGTTACTTCATTTTGACAAAAAGGTATTTGTGGCATCATGGTT
Source organism: Nycticryphes semicollaris (assembly GCA_013400055.1). NCBI lineage: Eukaryota > Metazoa > Chordata > Aves > Charadriiformes > Rostratulidae > Nycticryphes > Nycticryphes semicollaris. The sequence goes on along the minus strand of VXBJ01005738.1, from coordinate 130,949 downwards.
GATGGTAGTTGAAATGCCACGGGAATAGGTGCTTTATAAAAAAATGCAATTAGAAAGACAGAGGACCACCAGAGGACCAAGGACCGCCAGGTTTCCAAGGCACATAATCCTGCTCCTGACTTTGCCCAGACAAATTTACCAACTACATTTACAGATGATTCTACAGAAAACAGAATTAGATTGCCAGAATGATTGCTACGAGGTGGAGCGCAAGAACTAATATCCAGCAAGTACTTCATATAGCTTATGGGAATCTCTGAAATTGTAAGGGGAGTCATAGGCTGACCATCAACAGCTAAGGGCTAGAAAGACAGCTAAGATTCAACAGTCAACTACCAAAAATTTTCTGAAGTGTTTGGTAAGAGTGTAAGTTTATCTTATGTTTGGTAAGATAAAATGACAGGCTTCATCCAGCATGAATGTCTGATTGACTTACTGGGAGCTTTGAATGAGGCAGGAATAAAGAAGAAAAAATGTTCATAAACACCATCCCTTTGATTTTGCTATGATTTTGAACTACACTTAAACTACTTTTCCCAGCATGTAAGGAAGTTTAACAAGCCACATTAAAAACTCTAATCAGGCTATAAATAATAGTAATTTCTAGATGGTGAAGGGGAACGACCGTCCGGCTGGGACAATGCGTAGCCCTTTTTGAGGTGTCTGGCAATGGAGGTGACTGCAGTACCCTGTCTGATCACTGAGAAAAAAAGCTTCATGCAAAGGGGTTTCTCGCAAAAATCCTCTGAGATTTCACTTTAAGGAAAATAGCAACCTGCCTGACAGAAAGTAAAAACGAGCCTATCATTTCTTCGAAAAAGTAAAATCCAACACACCAACATGAATACATTCATCAGGGATGGAATCAAATGCTGCTTTTTTAGACGTTAACTTTTGTGGTTCATTTCTAAGGTGCTGTTTATTTTGAAAGATACTGAGAATGAACTTCTTCAGCCTAATGCACTGGGAATGCTTTAGGCTCTCCATTTATCATTTGCTCCTCTGAAATATGAGCAATTTGCCTTATATCACTCCCTGGCAGCCATTACCTTTCAACTTCCTGTCAAGTTTCAAGAAAAAAAAAAAAAAGTCTTAAATAATTAGGGCACCTTTCACTGACAGGGTGAAACTTTCACCCGGCTGCAACGCGCGGCTTGAAGAGACATCTTGGGGTCGACCCCGAGGGGTTGAGAGGGCACCTCAGCGCCCTGCTGTGCCCCTGCCAGCGGGGGGCTGCGAGAGCCTGAACCCCCCTCACGGCAGAGCCCGGAGGCCGCGGACCGGGCGGCGGGGCGCAGGCCTCCCCGCCCGCCGCCGCGCTCCCGTAGCCATGGCAACGCCGGAGCCGCCCGGGCCAGGCCGCATAGGGCCAGGCCCAGCGCCCCGCCCTGGCCGCCCGCAGCAGCCGACGAGCCGGGGTTGCCCCGGAGCAGAGCGCAGGCCTGCGCCGTCCCTCCGGGCCCGGTCGGGAGCATGGGGCTGAGGATGGAGAGCGGCAGCAGGCGGAGTCAAGGTGCGGGGGGCTCGGTGGCGGCTCCGCGGCCGAGCGGGGGGGCGCGGGAGACGGTGGGGCTGGGGGCTGTCTGCTGGCGAGGCGCGCTGCCATCCGGCCTCCCCCGTCCCGGCCGGGCGTGCGGCTTGCCGGGCGGGGCCCGTGTCCCCATCTCCGGGGTGGAGAGGGCGGTGCCTCCCCTTTCCCCGCCGGCGTGCGATGGCGGGTACGGCGGCGGCGCGGCGCTGGGAGCCAGGCACGGAGCCGGGGACAGAGCTTGCCCTTGGGCTGGGTGGCTCTTGCAGCCGGCGCTGAGGGGAGCCTGGGGCTGCCTCCTGTCAGGCTTGGCTGCCTTTAAGGTGTTCTGTCACGCGTGGGGAGCTGGGCCTGGGGTCGTGCTGTGGAGCACCCGTGAGGACGGTGAACACACGGACGCGCCGCCTCAGTGAGCAAGGCTGGACGGCTGGGGATGTGAAAAGCCACACATAAAACCCCCGAAAGCTTAGAATCCTCCCAAAAATGCCGCCCTTAAATTGTCCAGCTCACAGCCACCGGCCCGAACGTGCGTGTGTATTTGTAACGGCGTGTAGTGTTGCTGGGGTGGATGTTTCAGGCTGCCCGAATCAGCCGCTTTTGTTTTTGAGGCCTAAATTTCTGTGCTGGTTAGAGGCAACTTTTTTCTTCTTCAAAGCTGGTGTTTGTGGATGACAGTGGATTTTACCCTGCATGTAGAACATCACTTAAGTGGCGTTTGGATGTAGATCCAAGGTTTTTTGGGTTTGGTGGGATTTTAATGCAAGCATAGTTGAAAAATTAAAAAGGCTCAATGGCTTTGAAGCTCTTATAAAGTGATTCCTTACCCAGATTTAACCAGCCATGGGCTGCGCTTGTGCTCTCTTCCAATGAATAATCATAGGGGAATTTGTCATTCATGATAAAAACAGGCATAAACATGCAAAAATGTTTGCACGAGCCAACTCTGGCTCGTGGAAAATACCTAAGATATTTTTAGATCTGATCTGGTTTACATGCATAATATTAAATAATGGTAAGAGTTATTCAAGGCTGTGCTGGAATGTCAAAATCCTACATAACTGCATCAGGTCAGACCCTTTGAGATAACGTTACGCTTTCATGTTGTATCTCAGTGTCACTTCCAGACTTTGGAGACAGTGACCGATGTCACTTCAGGAGATGTCTGATATCAAAGTAGAGTTTGAACGTGAATTCTAATGCTACATGGGAATATGAAATTCAGAGCAAAAACTAGTATCTTGTGCATCCAGTTTTTCTGCTCTCTTACGTAGCGTGAAGGCAATTTTACTAAAAATCTGTCCTTTTTCTGACTTCTTATTCTTGATTCTCAAAGTATTTTTATAGACAATCAGAACACATGTGCTGATTGTTGATCATAAAATAAGGATAAACAGGATGCAAGATCTAAATTTCATTCAGGTTGCAGCAAGCGTTGCGTGAATGGCTCCTGTTAATAAAGTTAGTTCAAAGGTAGGAAAGAATTAGTGTGTCTGTTTACATAAGAAGCTATTTTTTGTCTGCACAGGAGGGTAGCATAGAGTCAGCAGTATGTGAATGCCCTATGTCTAGTTTCACAGACACAGGAGGAACCCTTAAAGACAACTGGGATTAGCACAGTCAGAGATTCCGATTCCTTATGGTGCACTAACCTAGAAATCTGTGTGTCTGAGCAAACTTGGCAGGCCAGCCACTGGATTGCTTGCAGACAATTTATGAAAGAGGCACAACACATCCTATTTGTAAGACAAATTCTTCTCTGTAGGACACTTGTATCTGCACACAGTTGCTCCAGAACATCAATACAGAAGAGGATACCCTGTCTCATGTCCTAGTGCACTCCGTACAAACTCTCGTGTTCAGACCTGGCCTTGTCATTGTAAAGAAAGAAGTAAAATCTTATACTTGTTTTGTATCCAGGTTTTTGTTTGGTCTAGTCAGAATTGAAAAAGAAAACTTTCTCTTTTTTTTTAATATATTGGTATTTTTGAAGTTCAAATAAGGCTGTGATTTTTTTCCCCCATAAAAATACTGAAGAATTAAGCCTTTATGTTTTCCCTAATTCCAAGTATAAGCCTTCGAGTTATTTACTGTAGTAATTTCAGGAGTCAGTTAATATAGTCACAGATTTATAGTATGACCTCAAATGATCTGAATACTGTAATTCTAAACCAGCTTTGTTGTTTAGATCCAGACTTCTGCATTGAGCTGCTTAATTCCCACAGCCAGTGATTGGCACATACCTGAACACCAGGGAAATCATATGCGTATCATTGTTGCTGTATGGAGGCTGATGTTCTGATGTTAGCTTTAAGGTTGAAAGGCTTCAAAGATTCTAAAACAAAATTAAAATATTTCACGTATTTACAGGCAACACCATCTTACTTAGATTTTTCCTGCATTGTGGGAAATCTTTGCACTAACCTGACTGGAGCTGGCAGGATGTGAACACACATCTGTGACTTTCGAACTGCCTTTTTTTTTTCCCTTTGTAGTCCTTCATTTGCCGCTTGAACAAACAGCTGTTAAAACTCAAGCATTGGTTTGGTAATACCGAATCGACTTGTCAGAAGCTGAAGTTGCCTTTGACCAGCAGGGAAGCTGAGAAAGAATCTATTTGTATCTTGAAAGAAGGAGTTTAGCATTTCTATTTGAAACATAATAGTACGAGGGAAAAAGACTAGGGAAGAAGTGGGCCCTCTCTGGAAAGAAACAGGAGACTTAGTCACCCAGGATATGGAGAAGGTTGAAGTACTGAATGACTTTTTCACCTTGGTCTTCACCAGCAAGGGCTCTAACCATACTGGCCCAGTCGCAGAAGGCAAAAACAGGGGCTATGAGAATGAAGAACTGTCTTCTATAGGAGAAGATCAGGTTTGAAACCACCTAAGGAACCTGAATGTACACAAGTCCATGAGACCTGATGAAATCCATCCACAGGTCCTGAGGGAACTGGCAGATGAAGTTGCTAAACTGCTTTCCTTTGTATTTGAGAAGCCATGGCAGTCTGGTGAAGATCCCACTGACTGGAAAAGGGGAAGCATAGTTCCCATTTCAAAAAAGGGGAAAAGGGAAGACTTGGGCAACTACAGGCCAATCAGTCTCATTTTGCCCAGCAAGGTCGTGGAGCAGGTCCTCATGGAATATCTGCCAAGGCACATGGAAAATAATGAGGTGATTGGTGACAACCAACGTGGTTTCACCAAGGGCAAGTGATGCCTGACAAACTTGGTAGTCTTCTATGACAGGGTTATAGCATTAGTAGATAATGGGAGAGCAACAGACATCATTTACCTGGACTTACGCGAAGCGTTTGACAGTGTCCCACATGACATCCTGGTTTCTAAATTGGAAAGACATTAATTTGATGGATGGACCACTTGGTGGATAAGGAATTGGCTGGATGGCCGCACTTGAAGGGTTATGGCTCAATGGTTCAATGTTCAAGTGGAGACCAGCGATGAGTGGTGTTCCTCAGGGGTCTGTACTGGGACTGGAGCTGTTCGTCATCTTTGTTGGGGACACAGACAGTGGGATCGAGTGCACCCTCAGCAAGTTTGCTGACGCCACCAAGCTGTGTGGTGCAGTCGGCACGCTGGAGGGAAGGGATGCCACCCAGAGGGACCTGGACAGGCTTGAGAAGTGGGACTGTGCAATTGTCAGGCCAAGGGCAAGATCCTGCACCTGGGTCACAGCAATCCCAGGCACAAATACAGGCTGGGCATAGAATAAGAGCGAAGCCAGAGCAGCCCTGAGGAGAAGGAATCCAAGGAGAAGGAATTGATATGATGGTATAATTTCAACTGAAATTGGGAAATGTCAATCACTGTCCTTAACTTTTTACCAAATTGAAACCTTGGCTCAGCACATCACTTAAATCTATCCTTAATTTGACCATTACTCAAATAGTCTATTAAGTGAGTTTTAGTCCCTTAATGTGACTAATCCCATCTCTGTTCAGCAAATAATTTAAATTTGTAACGGGATTTAAGTACCCAATTGGTCCCATTTTGTTGAAGATTTCTTGCATGCTTCAAGTGAAATACGTGCTAAAGTAAACAGGATTCCAATCTTTAATGCTGCTGGCTGTTCTGTTCCTGCAGCCTTCACTGGAGCACAGTGGCTTGAGGTTTCTCTGCGCTCCATTCTGGGTGAGGCTGGCTGTGTTGGAGTTTTGCTAATGTGTTTTCAGTTAGAAATAGGACAGGGTGGAAATTAGTAACACTCAAGGGGGACGGGGGCGCTTCCTTGTGTGCACAGGTTATACTAACAAAAGGGATATTTTTTTTTCAATACATATAGAAGAATCTAAATAGAGTGTCTTTACATTCAGTCATACTTTATCTGGTGGTTGATTTGACACTAGGTATTGAAACACCTTCAAAATACAGGTTCATGGGCTGACATAATGTTGAGTTTCTTGTAGCAGTAGAAGCCAGCACATATATTTGTCCTAGAGGCCGTGCCCATGAGCTGGTGTTCTAGCACCATTCCCACGGGAGAATGGTTCCAGCACATGGTAGCATACGCTTCTGGATTACTCTGTGCTGTCTTACGCAGGCACAATTGTCCGCTGGACTCAGGTTAGGAACCTTTTAAGCCAGAAGTTTCTAAACTGTGATACAAGTATTGATAGTTTTACACGTATCGCTCAAAAATAGCACACACCAGCCCTCCCACACCCTTCTAGAAGATAGAAAACTGCTGGCACCACTGCTAACTCTTAAATTTATCAGAGGCCTGTTTGACTCTTGAAACTGAATTATATATATATTTTAAAATTTATGCAGAATACTATTGGATTATTACCTGTAAAGAACGGAGAGACCTAACTCTTAGACATTAGGAGTGGGTGTAAAGAAGAGCTTTCTGTAATCCAGCACAGTAAGTATAAATAGTGCTCATCTAATTAGTGGCTTAGAAGGTTATGTATGGTGCATGTCAGGGAGCATGTCAGTTGTATCGCTTTCATCATATTTTGCCTCTGACACAAATGATCCTGTGCAAAATTCAGATGGAACGTTTGGGACTTCAGTTCAAAATTGACCTATTGTAGCTTCTTCGAGCTTTGTTCATCAAGTTTTGCCTCAGAAAACTTAGAATAAAATGACCAGAGGGGTGGATTCTGCCATTTCTTAAAAAACTTTAAGTGTGAGTCTATTAAAGCCAGCTTCACAGCTAAGGTTTTTACACTGTCCGAATTCATAGGAGTTTTGTTGTCACTGAAACAGAAATGGGTCCAAGAGGCCTCTGCTTCACTTCTGTGAACAGGAAAAAATTACAGATGAGATTATGAAGCACCCACTGTAACTTTCAAATAACTGGAATACTATCTGCGTTCAGTAACCGGCTGAAGGCACGTCTGAAGGTCTTGTGGTTGCATCTGTGCTGCAGAAAAGCAGTGGAGACCTGCCACGTCCGAAGGAAGGAGTCTGTGGGTGGGTCAGTGCTCTCTGCCAGCCTGTTCCTCCTTCCAGTTCTGCATTTATTTGCCAACTGCGCCCATTTGTGAGCAAGAAGGAGGAGTCTCAGTGGTGCAGATGCCAGTGGCTGGGTAGGAGAAAACCCAACAAATTAACATGCTTTTTTTTAGGGAAAGTCATTCTGTTCTGCATTCGTTCTCAGATATGCAACTAGAGGATAATAACTAGTCAGCAACCGGAGAAGCTTAAAGTAGATGACCAATCCTAACACCGACAGCATATCCTCAGCCACAGCTGGGCATATTAGAGTGAGGTGGGGAATGACTGAAGGTAAGGAAAAGGGTAGCAAGCTGGGGAAATTGAAGAATTTAGAGGGTATGGTAGGAAGACGTAAGCCACATTGGGAGGGAAATCAAGCTTTAGTAGTAGTACTACTAATAGAGCAATTTATTCTTTTTTCTAAAGTTATATCATCATGCTAATGTGAAAGAAAAATAGTTAAAAATAGAAAAATGAGTCTCTTATTAAATAAATAAAGTTTGAATCCAGTGTGCATCATCATAGCCAGGTTAATCTCTTAATGTACTTTAAGACAGCAGTGTTTACTGTGTAGATTTCTGTGTTGCATTCATATGCACAACAATTTATGCAGCATAAAGAGTTAATGGATACTTTGATTTAAAAATTCTCGTAGTACCAAAAAAGAAAAGCCTGTATTTCAGATCCTGATTTCATTTCTTTAAATATGACTTCTTTAGATGTGTTAGATTAGATGCTTGAAAAAGTTCCCACCAATACTCCTAAGTCATTTAGGATTTCAGAGATTGTTTAAACAACTTTTTGTTCCTTCACCAGCATGTGTGCAGCATTAGAGCTGTAGTGTACCGTTAGTGTGCACAGTCAGAAGAGTGAGTTCGTAGCAGGAAGCCCACTGAAAGGATCCCTAAACAAGTCAGTGGAACAGGGGTGGTAGTAACAGAGCATCCTTGGCTTGTATTAAATTCACAGCACAAACCCCCTTCTGCACATCATTGCCTGAATTGTCCACTTGGGACAAAGCTGTCTCACAGGCTCGTTTTGGTTTAGAGCATTGAGCTATTGGGGAAGAAGAGAAGAAAGGAGCTGGCTGTGGAAGAGGCCATGCCACCAAATCATTATAAATCAGTAGCATGGCTGGTGTGTTTGCAAAGCATTTGTCACCTTGAGTGTCCTTAATAGCCTCAGGGAGATCAAATCCCTACATCTCTCACGCAGATGCTACAATTCTAGTCCATTAGGTGCTTCCTACATTTCTAGCTGGGAGGAAGCCGCTGTTGAGCTGGGAATGCAAGAGTCCTAGAACCACCAAAAAAGCAGTGCCCAAAGTGGTCAGTGCCTTGGCAGAGTGATGAGCATATTATTCTGGGACAGCTTGGGAGAACTGACGTGTTCAGTCACACCTGGGGATGAGGGTTCTTTGCATCCAAGCTGAGGTCTAGGAGCTTCTTTTTGGAAAATACAGTGTTCATACATCTCTACACAATTAAGTGGAGGTCTTGTGTTTTGTAGTGCTTGATTTAGATGCCTATATCCAATATTCCACCTAAGTTCTCTGTATTTTAATGGATTATCTTTTAAGTAACAGGTGTTGGTGGGTAAGGGTAGCCTGATTTAATTTTTTCTGTATTTTTTATTTGCTATGTCTGAAGTACAGGTTTGTTATAAAAATAGTACGTCTAATACTTGTGTTTAAAGTCCTTCCCTATGAGAATATTGTAATGAAAGACTGGGCTTCTTTCCAGTACGTATTCACATTCCAAATCTGAAATGGCTTTGTAGAAAAATAATTTCCATGAATTCTCCATATCCACTAACAACTAGAAACCACCAATTTCCATCATTTTTAAGACTGTAAAATTAGAAATAAAGATAGGATGCATTTTAAAGGAAAATGAAAAGATAATTTACACAAAATATCTGCTAAATCTCTTTGGAATAATATAATTATTACTTACCTTAGATACCAGCTGGAAAGAATTACAGAGAAAGGGGTTTTTTATTTTTTCTTTTCTTTGTTGTGTAGTGTCACACACTTGCCGGGAAAGCTTACAACAAGCAAATAGAAACAGAAAAAAGGAACTGAAAGATCTAATTAATTTTTAGCAATATTTGTTTTCTCTCTTTACTTTAGGAAAACACACACTGTTAGAATCCTGATTTTATGTTCAGTGTGGAAAGCCCACTTACATGGGGAGACCTTATACCAGGCTTCCGATATCTGAAGGGAACCTGCAGAAGAGCTGGAGAGGGACTCTTTGTCAGGGAGTGCAGCAATAGGACAAGGGGTAGTGGTTTTAAATTGAAAGAGGAGAGATTAAGATGAGATCTCAGGAAGAAATTCTTTCCTGTGAGGGTGGTGAGACGCTGGAACAGGTTGCCCAGAGAAGCTGCGGATGCCCCATCCCTGGGAGTGTTCAAGGCCAGGCTGGATGGGGCTTTGAGCAACCTGGTCTGGTGGGAGGAACTGGATGATCTTTAAGGTTCCTTCCAACTCTAACCATTCAATATGTAAGGAAATGTATGGTTAGATTGCATAGTTACATGTATAATATATCAAAAATAGGAGTCCATTATACGTCTCAGCTTCTGCAGTTTTAAGCTCAGAAAATAATTTCATTTAGTTAAAAAAATTATCTTAAAGAATTTCCAGTCCAACTCTGGAACTATATTTACATAGACATTAAATTTGTGGCTGGAAGGGGTTTTTTTTTATTGTACAAAGTATAAAGTGTGCATCCTGGGAAACCTGATTATTGCAAAAGCTGCAATAATACTGTAAGTTCTGGGATCAGTTTTCCTAAATTCAGTTCAGAAAAATGTTCCTTTTCCCTAATAATTTATTATTCAAGAACTGTCAGAAATGGTAGAAACCTTTTCCGCGCAAGAGTTCTCTCTCGCATGTGTGGTTTTGAAAAAAAGAAAAGACTCAAAGCAGCCAAAATACAGAGTACTGCTAACAGTCCCAAACCAGCGCAGCTGCCATCACTCCTGTAGCCATCCTGGCGCTCCAGTTACTCTGCTTTCCATGGGTTTATATTTGGTTGGCGTGTAATTTGCTGAAAATCCCCCCTTTTTGAAAATTCTCTTTGCATATCTAAGCCTTACTTTCTGCTTTTGTGCACATAACTATGAAAACGCAGGCTGATTCTAAACAAGTACCTGTTCAAGTCAGAAAACAACCAGAAATTATAGTTGGGAAACATTTGAGCATTAACACTTTCTACCTCACTTGTTTTTTTAGAAACAGTAAAACGCACCAGATATCCTCTACGTACCAAATCCTCCAGTTTCTCCTCTGGCATTAGCAATGTACATCTTCATTGTAAAGCTTTACACTGTAAAAAGCAGTTTTGAGTTTCAAACTGAAGACACAGGGAGGGTATTGTAAGTTGAATTCCGTGTAGAAATTATATATTTGATGGAACATCTATGAGAAACAGCCTGGGATCCTAAGAAAACAGCGGTTTACTTATTCTTTGCCTCTTCTGTTTGCTATAGGGCTAAGCAATGTTTCAGCCACGTTACTGTCTTTGACCTGTTTTCTGTGGGGTTGTGAAAACGGGGGGTTCACACAGGGAGAGAGCCTCAGATGCCCTCACTGGTGAACAAGTTGCAAAAATATCTCAGTCCCGTTATTTTGCACAGGAGTCAGAGTGCGTGGGAGCAAGCACCATGGGAGGCTTCATCACAACTTCTGCTGTTCGTGGAAATCTTTTTAAGTTAAAGACTCTTCTGTTCTTTAATTGAAGCTATAAGAAAGTGCACATTTTGCCAGGATAGAGCCCCCAAAATCCAATTAGATAGCAAAAAAGAAAGCTCTTCAACATAAACTGCAATTAGCAGGAGCTGGGTTGTAAATCCAGCTGGCGGGATCGGGGACTTGAAACTTTTCCTCAGTGGCACAGAAGTTAGAGGATGCGGGAGGAACTGATGTTTGGGGAACACAGCGCCAGGGACACGAGTGCCGGCACAAAGACCCCGACTTCTTGACAAATGGTGGGGTGTTCCCAGTGCCTTTGGGACATCTGCAAATTGGGGATTTCTACGTGGATTTGGAACGATTATTGTGCTGTCCATGTGTCCACAATTGAAATAGAGGACAGTGAAATATTTCTCCCTGCTGACCCTTTCTGACAGGTTTTCTTGCCTATGAAATAACAATGTTGGATGGGCCAGGCTTGATTTTTTTTTCCCTAAGCTTGATAAGAGTTTAACTGTAAAACACAAAACCAGTAGATGGTAGGTTTTTCCACAGAGTTTATCCATGTGCCATCTGCTGGTGATGCAAATCAAGTGAACATTTCAAAATCGCCTGCTTTTCCTGTGGCGCTGAGCAGACGCTTCACCAGCTGAAGACAGTAAAAGCAACAGGTTTCTGAGCGTCTCTGATCATCGTAAACTCAGGGCAAAGTCATTTAGGTTACCTGAGGAGAATCAACTGTAGTTAGAACAATGTCTCTGCTTTTTTAAGGTGCCTGTGCTTAGCTTTCTACGATTCTGTCACACAAAAATGAGTTCGAGATGGTGTTGTGTTTCTCTATCAGTATCACACGTGTCTCCTTCTGGAACATTTAGGTTATTTTGAGCAACTGTGAATGAAGCTGTTCTGATTCTCGGGTGTTTGCTAGAATTCAGATTTCTGGCATACACAGGGAGGTTTTTTATCATTGGGACAAACTTTTATCAACTGAAATGTTATAATTTAACATTCAAGTTCCCCCAAAAGACTTGCATTTGGTGAACGGGTAAACGTCACTTCAAGAAGTCCTGGCTTTCAGGGTGAGCATCCAGCTGGACTGTGAATACCTCTCCTATGGATCAGTGAATGGTAGAGAAATACTTAAATGGCAAAGAAAGCAATTATTGACAAAGATTGGCAGCCATTATGGAGACAGTCATTCTAAATCTCATCAATTCTTGCTGTATGTTTGGAATTGAAGTATTTTGAAAATAATGTAGGTTGTTTGTTCCTGTGTATGTTTAAATCACACATAGAAATTAGGAAGAATTGTAGCAGGAGGGCAATTCAAATGAGCCATTTGAAATTGATACAAATAAGTAGGAGTGTTGTCATTTGGCTTTAAAGAGAAGAGTGTAAAGATAAAACAGTTGCAGGTCAGGGCTGAAAAATCTGCAGTAGCTTTTTGCCTTTTTTCTTTTTTTTTTTGCCTTTCTTCCTCTATTCTTCTTTCCTTTATCCCTTTCCTACTGCTGATCTGGGAACTTCATAGCAAACAGTAGTGGGAGCAGGATTATTGCAGACACCCCCCCTAGTACTGTAAAACCACAGAAGCCCATACTGTTTAAAGGCCTCCTTTTCTAAGTGTGAAATCCTCAAACTCAGTCAAAATTGCCTTGATATTTGTTGGGCTTCATAAGAGAGGGGATTGAGTTAATTGCTCCAGATTTAGTGTAATTCCACAACAGGGCCCCAAGAAAGCCCTCTGCAGATTTCTACATATGCTGGTCATTCCAACTTTGTTTATTTTCTCCAGACACAGTTTGTTGCTTCCCAGACTAATCCGAGTCACTGGATGTTTACACAGTCTTTCTATAAGGCCTTTGGGGAAATGATACTAAAACATTATTAAAGGAACAATTTGTTTTGCTGCAATCTCTATTAATTAATAGGCAGCGTGTTAACCATCTTGTGCAACAAGTATTGCTACGGAATGTAGTAGTTACATACATAATTGCAGTAGTACTGTCGTAGTCGTTATATCACAGTGGGAAATTGCAGAAAACCAACTGGAAAGCCAGGTGCTGGCAATGCAGGAGGTAAGAAGCCACAAGAGGTAGAATTAAGGGGCTTTTACCACGTGTCAAGCAGCTTCTTGCACTATCCTGTCAGTTTGTGACCACATCAACCTTTGCTGACCCAGCTGAAGGCCACTGAGAAGAGATTCCCACTCACTCACCTTGGGCAGGTCCAGCTTCCTCCTTCACCTGCCGAAGGGTGGAAAGCTGGAGGTGGCCAGTAGGTGTAGAGGAGTAGAGTTCCTGCCCCAGAGCTGTAGTGCCTCCCATTGCTAGGAAACGTGGCAGATTGCAGATGACAGGCTCTTGAATTGACAGATGAGAAATAGGATGGGGATGGGAAGATCGTATGGACCTTAGTAGTAATAATAAATTTGTAGAAATTGGCTGCACAGTTTTATAATCGATATTAAATAGCGGTGGATTTACTCTGGTAAAGAACTTGTTTGTTTTGCTTTACACTTTCAGCAGGGTCTTGGAAACCTTAAAGGAATGCTTTGTATACACTGGTATTTGTAGCAGTAGGATATTGCCTGTTAAAAATTGCTCTAAAAATGGTGCAGAGTCTTAATTAATTCAGGTGCAGATTTTTAAGTCGTCGGTTGTATTACAGACAGTGGTTGTGAGCCCGAGAGTACAGCGTTAGTTTTCAAGGTGGAGGTGTAGAGCTTTTTAATTCACGTTGCTTCATTTTTCAGAAAAACTGGTTGGTTAAGTTTTTTCAGCATCTACACTTGTCTGTAGAGTTCCCAGTCTGTTGAGCTGCCAGAAGACCGAACGGCAAACCAATTTGCTACTGCATTAACAATAGGTTTTTGAAATAGTGTGTTCTCCTCGATGATTTTCACACAACTGTAATTCCTTCTGTTTATTAAACTTGTGTTTTAGTATAATACTAACCATAATCGTTGCCTACCTACAGAATATTTTTCACGTTACTCATTTGACGTGATGATATCATTTTAAAACTTTGAAACTAACGGGAGGTTAGCACAGGTACACAACTCTAGCCATCTCTGCATGCAGTTTCAGGACTTAAAATTCGGTTTCTTCTGCTGTTTAGCTTCCTGAACCAGTGGGAGTACTACCATATTACCTTAGTGTTTAGTTTAAGTTACTTAAATACACTGTTATACTGCAGTAATAGTTTAACATTTCAATAAGATTTTTTTTCCTCTACGCAGAAGGTCCACTGCAGTCATTCGGGAGGGGGGAAAGAGTCTCTGCTTTATCTTGTCTGGCAAAATATGCATTTTCCTGTTTCTAACATTTTGTTTTGTTTCACACTTCATTAAAGTGAGTGAATACCCAGCCGTTGGCATTCCCAGATGTGGTCCAGCAAGTCCATTTAAAGGACACTTGAGTACTAAAAGTAACGGTAAGTAACACGTGTGCTGTCACCACAAGGTTGAGGCGGTTCCTTTTCTGTCAATTCATTGATTTTATGATTAAAATGGGGTTTTTTTTGTAATTATAACCTTTGAATTGAGCTCAACTGGTGAAGTTTAAAAGTACTTAGATTTAGTGTTCATTACTGAAAATACTTTTGAGAAGTGAGTGTTGCCTTGCCTGCACTGCTAGCTAGAAACAGTTAGCAAGATAACCAAAGATATAGAGATGTCACATCTCAATTAGCTGGAATATAGATATGGTTATGGCTTTAAAGAACCCTTGAGGTTAAACATCTTGCCTTCCAGTCAGTGGTTTACATGAGCTGGTATGTGTTTCTGTGTCATGCTGCCACCTTAAACCCTTTTTTCAAAAGAGCATAGAATGGAGAAACAGGCTCTCACTTTCACAGTCCCAACTTCAGCCACTTCTGTAGCCATTGATGGGGTTAATGGCTCCGTGGGGGGAAAAAACCCAAAGGGGAGAGGATGAGTTCATGTGATAGTAGTGATAGTAGCTGCTAACAGAGAAATGACTGCCATTGGGCAAAGAAGTTAAGCAAGCAGCAATTTAAAGTTTGTGGCTTTGAAATGTGGTTAATAACTGTTGTAAATTTTAGCATTCTTGTGCTAAAATTCATCCTGCCTTTCTAATGTTTCAATGTATTTTAACCTTAACAGCTTTCTGCATTGACTCCTCCCGAAGTCTAACTAGCCAGTACCTGATCAGAGATCACATGGTGTTTCATTATAACAAAATCCTCTCAGCCAAAGGTAAAAATGTGTATGTATGAATGAACTTTCTCCTCCCTTCTTTCAGAATAGGCTTATATCAAGGGAATGAATTGGATGGTAGGAAGTATAGTTTTCTTCCTCTTTCATACTCAGACTGATGACAGCAAGGAGATATGGCTGCTGCTTAATAATACGTCTGTATTATTGGAATGGCTAGATTTGTATGAAAACATTTTCCTTTCAGTGTTACCAAAGATACTACCTCAATTTTAGGGTACTTTGTGAAGAATTCTCTTCATTCTGCTTTTGATGAAATAATATGCTGAACTGCAAATCTGAAAATCACAGTCACAATAGCAAGTGTACGGAATTTATTTTGGGAATGAACACAGAACATTTTGAGTTAAACTTAGACCACAGTGTCTTTTCTTTTCTTCCCTTTTTTTTTTAAATATATTTAAAAACGTTCATTATCATGTGTTCATATTTCAGTCAATGGCACTGGGTAGTTTCAAGGACTTTGAAAATTTCCCCATGTGTTTAGAAATGAGAAAATCATGTTACTAATCTGTATTATTGAGCACTAGATACCTATATGATTCTTTCATATATTTCACTTGTATTTATGAAAAGACCAATATAATGAAATCTGGAACTTCAACACCTGTTGAATATGTACAAGTTTGTATGTTTCTTAATTACGGCGAGATCTTGATCAAAAATTTTTCAGACTGAGAAATGTGTTTACTCCACTATGACCTGACAATACCCCGTTGTCGGTGCTATAATTGAAAACAAACTGTGTTACAGCCAAAGTTATTTTTCAAGGTCATGTAAGGAATATGAAGTACTGTGCTTAAAAAAGTTCATATTGTGCACAGAGCTAGGAAAAGTCTATAGGTAGTTGGTAACGTTCTTCACAGCTTATTTTCATTCTTCATGGCATAACCATGTCTTGGGGATCTCAGTCCTAGAGATAATAATGCCAGGGCTTGGCAGGATGTCCTGAGTATTTACATTAAATCCATAAAAGTTTGCAGGGTATGAGTTAGAAGAGAAATGTTTTTTGAATGCCTCCCAAAATATTGAATGCTCTTTTTCGAGGTCTTTTCAGAAATAGGGTCATTTAAATGATGATTCTTCCTTCAAATATATATTTCACTTATGTATTAACACCAATCTAATACTTTAACTACACAGGAACTAGCATATTTTAAAATAGAGGAAAATTGCGGTGTTCTAATTAATTTAGTCTTTGCTCTGTGCTGTTTCATCACTTTTTTCTAGCCACCACAAATACTAAGTAAATACTGAATCACTCACATTTCTTTTTTCAGCAGCTGTAGACTGTTCAGTGCCCCAAAGTAGGTTGACCAGCATCAAACGTAAGTATTTGGATTACGTTAATTCTGCACAAGCTTATGTAAAACTAAACAAAATAAAAGAGCCAGGGGAACAGAAGAGTAGCGATAGAATATAACCCTTAATCAAGCATTCGTGTATCTCTTTGTTTCTTCAGCTTTTCCTATACTGTTCCAGCTATTTGTAAGACTGCAGTGAATGGAATGTGAGTGAGATGGATCTTGACTGTTGCAGTGATCAGTTGGGCTTAAGGTCACAATTGATTTTGCTTAGGATTCTTTTCATCCACACAGTTAATAGAGCACGTAAAGAAGATTTCAGCATTTTCTCTCTCCTTTCCTCTGATACAATGTGAGCTTGAACCTGAAGAGAGTTTATTAGTACAAGCTCAAGAGGAATTTTGGGCATATGGGCATCTGGGGACCAGGACTGAAACGTTTTGTTTCTCAGAAAACAAGAGCTAGTTAAAAGAGCACGGCCCCACAGCCTGGATTAAACTGCAGTGACTTTTGGAGGGGAGTTTTCTCGCTTCTTACTGCTTTTTAAAGACACCAATACTGTAGCCTTGCTCTGTAGTGCTAGCTGAAGGGCAATATTTTCAAATCATTGATTTATGGAATATTAAATCAAGTGTGTTAGTCAAAGGAAATAAATGGCAGATGCTTGTTAAAATAACAAAGGTATATTTCTGTTATCTGTCTCTTTCACTAATGCAGTTGGGGAAGTTCTTTTTTCTCTAATTCAATAGTTAGTTACAACTGCTGAGGTACAGGAAAAAATTAAAGTATTCCTGTAGGATGGAAAGATAAATCTTCTGAGGACAGGATGCTTTCTGACAGAAAGACTCAATTTCATTAGAATTTTTTCAGTACTTCTGCATAATGGGTTGAGACTGAATTAAGCAATAAGCTACAGCAGGATCCGAGGTGCTGTACGTTGACTTGCTTTTTCCTGCTTTCAAAAGGTGCTGTGAAGCAGCAGCAGTATTGCAGGGGTATCTAGGGTCAGCCAATTGAAATAGGAATTTCAGATCATCTGTTCTGCAGTGAAAAAAGTTTGCCCTCTCATGCCCCAGCTCTACCCAAATTTGCTTTGAAACGAGCATGAAAATACAGGGTTGGTGTAAGAAGAAAATTTACACCCACGTGTTTGTGTAGTAAAACCCCCACGTAGCTTTTCTTTCTGCATCTGCTAGAATCTTTCTTAGGTTCCCTAATTACAATTACTCCTCCATACTTTTTCAGGTCTTGGGTCTTTTCTCTGCACCAACAAACACCCATTTATTTTCGAGTCTGCTATCTTTACCGATAAAATGCTTCTGAGCTGATAGCTTGTGTGTTTCAAACCAGAATGAGTTTCCCTGAATAAGGAGTTCATTTTGGGAGACAGCGACAGTGCCTTAACCTTAACAGATAATTGTCATGACACTGGCAGGCGCGTTCTGGAGTGAGGAAATTTCCATTTTGGATGGCAAAGCTTTGTGCAATGTGTTTCTCTTTCAGTTCATCGTACTCAGAGAGGCGTCTGACCAAGTAACTCTGTCCTGGTCAAGGGCAGAACGTTAATCTCCCATACAGGGTGTGACAGAAACTTGTCACCTCTGTTGCTGCTTTTGCTTTTACCCATCTGTTTGATAAAATTGGGATGCTAAATCCTCACTAAATTGCTCCTTCACCTGTTTCCACACTGGGCTGGAAAAAGCTGCTGCTGTGTTTTATCTTCTTAGAACATGAATACAACCAACACAGCCCTGCAAGATGTTTCTTGGTCAAGAACGAAAAAAATGTAAAGCTGGCAGAAAAAACCTAAATAAAGCCTTTGATCTAAAAAAAAAAATCCTTGATTTACCTACTGTTGTTCTAGGCTAAAGCATGGGAGTGCTAATTGTTACTTAGTTGAAATTGATTTTATTCCCAAAATAGAGCTAGCTCATAAAGTGAAGCAGAGCGTCATAACTCCAGGACTGGGATCCCAGTCAGTAGCACAGGATGCATTGGGAAGAAATGTTGGACTGTCTTCTCGGTCTCCCAGAGCTGAGTATCCAGTGTGATTACAGCTTTTTATCCTTATATGTAGCTAAGTTCTAAAATATAGTTTGTTTGCTTGATGTTGTGCACTGAGAGGAATTGTGCAGTTATAAAGTGACAATGAATTTGCCATTTTATAAGATCTGTTGAACAAAGCCATAAATAATGTATTTTTTCCCTAAAAGTGGCTTCTCAGAGCAGTATTATATCTCTGTCCCAGTTTTCAGGTTTTATTTTGTGAAGTGCTTCATGTTCTCTATTAAAAATGAGAGCACTTAGTGAAAGGAAAGTAATAAAACAAACTTATGTAAACAATATGTTTTTATTAGACTATTCCTCAACGTAGTGTTTTTACTTTACAATGCTGAAAAATGTTACTGATTACATTTTCATCTCAAATTGTCTGCCTGAAATGCTACAAGCACTTACTTTTCTTGCAGTAGAAAATGCCCATCTATTTTCTGCAAGAGCGAGAGAAAAGATTTTTGCCAGTTCAAACATTGTCAGGATTAGAACTGAATTCACTCAAAAGCATTTATCCTGGTATTTCTGGTTTAAAAGGCAAATTTTGGATGGTGGGATATAAGGGGTTTAGATGCCATAGTTGAAAGTGTTGGTTTGTGATGGTCAAAGGCAAAAGTGTGTCAACTGCAATAGGTCCAGGATTTTTGTGTATGTGGTTGATTATCTTTTCGTAATAAAAATCCTTGAGGATTAATATCTCTACTCAATGTGCACATGTAACTGATACTTTTTTTTTTTCTGACCACTTTTCTTCATATGTTTTGTCACCTCACTGAGATCACCTTTATAAACAGATGAGAAACTGCAACACAGGCTGAAATTTGTGCGGAGTTAGCAAAGGGGTAATTCTATAGGACACCTCCACTTTCAAATTCTTCATTATTGATCTTGCTGCCTTCAGGGTATTTAAGACTAATTAGGCATCCCTTGTCCAGTATCTGTTATAAATGCTTGATGCTTAGAATGAAATTTAAAATTAATTAAATTTACTTCATTCCTAAAATTAGGGTGGTTGAGATTTTTTTTTTCCTACTGTACTATGCGTTGTTCAAGAAGTACAGATTTCTGTACTGAAATAATAGCAATAACCAAGTGTTATGTGTTCAGGTGTTAAGCTCAGTGCAAGACATCGTTTGTAGTGTCTTTGGAAATCCTCTGGAGAATAGTTTTTCTTCCTCTGTCCTTTATGAAACAGATTATGTGAAGACGACAGCCAATAACTCAGGCAGGAAGAGTATTGAAAATGTACTAAAGAAGAAAGTGAGGGAAAAGGATTTTTAAAATCATTTCAAGGCAGTTTCTTATTTCTTGCTGGAGATGGGACACACCATTTGTCCAGGCACAGCTGCAGCATCAATATGAGTGAATATCGAGGGAATCCCTGTAGCAGAGGACTTTACAGCTTTATTCTTCCAGCAGTTCTGTGCCTGTCGTTGCCTCAACTGAAGCATACTATTATTTTTTTCATTTTGTATTCCTTGACTTCTTACTTATCACATCCCAAGTAAGGTTTCCATTCCCCCTCCATTTCAAAGGAGATTAGGGGAAGGGGGGTAAATTTTCGGTTCGAAATGCTAACATTTATTAATAGCATAGAGTTACAAAACAGAATTCCTGCAGATAGTGTTAAAAAACATCCCTTGAAAATGTGCTTCGTGTACTGCTAAAACAGCAGGTGAGTATTTCCCTTTGGGGTTGTTGCCATGAATCAGTCATTAGTGTTTAAGAATTAAACCCGATACTGTAGTTGGCATTCTCCCTGGCCAACTGAATGTGTTCTGTCCTTAAAGTGGATTTAGTTTCCACTGTTCTTTTCCCGGTATCTGCGCTGGCAGCGAAGCAGGCAAGCTGCCATGCCACTGGGCTAGCAGCGAGCATGTTCCCGTGTATTAGATCAGCCTTATTGACTTAAAATAGTTGTTAAAATGTGAAACTTCTTGAAATGTGAAACTTCTATGTTCAGAATTAGTCCAAGCACGTTGATTGATACCGGTGGCCATTAGAAGCCTGTGGTTGTGGAATTTGTGCCAGAAAACTTGACAAAAGCTATGCCAAGTAAGACAGCTGCTGCTACACATGCCTGGTTTCTAACAGTACTAACTTTTCAACCCATATGTGTAGAGGTTTTTCCACGGGGTATATTGATAGTACAGCCTGAACCCAGTGATTAGTGTGCTTGGGAATGCGGGTCTCTTTGATAGGAGAGGGAGGGGAAGAAGAAGGAAAAGAACAAAGAAAAAAAGGTATTCTGAGAAGTTACCCACCCGAAATCTGTATTAGCCTGATGGAAATGGAATTCCGTGGGAAGGGGGCTGAGAGATGGGAAGAGACTACAACTCAGACTGATCAGTTACGTTGTTTTTCTACTATTGGGGTGTTAGGTTCAAATAGCCATGTCAAGAAATAAATTTTCTTACAGAATTCTGTATTTAAACTTTAATCATGTGGTCACATATTTTGCATTGTATCTAGCCACCCCTTATGCTATAAAAAGCTGTATTTTGTTGTTGCTGCTGTTTTACGGGAAGCTTTTTCAAAATCTTCCCATCTTTGATTCTTAAGTTTTTTGTTGAGTCTCATCCTCACGTATGTACTTCTGAAAATGAAAATTAGAGGCAACTAATACAAATTCTTTGAAGTCAAGCATTGAGCTAATTTTTATGTGTTTTTCAGAGACTGAGTATGTCTTTGGAAAGATGTTCTAGTGTATTTATCAAGTCTGAAGTTTTGGAGAGCAGGAAAATCTACTGTGTAAAAGATCTTTATGAACTTGTATTTTAACTGCAGTGATTTTACTTCTTGCAGAAGTTACTTGCTTTAAAGTTTCTTCTACGGAAAGGTTTTCTTTCCTTTTTTTGTTAGAGGAAATTAATTTTAGATATGCATTCACTACCTCAAAAATACATTTTCCACAGAGTTTGTATTTACAATGACGCTAGATTCTCTAGTCTGACGTCATGAGCCAAGGAGACCAGATTTCATCCAGTCGTGCTAATACAGAACTCAAGAATTGTCCTGAACATGGTAAATAAAGCAAATGAAAAAGAAAGGCCTGCACTCTTGACCTGCTAAGGTCAAGAAATAGAGAAAACGAAATTTCTATTTGTAGTTTTTTCTGTAGTTAACCATGATTATTATTTAAAACATGTCCCTGATTTTTAATTGATTTACCCCAGCATTACCATTTATCCACTGGGGTGGGGCTGTTCTTTTTATACCATTTTCCAGTGCTGAGGATGACAAAAGATCTGCAAGGTACCAGAGAACAGGAAGAAAATTATGCTTTCCGCTTATTCTCAGTATATTAGCTCAGTACAACATCCAAATTGTCCTGGGGGGCTGCCCTAAATGGACAAAATCCACTGTCCAAGCCTGCCTAGAAGCCAGCTGTACCTCTCCCTAGGGTACACGAGTGGAGCTTTACCTGAGCAGGCTCAGAAGTTTTCTGCAGCGTTGATGCGGTGTGTCCCGGTTCTCGTGCTGTAGGCTGTGTACAGGCTGCTCTGCTCTTCATACGACTCATAGGAGTATCTACGAGATGTCTGTGGCGTGAGGACCCCGAAGGAGGATCAGAGGTGGATGGATTTGGGATAATGCCGTGCTTCTGACCTCTCCTGAAATTCCCTTGAAGGATTCATGTCTCGTGATTAGGCTTTATTTCCAAGCTTTAGCAGTGGTCAGATTTTGCTCTTCGTAGCTTTGCCAAGCAGTATCATGTTTCTGAAGTATGCACCCTGATACAAACATTACTTTCTATTTCATAGAAGCAAGGCTGTAGTATCAAGCCCTTAATAAATTGTCACCTTTCTGTTTTTTTAATGGCAATTCCTCCCTTATTTGATGAGCTACTAATAATGGATGTGAAGGACTGCAGAATCATCTCTTAGAGTTAGGAAAGTTAAAATTTCCGCGTTAAGAAATCTAGATTTAGACTCACGAGAAACTCAAACTTCACACCCAATGGCAAAATTTGATTTGCAGTTGCTGAGATCTCACCCCAGGTGCTTAAATCCTGATGTGCTGGGGATTTGTGTAGAGCTGGGAAGGTGACAGTAAAAAATACTACGGAAGGAGAAGCTTGCTTGCAGAAGTAATATCACCAACTGATGTGCTGAACACTTTAATGATGGTCTCTGCAGGCACTTGGAGCTCAGCAGAAATGAGGCTGCTGTTTGCGTTGTTTATCCAAGAGAATTCATAAGGGAAATAATAACCAGAAGTGCCTTACTGCAAAAATAGCTGATGGAAAACCACAGAGGAGAAATGCTCGGTGTTGGACAAGTCTTTTGAGATACACTGTTCTGCAAGTGGAACTCGGTTTAAATCTTAATATTTCATTGTCTGCCATGGATTATTTACATCAAAAATGAAATAACCTGAAGGTTAACTGCCAGTTGTACTGCGGTGTGACATTATGATAAATTTAGAGATTGGAAATTCAGAGCAAAGGACAACCACTGGCATTCCAAATGGTAATGTCCTTATAAGCCCAGAGCTTTCAAGCTGCTTAGGAGTGTGGTATGCGTGATTATTTTGTTTCTTCAGGTTTATGACAGTGGTTTTATAACTTCAAGCATGTGTCTGGAAATGCCGCTGCAGCCTCTGCTTAAGGGGGAAAACAAACCCCAAAGAACCAAGCCTATAGAGGGAGTATTCTATCAGGGAAATAGGATGATGTGATCTCTGCCGTGGGAGGGGGGGCTGCTCTTTGCAAAAGGGGTGTTTGCCCAGGCAAAAGTGTTAGTGCTCTGGCAGATTTAGGAGCATTTTATAGGTAGCTCGTTATGGAGAATGCTGCAGTTGAACTTCCAGCGTTCCTGGTCTTGCCTGTGCTGCCTCTCATTAACAACAGGATTTAGAGAACAGATTCATGGGGTGGGTACAATAAGTTCTGGAGTTTCGTTTTAAGACTCTGAATTTATCTGATATACAAAAATCACTGCTTTGTTTATATTCTAATAGGTTTTTCCCTTTCCTATACTATACATCTCTGTGGGTTTTGGGGCACAGCAGTTAATAAGATATAATTAATCTCGAAGTCTCTAATAAGGCTTTAAAGGGGACTCATGTCTTTGACTCTCTGACTGTATGGTTTTATTCCTAAACATTCAGTTTTCGGGTTGTAAAGAGAAGGGAAAAAAACAGTAGTTTTCTTTTTTTCTTTTATTTATCACAAGATCCTTAGTGTCTTGAACTTTTCCCATGTTGAACTTTACAAATGTGATATGTTTCTGGAACCAATGCACGGTAAAAGCAATTCAATTATTAAGTACCTGTTACCAAATGCAGTTGATATTTACTTCCCACTAGTCTATGACAAGGGCCCTCGTGTCAAATTTAGTTTATTAATCTCATGGAAAACTAAAGAAGCTCTATCTGTGGTTTATTTGAAGCAGAAGCTACCCGCAACAGTGAGTTTAATAGATGGGCAGCTGCAGGACGAGTGGTTATGTACGGCTGGCAGCCTTGACTATCTCCAGCTGCCATCAGCTCTAATGCTGCAATTAGTGCCTCAAGGACTCGGGCCATTTGTGCGATACCATTTTCTCTCTGGCTAAAGTTAAATGGAGAGACTGGATTCACCAGTCCCTGCCTGGGGAGAGGACATGGGGAGTAAGGGGAGGCAGGCAGCCTGTGTGGTTTTGTGTCTGTACTTGTACCCTGGGCTGTGTCACTCGCCGGCGGCCTCGGGGCTGTCCTAATGTGTATCTAGTTGTCTCTTTGCATCTCCATTAGCTCTTCTCAAGAAGGATTGCTGTATGTCTTGCTCTGCTGGTTTCGTGGTTCCTGGCTCTTACAGCCCATCTAGCCTGAAAATTCCCTAATTTGGCAACAAGGCGGGTACACTGCTGGGAATTTCTGCCCTTCTGTTCTGCGTACGTCTGCTCTGCCTGCCCCTACGCGTGAGTGACTGTACAGCTCTCAGAATGCACTTAATGGATTAGCTGAGCTCAGCTCACTGTATGACTGCTGCGAGACAAAGACTGTGCATTTCCCGTGCAGGTGACAGTAGTCCCAGTGGGTCGTGGTGACATCCAAAGATAGCCTTAGCTGGCACACTTACTGCTCCTTCCCGCTTTACTAATGGGCACGAGCTGTGCTTTGGCTGGGAAGAGTCACAGCACACAGTCCTGGAGAAGGTTTGTGGTGCAATTTTATATCTTGGTATGGCAGTAGTAAAGGCAGAGTCTGTCCATATATTTTAAATCTTAGATTTTATCCTGTAAAGAGCAAAGTGAGGACTCAGTCATGCAATAATGTTCATGCTGCTTTTGCTCTTTGCCCAGAAACTCCAGTGAAGCTGTGGTAGGCAGGTACAACGTGCCGTGAAGTGAGTAAGCCTGTCTTGTCTTAGACAAACCCACTTTCCGCCTCAGGACTTGAGTGGAAGGAAATTTCTGTTTTCTACTCACACTTCCAAAATGAGACACACCTGCTTCTGGTCGAGTTGCATTTTTGTTCTGTAGAGCTGTCATTCGTTCATTGCTTCCCTAGATACTTATTCAATGCTTATTTCAGCCATCACCATCACCAGAGCAGTGGGCAAGGCTTGAGTTTTCACAGCTTCCACAGTTTTCACAAACTCACACGCAGACACGCTCTGGTGGCCCAGCACGAGTCATTATTTGTCTCAAAGATGTAAAACCCCTGACCTATAGCTCATTTTTGAGTGCTTGTCTGTAACTTTAAGACAAACAAAATTAGAAGTAATAGTAATAGAGTCTAGGCACGTATTAATAATTTAGTGTAGGAAGAAAAACATTGAGTTTTAGTAATTTAACGGTACAGTATATTTTTTTTCCTTCTGTTGCAAGGCATATTTTTTAATCCAGAGTTGCATATCTTAACTTCAACTAATGTTTTTCCAGAAATATTGTTTTGCAAGTGCTCTGGTGGAATAGGCAGAATAAATCAGCAGCCAGAAAAGAAAGGACTTTGTGTTTTACATATCAATTGTAAGAACTGAACAAAAGAGAAAGAGGGATTTCTCTGAGGAATGAGAGCAAGGATTTTGCATCTGCAAGAATCATTTCTAATTTAAGAGGGGACTGAAATATTTCATAAAGTGAATACACTTACTTAAATAATTCCTGGAGATCACCATGTCTGTAGGGTTCACGTACACAGATGGATGTCTTTTAAAGGTTGATTAAATGTCCTCAGATTGCTGTAGTTCTCAGCTGTCTGTAAGAATGTACCATACAGATCCACAAAGTTATTTACATTTCCACGTGTGTGTGTAGATCGGGGCCTACCAGAGGAGGATATAAATAAATACATTATGAAACCGAAGAAGAAATCTGCAGAGGCCTTTCTGCCTGTGTGTCAGTATCAAGCAAACTATTCATACACTTAGGTCTGCAGTAAGGGAATGAGAAATGTAGGCAGGAGTATTGCATACATAAATCTTCATTCCCATTTGGAAATGAAATTATTAATGTTTCTCGTCAGCTTCGTGTGGCTTTTTCAACTTGGCAAACTTCACCCGTGGCACCTGGGTGTTCACCATGTCCAACACCTGTCGGCTGTATTATGCAAGGTGGCAGGCACAGTGACTGAACAGGAACACAGAAAACTTGCCCATCTTTTGGGCTCTTCTCTTGATTTGCCAGAGGTACTTCACTCCTCTTCTGTGCTACAGGAACACGATGGTCTTGGACTGCAGACCAGTGCAGACTGGTAACATTTCTTTCTCCCTCTTGCTGTGGCAGTGGCCTTTTCGCAGTGTTTGCCTTCATCGTTTACCTTCTTGGCATGAAGGTGCTGTTTTGCCCTGGATTCCTGCACTTTGGAGATAACTTTCTATTTGCCCATGGTTCAACCATGGATTTATTATTTTTTTTTTTACATGTCAGATTTACTGTCAGTAAACACAGTTGGGTTTTGCTGAAATACTGGCTGAGTACTGGGAGTACTGGTCAGAGGAGTTCCACCCATGGAAGCCTGAGAACACCCTTGTGAGTTTTTGAGCAGACCACTCTGTTGGCAGTACTGATCTGGGAATTTTGGGGTGGTGTTGCATTGGTTGTGAGAGCTGAGAATACTTCAGGGAAGCTAAGGTACAGCTTCAGCTAAGGCAGAATATAGCTGCCAGCTTATATTGCAGTATTTTTCATTAAGAATAGAGATAATTTTTCATTATTTTTTCAATGTCTGACTTTGCTGAGTGCCTGGAAACCCCTGTGACATTTTCAAATCACTTAGGACAAAAAAAGAGTAAGATTTCAGTTTGCATCTGACAAAATTTGTCTCTTTTCTAAGTTGCTGACCAGCGAAGAAGAGAAAAACTGAAAAAGAAGATAGCCAGGTGTGAAGAGGAAATGAGCATGGGTAAAACTGCCTCCCGATCCAGCTCAAGAGAGAGTGGAAGGCTGCTGCCATCCTCTTTTGGAAAGGTAGATATTTTCATTTTGTATAGTAGATACCATAGTCTGCTTGCCTCCCCTAATAGCAGCTGATGGGTGCTGTGCAGCAGCCCTAAAGGGAGGACTGGCATATTTCAAGCAGCAGAAAATAGATGAGGGTCTTCCTGGCGTTGTGCCCAACCCCAAATGCACGTCTCGGCCTCCTGACAAAGATGGCGGGTATCTGGGTGAAGAGCGCTTGTGGCAGCTCCCAAGCTCGAGTTACCATGAACTGATCTCAGCTAAAACTCCCATGAACTGATCTCAGCTAAAACTCCCATGTCCTGTCTCTCATTCCAGAGCTTTCTACCAGTTCCTAAGGCAGAACTTGAGGTACCATTAACCTTCCTCACAGAAGAACCGAGTATCTTCCTTTTTTTTTTTTTCTTTATCATGTGTTTCCATGCTTTGGAAATACATTGCGCATCTAACTAGATACTGCACACTTAAATTGTGGTTATTGAATGGGAAAATACCACATAAGCTGTCTAAATTAAGTGCTTCCCAGTCTATATACGTAGGTTCACTTATTTTGGCTGGCATTTCATCCAAAAGTGGTGTATATTTCCAAATAACAGATAGCCTAATAAATTACATTCTCTTCTTGTCACAGTAAAGGAGCAATTGCAACTGAAAACAAAATCATGTTTTAACTCTGATTTTAACAACAAGTGCTTCTTATATTGTTTAAATACACATAATGCTGGACAACATTTCCAAGTGGCTCAGAAGACTTCCCTTCTTTCTGTGTGACTGGTTTTGCAGCAGGCAGTCTGGAGTGAGACCTTACTGCAGTGCAGAGAAGTAATGCTTCGAAATTCAGTACGTGGCACCTTATTGAGGATGCAAGTGCAGGCATGCCTAAGAATAGGGAGGAAATGTTATATTTAAAATCCAAATTTTATTTTTTATTGATACCATTTTTGTCCTTCTGTGTTATTTCCTGCAATTTCTGGGGGCAGAAGAAGTTCCTTAAATGATTTCATCGCAAAACCAAGTGGAGTGTGCTTAAAGTGTAGCTCCAATTGCTGCATGAATTCTGGCTTAAAATGAAAGGGTGCCCTCCTGGTGTCCAGTACAGCTTTATAGCACAATGTCGCTTTTTGCCTTTGTTTTAATCTTTTAAAGGTCTTTCTAAAATAACATCTGTCCCAGTTGTAACTACTTCCAGGTGCCTTCCCACCACTGTTTTTACTGAAACTGCAGTATTTGTCATGCCAGCAGACACTGCACATTTTCTTACTCTCCTCAGGGTGTAATGCAAGAAACCGAGTCTGAATTTCAAGTTACTTACTGAAAAGTCTATTTTAGAAAGTGATGTTGGAAGACTTGCCAAAATAATGCTTAACCACACATAAAAAGCAATTTTTTTTTATATAATACTATTTTTGCCTCTAGGGTTGGTTTTGGATTTTTTTTTTTTAATCCTTACAGGTGCAAAGAGTAATCCTCACTAAAATGCTGTTTGGCACTTTGCTAATCAAATCATTGATGGCTGGACTTCTAAAATGTGTTGGTAGTATAATATGTAGTATAAACAAGTGCACTGGTGAATCAGTCAGAAGTGAAAATCCGTGCGTGAGCCTTCTGGTAGTGGGGTAGGCAGTGGAAGTCATTGGTCTGTTATATTTTTGTGCTAAAAATGCAGCCCTATTTTAGCTTTACTTCATTTGCCCAAATAGACATTGATTGGCTGCCCCATCCCTGGAAGTGTTCAAGGCCAGGCTGGATGGGGCTTTGAGCAACCTGCTCTAGTGGGAGGTGTCCCTGCCCAGGGCAAAGGGGGGTTGGAACTCAATGTTCTTTAAGGTCCCTTCCAACTCTAACCATTTCAATTTTTGTTTTTCTGTACAAAAGCTGATTTGGGTTTTTAGACATTCATCTGAGTGATTCAGGGGATCAAACTGCATGAAGCTCAATATGACTTCCCGCTGAAACAAGAACACTTGAATTGAGCTGGCCACGAGCAAAATCTCTGATTCGAGCAAGACTTGGTATTTCATATCCCATGTTCAGATAATCCTATTAATAGGCATTTCTGGCTGCTAAGGAAATTCTTTAAAGAAATTAATCCATGCCAAAAAGTCAGTTGGAGGAAGGCTGCTCCGTAGGAAGGGTGGATTCTCTCTTTTAACCATTTGAAGTATGTTTGCCATTGCCTTGACATTCCATGATCTCTTTCAGCCTGTTTCTTGAGACTTTTATGATTTCCTAAAGAATGACAGTTGTGGCCATCTGCTCGTGCATGGGCAAGTTGAGATTAGGAAGCGCCACTTCCTGTCAGCTTTGTGTGCCGCACACACGTGCCGCTATGTGGATTGGCTACTCAAATCCTTTGTATTTAAAGCTGCACTATACTGTTATGGTATTAACAGTCTGGAGATGGACTGTGCTTGAATTAGTTCTGTCAGAATGAGAGACGTACGTGACTAAAGAAAGCAGAAGAACCTTCTGAGCATCAAAGAAAGATGTTTGCGTCAGGAATACTCAGTACAGGTTTCCATTCAGGCTTCGTAGTGACAGTCACCCCTCGTGCTGGTTGGTTGAATTCATACGTTTCCATGTGCAAACGCTCAGTAATGACCCTTATTAGTAACATCACAGTATTTGATGAAAGGAGGAGCGTACTGTACGATACAACTGAATGCCACGCACACAAATGGGACAAACGGAACAGGAACAGAGTTTTGGGTCAGAAAAACGGTTATTCTTGATGCCAGGGTGCAAACTGATTATACACATCCAGGTCTTTTTTGTTCACGCATTTGTCTGAATTTTCTCTCTTGCCTTTCTCTACTCTTAACTAATTACCAGTGTGTAGTGAAACGAACAGATGCCGTACGAGGGGGTTATGAGAGCAGCGGCTGTAAAGGCAGCTTGTCCCTTGTCACGGGAGACCTTTGCTCTGTCCGAGCAGCGGAGGGAGGTCTCACCCCACTTAGAGCACCATTAAAGCGGCTTATAAATTGAGCTGTCTCAAGTTCAAAGAAGCAGAGGCTCATTTATTACAAAATTGCAGCTTCTGTACCCTGCCAGTGGGGTTCATAAAGCGTCTCTGGCATCTCGTTTTAGAACAGAAGGTGAACTGTTCTGTTGGAAGACCTTGTCACACAAAAGCAAGTTAATTTCAAGACTTAAATTCATCTTGGCTTAACTTCAGTGACCTCAGTGAGAGGTGCCTTTGGGCTTTTTATGTAAAAATAGATTAGCGAGCTTTCTTTTCCAAGCTTGTTGGTTTTTTGTTTGGTTGGTTGTTTTTTTCTATGAGGCAGCTGATACCTCAGTGGCTTTTGAGTTGAGAAGGTAAACGTCTTTTAGAAAGTAAAAGTCACTTAGAAAGAAATCTGACTTCTTTCTCGGTGGTGCTTCTCTTGCCCATCAGATGACAGTGTAAGCTTCCATCTGTCTTTACAGAACTTTATCTTCCACAGACTCTGAAGATTCAGCGGTCCCCTCTGTACAAGTTTGCTGCGAGTAAAATTCCATTTCCCACCGGTTTGTGACTAACAACGTTGAAGCACAAATACGTCATTTGTGAAACCTTTTTAAGGGGGTTATTATTACTGAAATATATCATTGAGTAAATTTACCTTTCGAAACAAATGATGGTTGAATCAATAGGGTAGGGACATATATTGGTACGCAAGAGAGGTGGCAAGAATAGTGCTAATGGCCAAAGCTATGATACTTCCATGGAATGATTTTTGTTTCCCAATTGGTTCTGAAGAATAGAGCTGAAAATCTTTTTCAGTCAGCATTGTTGTAGGTATGTTTTTCTCTTCCTCCCCCCAGATAAACATAGATAGATACAGGTTAGAGAAGGTAATGAACATACTTGTACAGGTCTACGAGTAATTTTCTGAAAACTTAGTGACAAATTGCAGACACCAGCATTCTCTGACACTCCTTAAAAGTCTTTTTGAAGTCACCAGCGTATTGTTTGTGTATCTGAAAGGTGAAGCGCCCACCTGTTTGGGCAGTAAAGGTTTGCCCCAAGATAAGGGCTTCAAAAGACATCCTTCTTTCTCAGTACATCTCAAGACTTGACAGAAGTAGGGCTTCAGTTTGCAGTTGCATCTAGTCATTACCTCAGCAGCTGGGTCTGTTCTGCTTCTGATATGCATAAGGAAGAGAAGGAAAGAACTTCCCCAAGCTTCCTCATAAATAAGGAACACTTAAATTTAGGCTATTGCCATGCTTAGCCTGTCCCTTTGTCTTGTTTTAGGATCAACTCGACTGCATCCACAGAACAGAACATGTGGCTGTCATGAGGTATAGCTGGATAGTTGGCTAATATCACTTAGTACCTTCTTTTTATTTATTTTTTTTTATTCTACAATTTCATGCAGCTACACAAACTGTTTTAATCCCTGAGAGTAAAAAGCCCGCAAGGAGAACGAAGCTGTTTATAATACATACTGAAGGGTATGGAATTAGCTTTTTCAAAGCATCTATATAGGTGGATTCGGAAACTTTCCAGTCTTATCTGTTTTCTATAGTGCTGAGCTACCACTGCCACTACGTTATATGCAAACAATCACAGGGGTAAGCCTTACGATACTGCTTCCTAACACAGGCATTTGTTTGGTATTGTTACTGCATGTTATCACTTCAGCATTTAATTATGCTGTTGTAGTAAAATAAAGTTGGCTCACACGAGGCACCATGAAGAAGGGCTTATTTTGGCTCAGCTAACTGAAAAAAAAAAAAACCACCTCTTTGCATTAGGTGTCGGCAACTATGAGCGTTTTGTGTTACTGGAATAGTACTGATTTGGGAGAAAATTCCCTGGAATTGCTGTGAAAGAAATACATGGTATGAGAGGAGTTGTTCAGTGACTTAATTCTGATGGTATCTGCATTGTTTAATCCTCTAAATAGCATTTACTGCACTCCACAAAATGTATATTCATTGTATTAAGTTTTAATTTAAAATATCAAGCGGGTCTGAAAGGGAAGAAATCGAATAGTGTAGATTCCAAGCAATTAGTGTAGCAGTGTTATGAGAAAACCCAGCATTTACACAGTAGAAATCCTAGTGCTTAGAACTTTTAAGAGCACCTTTTTTTTAGGAATTGAATGATAGAACATAAAATCTGTGTATATTTACAATCTATACTACAAGTTACATAGCTTAATATACTATACTATGTACTGTCACCTTGCTAGCAATATATTACTACCTTATACTATTTATTACTGGGATATAGTGTCATGAGTTTTCAACAAATATACAAGGATTTCCAAATTATTATTTTTTTCCTTCCTCACCTTCCCCAGTAGGAGACTTCAAAAGCCTGACAAGCATTGATTATCTTGCAGAATTCCCACAGGTACTTTGTTCTAGTCGATTTTGCCGCTTTTGCTGGCCTCTGGTCAGTTATCACTTGCTGATGGGGAACTGTACACACCCAACCTTCAAATCCACATCTTAATCAGCTGATTATTCTCAAACAGTGAAGCGTTCTTGAGGATTTTCTCCCAGTTTATATTGAGCTCAGGCATCGAAGCAGCACTAGAAATCCAATGAATCCATGCCTCAGTCTCTGGAAATAATTTCCATGTGGATTAATTGTAAGATCAGGATGGGCTGGTGGGTGAATCTGTGAATCTGTTGGCAGGGAGGGTAGCATGTCATAAATAAATGTGTAATGCAGAATATGTTTAAGTCACATCATTTCCCAGACTTTCTGTAGGGGAGCTATTCCTTAGTGACTTCAGTAATATAATGCTGCCGCTTAATAGTTTTTACTTGTTTGATAGAAGCAGAATGAAGGGGTGAAATGGAACACATTGGAAATCAACTTCCTTTTCTCCCTTTTGTCACTGCAGGGCTTTGTGGCCTGTGCAGGTCTCTCCTTATCTTCCTGTTCTTTGTTCAGAAGCTGGAGGTGCCACAGCAAGTTGATCTGTGTGTTAGCCCAGCTCAACTTAAACTTCAGCTTTCTTAAACATCTCATCCTTACTTGGCCTTAGAAATGGAATTTTTTTCTTAGGAAACACCTTAACTTGAATAGATACATTTACATCTTGAAGCATTTACCTCCACAGCAACATCCAGTAGGTCGAGGGAGGTCATTCTCCCCCTCTTCTCTGCACTGGTGAGGCCACAACTGGAATACTGCATCCAGTTCTNGCCCAGGGAGGGTGTAGAGTCCCCTTCTCTGAAGATTTTCAAGCCCTGCCTGGATGCAGCCCTGAGGGATGTGCTCTGGGCAATCCTGCTTTAGCAGGGGAGTTGGGCTGGGTGAGCTCTAGAGGTCCCTTCCCACTCTGACAATTCCCTGATTTTGTGATTGTCACTAATCTGATCTGCCCAAGTGTAAGGAAGAGTAAAATCATTATTTTGAAAAATCTGACTAGTCAGGTAAAAATGAACTGAATTGATTTGGGTTTCTGAGCTGTTGATTTTGAATTGGGTTTTGTAGCTGCTGTTTGACCATCAGAGTGATTGCACAGTAGGGCACTGAGATTTTCCAGAATAACACTGACCTCCCAGCTTGTCCCACCCCTGCACTGGTGCAGGTCCCAAGTGCAGGCACAGCTTCTGGGAGTTGCATTGCTGGGGAGGTTGAGCACACACAGTGTGAGGTACCTCCTCTCCATCGTGCAGCTGTGCAACTTGAATTGCCTACATAGTTACTCGTGTGGCTGAATTAAATTCGTTTGTACAACATTTTCATTGCTTTTAGGCTTCTCTGGTTTAATCTTTTAACTTTGCAGTCCCTGGAGATGATAAAATGTCGTCCATCTCTTTCACTGACCGATGGAATATTCAGGTGGTGGCTGGATCCTAGACAGGAACAGGGTATGCAGCAGCTGGCTTGCAAAGATGCTTCCCAACTCTTCAGACCCCTTGTAAAGCACATTTATTGGTGCACAAACCCTGTTCGGGAATTTATGTTCTGAACTTGCAAATTTTTCAAAATTCTCTCTAGGAGAGAAGTAAAATTTCTTTCTATTGAATTGTTCTTTTTCATTTAACACACACACCCAAAAGAAAAGCAGCTTAGAATATCGCTTTGATTTAGCTGTGTTTCTGTCTTACTTGTCTTTTGCTACAGTCTCACAATGCAAGTCAGGAATAATGTTGAATTCTTAAAGCGCCGAGTTGGAATTTTTCCTCAGAAGGCAGAAAGGAGAGCACAGTCTTTCCAAATCATTCATTCATTAACCTTTCTCAATGACAGACTTGGTTTTCGAATTTTGATTTTGGTATTGTCAACTGTTTGCTCATCCATGGCATCGCTGTGACGCGATGATGAGGTTCAGGCCCTCTAAAATTGAACATGTTGGAAAACTCCCCGTCACCTTCCACGGGACAGATTGATGCTCGTGGTCATGGCTGCTCCTTGGCTTCCTCTTTATTCACTACTCTTAGTATCTGTTGCAGGGCTTTGATTTGCTAACTTTTTAACTTACTCAAGAATAACCTTACAGGTCTCTAGGAGAAAAGGAATTGATGAATGGATGAGCTGGGAGTTTTCCCCTCTTTGCTTTTTTGGGTTTGGGGTGGTTTTTTGGTTTTTTTTTTTGTTTTATTGTCTTCCCCACCACGTGGGGTTGGTTTGGATTGATCCTTTACCAAAGAGATGGTTAGTGAAAAGTGCGGTTAGGGCTCCTTACTAATCAAAAGTTGACACCTGGATTTCAAGTCTCGTATAAAATAGACTTGTATGTTGTTTGTTTTGGTGAGGAGTGAGTTACCTGCCCATACCTTTAGCCCAAACCACACACTGCCTTGTTGTAAGCTCACTGCTTGCACCACTCTATGCGAGTTTCATACCTGCTGAGGTGAGAAACCCAAAGGAGGACAGGACGGAGACGTTATGGTTGTTTATATTGTTTATATTGCCATAGTAATTAGAACGTTTCTCACAGAGCAGGATGCCATTACGCAAGGTGACATCCTGTGTTCCTACAACCCTACCTGAGATCTGCGTCTCCCACCCACAGGAAGGAAAGGGTCACACGAGGGATGAACAAGTTGTGTCTTAAAGCACATTAGAGTAGTTTCCGTGTCGGTCCAAGTGCAATCAGGAAGTGGTGCCCCGTACAGAGTACGCCGGGGAGTCATATGCTTTGAAGCCGAGAGGGTTTGGAGAAGGAAGGTGACATCTCCAACACCTCCTGTGAACTAGTCAGTAGGATAATTACAGATAACATCTACCTTACCTTGCGCCGGTGGAACGAACAGAGCACACCCAGCTAAAATAATCTGCCTCAAAGCAATGATTCCTTGAATTTTAAAAAAAATTATTGAGCCTTTGGACTAAAATGATTGAAACTCTTGGTTTGATGAAGCCATCGATACCCCGTAACAAAACACCAATGTTTTGCTGCTGAAGCAAACCGTGTGCTTATTACCCTCTCATTTCCAATGAGTAGGCTTTAAAATCTGTTAAATACCCGGGGCTGCTCTGAAACCAGTTTGATTTTACAAAAGCAGGGTGGGAGCAGTAATAGCGGCTTGAGCAAAGCAATCAAATCTTGTTTTCATTTTTTCTAGGGTTTCTTGGAAGGAGAAGACAAAGCCGGGCTCTTTCCCAGCGCTCAGCACACACAGTACCTATCACGAGCACTGTCTCCTTACGGCGAGCGGAGCTCGGTTCGCTCCAGTCCGGTAAAATACACCAGAAAAAACTCTGGGAATACATCAAGTACACCAAGAAAAAGCTCAGGACTTTGGTGCAGTTGCTCCACTGACAGTTTTGCGAGCACTAATCGTTCCCAGAGGCATCAAGGAAGCAACTCTAAAGTCTGCAGCGGGGATCTTCTAGAGAGGCACTCTGAATTCTTTACCGGTAGCCGAAAACCTTTCACTCCACGCACCCTAATATCAGATGCCAAGTCTTCCCTGTCAGAGTACAGGTATTACACTCCTGCCCGAAGGAAAAGGAGAAGTCACTGCAAGCAGCGTGTGGAAGCTCAAACGCAGACCGATGTCATCAGGTACAGAGATTAAAATTTTCGTTTGAAACCACAGAATTTAGCTGTCACTGTAACGGCACCTTCGTAAAAGCAGCACCTCTTGCTCTCATTTACATTTGTATAAAACCAGAATAATTATTCTGACATTATTCTAGATACGTCTTAGCAAAAAAGCTAGAACAGAATGTGTTTTTTCATGTTTTTTTCACTGGCCTTCTCTCTGGAGGAACTGGTTTCATCTCTCTAAACTGGATACAAGCTGCCACTACCTCCAAACTAGGGGATGCGTGTCTCACCTCTGCTGGGAATACTCGTTCCCTCTCTCTTTGCTTTGCCCTCTCTAGTGTGTTTTTACCAATGCTACCTCCTAAAGAGAAAGCTTTTCTCTTGTGTGTCCTCAGTGCCTGCGTGTCTAACTCTGGGTTTGTCCTAGAACAAAGTAGGGATTCCATCAGACTGGAATGGTGATTGCTTTGGCTCCAACTTTTTTCCTGGTACGCTTTTAATGTATAGGATCATCTCCCTTCTCAATTTTAAACAATTATTTTGGGTAATTTAGCTATCCCCTGTAAATAAGCAGCCAAATAATGGATTTGGATAAGCTATGTGTGACTGCTGTCATCCTTCAAACTGAACTATGACTGAACTATGGAACTATGGAAGTCTGGCAGAAATGTTCTAACCTGTTTTAATACTAGATCCTGTTCAGATTTATGGGAAGTTTCCACAGTGGCCCTGGTGTTCTCATCCTGCATATTTCCAAAGCGGACTTCTTAGAAATCTAATACATGGAGTACTGAGTGCAGGTCTGGAGTCCTCAATATAGGAAGGACATGGACCTGATGGAGTGGGTCCAGAGGAGGGCCACAAAGATGATCAGGGGGTTGGAGCACCTTTGCTACAAGGACAGGCTGAGGGAGCTGGGGTTGTTCAGCCTGGAGAAGAGGAGGCTCTGGGGAGACCTAATAGCAGCCTCCCAGTACCTGAAGGTGGCTACAGGAAGCCTGGGGAGGGTCTGTTTACAAAGGCCTGCAGTGACAGGATGAGGGGCAATGGCTTCAAGGTGGAGAAGGGCAGATTTAGACTGGCTATTAGGAATAGGTTCTTTACTCTGAGGGTGGTGGAACATTGGACTAGGTTGCCCAGGGATTTGGTTGAGGCCCCTTCCCCGGAGATATTCAAGGAGAGACTCAACAAGGCCCTGGGCAACCTGGTCTAGTTGGGGGAGTCCCTGCTGACTGCGGGGAGATTGAACTAGATGACCCTAGAGGTCCCTTCCAGCCTGGACCATTCTGATTCTATGATCTCAAAATTTTGTAGCTTTCCAACTGCAGACAAAGCCTCCGAGAGAAAATTTCTGCCTGAGCAGCAGAAGATCCCACTGAAGGTAATACAGTCATCGTCTACCCATCAGCTACCAACCCGTCACCATCATTTTGGAGTATGTGTTTTATCTCTGCCACAGCACTATACCACAGACTGAAGTTTCATTGTCTTTCATTGTCTCTTTTTGTGAGATGAATTAGTTCTGTAGAGGAAAAGGAGTCCCAAAAGAATGAGCAGAAAAAATATTGAGGCATATGAAGAGATCTTAGGATATAACTTCTTTTTCCCCTGCCATTTGTCACAAGTGCACTATTGCTTCAATGTCTGTTAAAGGCATAGATGATCAGTACCTTATTTCTCAGCAGCAGAAAGTACCTCTTTTTCAAGCATTTTTGTCCTTAGTTTCTACATTGAATAACATATTCCAAAAAGCCCTTGACAGAAGAATTGGAACTAAGGAGTCCTTTCCTCTGAGGAAACACCCAAACCAGTGGGTGGTGACCTGTTCCTTGACACTGTTTGCTTTTTGTCATAATTGTGGTTTATTCATTGGAGGAGAGGGGTGAGAGCAAATATGTAGTTATCAGTTTTACTGAAGGCAGAAGAGTGACCACACCTGAATTGATCTGTATCTGCAGTGACCTCGTTAAGAAAATGTTAAATGATTATTCAGAAGGCATCGCTCCAGTTCCATGGAGAGTTTCTGATTTCATTTCAAAACTTTCTTTGGCCATTGTAGAAGTGACAGCAGTGAAGTCCTGGAACTTCAGGTGGCCCTTTCAGAGTCTCACTGTTTAAAGTGCAGGCAGTTGGCAACTTCACCTTCCACCATTTTTGCCTCACAAGAGACAGGATTTACAGTGCCAGGTCCTACTTTTGCTCACCAAATTTTACTCCTGTTGGTGACATCAACCCCCCCTGGCTTTTAGAGGACTCATCTTTGACATACTTGTCAGGGGAGGGATATTCCACATCTCCTGTTGCCCCTGACTAAAATGTTGGATGTCGAAGCTGATGGCTCTTGGCTGCCATATACCTCAGGTTACCCAAAGATCCTCAGAAAAGACACAAAGTTTGTAGGGCTGCGGAATCACAGAGAGTTATTAGGTTCATTTTAATGGTAAAATTAGCTGTGTGTTGGCACTGATAATAAAGCTCCTATCTCTGTGTTGCAGGCCGAAGGTGGAAGATACACCATGGATGAGCCTGAGAGAGAAATACCTGCTTTTCCATACTCCTTCCTAAGGTGCCTGATTTACAGCAGGAAGGAATATTGATGTGTTCCTTCTTGGTTTCATTTGCAAGAAGGACAGGGAACTGCTGCTGAGGGTAGAGGGAGGACCACAAAGATGATTAAGGCCATGGAGACCCTAATCCTCTTATGAGGAAAGGTTGATGGACTTGAGTCTTTTTAGTCTGGAGAAGAGAAGGCTGAGGGGGGATCTGATCAACACCTAGACATACTTCAAGGGTGGGTGTCAAAGAGGAAGGGGCCACTCTTGTTTTAGTGGTGCCCAGTGAGAGGACAAGAGGAAATGGGCACAAACTTGAACATAAGCAGTTCCATCTAAATATGAGGAGGAATTTCTTCACTTTGAGAGTGGCAGAGCCCTGGAAGAGGCTGCCCAGAGAGGTGGTAGAATCTCCATCTCTGGAGACATTCAAACCTGCCTGGACACGTTCCTGTGGGACCTGCTCTGGATGGACCTGCTTTGGCAGGGGGGGTGGACTAGATGATCTCCAGAGGTCCCTTCCAACCCCACAGCACTCTGTGATTCTCTATGGCTATGTTTGAGGCCATAAGCCTTCACTACCAAGTCTCTTCTTGTAGGACTTTCAGTTGTTGGGTTTTGGGTTTTTTTGCCTATCCCAACTTCAAAATTCATTCTTTTCATACGATAAAGTTCCACTGGGAAGCCAGTTAAGAAGGAGAACTCTGAAATATATGAATATTTTTGTTGGGAGTGAGACTGATGGTGCATTAATACAGCTGTTAGTTGTACCACTTTATAAGAAAGATACAGCTTGTAAGCTCAGATGGACAGAATTTAAGTAGTGGATTGATACTCCAGCTGACATTTCCTTTCAGGAAAAAGGGTCTCCAGGCATCCAGCCTTACCAGCCTATGATCTGTGAGAACTGCAGGCCAAAGGCATTTCCCCCATCTTTTCTTTTCTTTCCTGAAAATGTAACACTGAGACTTAGAATATTGTCCATGAGGCTACAGCAGTGTTGGAAACAAGGCGAGAACCCAGGGCTCCCCGTCTGATTCTCCTCATTGCCCACCTGAGCATCATCCTTAACTCACCGATTTGCTCCAGGGCCTGTTCCCAGAAAGGCGATCGTACTCGGGAGTGAAAAAGAGCACTCTTAGAGCTAGTGGAGGTCTGGATAGTGTCTGAAGTAACGCTGAGGTTTTTGAGGTGTTGGGGCACTCCATCTAGTGAGGTGTTAGAAGGCTCCGGAACCACAGTCCCTCAGGCTTCAGCATAAGGGGGATTTTGCTGCTGGAGCAGGGTTTGGTGGGTTTTTTCTGAGGGGAGGTGGGATAACAGCATAACGTGGCTCCAGGAGAAAGTGAGATGCAAGGTAATATAAAGAGGTTTTTAGAATACAGCTTTTTGCTCTTTCTTACCCTGTCATTTTCTCATTAGAGAGACATCGGTGTATTCTCAGCAGCCTTCAGCCAGGAGGACTGTGGAGGCTAAGTAAATAACGCTTCAATGGCTTGTCTGCCTCTTCACAACATGCAGCTAGGCACCCTTCCTTAACTCAGAACAGTAAATGAGGACTCAGAAAACACTGTTGTTCACAATCTACAGCAGAATTGAAGTGGCTATGAGTTGTATAAGACTTTACAATTTTCGTCTGAATCAAAAAACGAAGAAAATTCATTGTAACTTTGGAAGAAAGACGTCTTTTATCGACCAGCAGCTATAGTTTAAATATCTATGGTTTTTTGGTCTGCAATCTGGCTGAAGCAAACATTGGCAAGATAAAATAGCGAGTTTCAGGGTGTCCTTACTACATTTCTGCTCTGAAGTTTGATGAGAGTCAGAAGAGGTTTGTATTCGATCCATAAACGCTGCCGCCAAGGCTTTATCATGTGACTTAGGAAAGTTGCCTGATTCAGGCTTGTTCTCACCTGACCTTAAGGGAGTATTTACAGGTATCCAAGGTCAGCTATAGATACCTTTCTCTCTTGATGACAGAGGGAACCAAAATGACAATGTTAAGGCTGGATGAAAAATTTTTACATAATGAGAGTCACGTAAGATGTGTCCCATTATTTACTTTCTGTTTACTAAGACAGGAGGATGATTTGATAGAGCTTGATTGAATACTCTGCCATAGCTAGAATGATGCTATGAAAGAGAAACAGCACTGAAATATTTTCTGTTGGGGTTTTCTCTCTTGTTGTTTTCAAAACAGAACTCCAAACTTTTGGAGAGTCTCCCCTTTAGAGCAGTTGGCATCAACAAGGCTTTAGGAGGCCTCTCTTAAAACAGAGAGAAACTCGATCAAAGAGCTGAAAGCCACATCTCACACTAAGAAGGATTTTTATTTTTTTACATCAAAGAGTTGTTGTTTGAGAGGAATGGAGTTTGTCAAATAAGCACTTCTATTTTTCTGAGCTTCCACTGAGGACTAGCAATGTTCAGCTGCAGCCAGATTCTCTAGAATCACCTTTGGAAGCCATTACTCAGAGCATCACACTGCAATTTTACATTTTCTTCCCAGTTAGAGCCCCTTTTTTCTGGAGTGCAAACCAGGTCCTGATCGCTTCCACTCGGGATCTCTCTGCTAATTTATAGCACAGCAGAAGGTTACTATAAACACGAAGCACCCCAGTGATCTTTCTAACAGTCTGGTATTTCACACGGGGTGGGGGGGTTATTATTACTCCAATTGAGTGAAAGGCTCAGTTTTTCCCGATGGAATTACTTTTTTTTTGAAAAAAAGAGCAGCTGGTGCCAAGAACTGCACAATCTTCTTAATGGCATTTCCCATAAAGGTGATCGGATCCTGCTGCCTTGTGTGATGCACGTCTCTGTTTTAAAACATTTAACACTGGGGTTTCCATTCTCCCTGCAGAGAAGACGAGCTTTTATATTTAGCTTTCATTGAAGATGTAACAAACGATATTCTGAGCCTTGGGCTGTTTTCTAACAGGTAAGTTACAGTTGGTTTCAGATTTCTATCACTGTCAGAAACACAGGGACTCTGTCGGAAAGGGAAGTCGTGTTTAATAAGCATTTCTTTGCCTTTAAGAATATATAGATACACGGTTACCTCGTGCTTTTGTTTTGTTTCCTTTCCTTTTTCACTTTCTGTAAGAAAGGAGAACTAGGAAGGACCTGTGGAGCTGTGATCTGTACCATGAGATAAAGCCTCTGGTAGAAAATGACCTGCAGCCCTGGGTGGAGTAATACCAAGAAGAAATTCTTTTACTCTGCAGCCTCTGTTTTGATAATAACCCAAGTCACTGATATTCCACACAACAGATCCTCCATCTCCCTTCTGTCCTTCTTCCTGTTCTACCATGAATTCGGGTCTTCAGGACAGGTTGTTCACATCACATACTGCTTCAGATGAGGCTTCACCAGTTGCTGCATCAGATTATTTTCAATAATTAAGCAATAAGTTATGATACAATTAATGTTTTTGAGTACTACTCCCAAATTCTTCTGTGTATCAGTTTCTTCTGATCAAGAACTCTGAGTTTATAGCAAAAAAACCCCCACCCCACCCTGCAGTATTTCTAATCAGAATTCTAACCCATTTTTGCAATTCCATTTTTCAAGGCAGTCTAATTTCAGCATAATACTCTAAACTTCCTCTGGGTTGATAACATTCTCACCTGGTTTTCTGTCCTGTGGACTCATTTTCTTTTTTCTTCCTGTCAAGGCTATCAATGTTTAATACAATAAATCCAAAAATTAATCTTTGACAAATTCCAAGAGCAGTCTCCCTCGGGTTCCTTTTTACAGTAATGTTGTCTTCCCCTGAAGTCCTTTTTTCCACTATTTTTTTTTTTTTAATAATTTCTCATGTAAAGTAGATTAAATTTATTTACCTCTTGGAAATTCTTCCAGACTGTGTATCATAGTTGTCACAGAAAGCTTCCTGTGTGCTGCAGTGTTTTCTCATCCTGCTTAAGCAATGGAAGAGAGCTCTCGGAACTGAGGACTCTTCTCTGGTTTCTTCTTCTGAAGCTGGATTTGATTCCTTCCCTCTATTTACACTTGTGTCCATCAGCCACTGTGGGGCACCTGAGAGATTTTGGGTATTTCAGCATGGATTGGTGGTTTTTCCCACCACATAGACCCAACAGACCAAACACACTAGGAATCACCCTGTGGTTACCACAGGCTGCCCAGAGCTGGCTCTACCGGAGCACGTGTCCAACGGGTACTGACTCCGGAGACCCTCCTTGGTGAGACAGCACCATTGAAACAACCCTAGTGGTCCCATTCAGCTGTGAAATCGAACTTAAAAACCTAAGGTCATTAATATATATATATATATCTCCATTAAAAGTTGGTTTTCTTCCTGTAAAATCCTGTACTCGTTCCTTTGCAGAGTTCTGGAGGAACTGTTTGAGTGTCACGTACAAGAAAACAAGAAGCGTTTGGATGAGGTAGGTGCTGCCCCTGTAACGGTCTCCCTCTGCATCCCCCTCGAGCAGCGTTCCCACAGTCCAGTGGGAGGGCACTGGTGTATTTGCTGGTGATGGTAACCAGAACGCTCAGTGGGGAGCTCTCTAGAGATGAGATCTGCAGCCTCCTGATCTGCCGTGACCCACGAGTCGGGGACAACAGTCAGCTCAGTTTGGTGACACTTGCTATATAATTTAGTCACCTGGTTGCGAGGAGCCTCCCTTTCCTTACCTGAGGGTGAAGCCCTGAGTTCTGGTCAGACTGGGCCGTGGGGCTGGAGAAGTGTCACCCTTTTCTTCCTCCGTCCCCTTTTAGGGCAAAATGCGCCAGGTGCTGGATGTGCTGAAAGCAGAGCTCAGCTGCAGCCCGGGCAGCGCTGCGGAGCAA
Organism: Nycticryphes semicollaris; assembly: GCA_013400055.1. Classification (NCBI taxonomy): domain Eukaryota; kingdom Metazoa; phylum Chordata; class Aves; order Charadriiformes; family Rostratulidae; genus Nycticryphes; species Nycticryphes semicollaris. The sequence goes on along the minus strand of VXBJ01005738.1, from coordinate 87,961 downwards.
GTCCACCCAGACTGGGACGGCTTGGGCTCGCTGGATCTGCAAGAGTTTGACAGGATGGAAGAGCTTGAGTTTACCAGGACAAGTCAGGGACAAAGAAAAGCTACAAGAAGTGAAGAATTCTTTGAGACTATGGAATTAGCCTTAAAGGAATCAAACAATTGCGACTCACCAGCGCGCAGGGAGAGTTCAAAGGAGACACACAACCAGGATGACTTTTTAGAAGGTGTCGCTAAAATGATGGATGCGGGGACAGAGTCTGACTTTTGTGTGAAAGCTGAAGACGACCCAGACACCTCACCCTCACGGGAAGCGACTGTAAACTTGATTTCCTGTGACGGTGACTCGGGAGCCAACAGGGAAGTTGATGACCTTGAAGAAAGCTTTGCAGAGGCCCTTCAGATCTCGCGTGACTGTTCAGAATAGTAGCCAAAATGTAGCTGTTAAAATAGGGCTGGAGCCAGATCTGTGGAGAACCAGCATTTGTTAAACAGCAGTAAATTATTTGGTTTATTTTCAGCTTATTCCTGGCTAAAGACTGCTCAAGTCTCTCTAGCAGGGGATTATTAATTGGGCAATCCTTAACCTCTGTGGTAATGTAGATTGTAAAGGATAAAATTTCAGTTATCAAACATTGTATATTTTGTCTATATTTGTATAACTCAGAACCAACTTTTAAGAATACTGAAATAGATGTATATTTTTAGAAAGCTGTACAAAATATTTATTGTTTTCTATTTATAATGAATAAATAATTGGTAACACATTGCTAGTGCAGTTGTGGTCCTGCTGTAAAGATCCAAGATATTTTTTTTAGCCTGCAAGAATTCAGTGTATCCATCTCAGAACACGGGATGGGACGTACCTGGAGAGCAGAGATGGAACTGTTTGTCCCTCCTGGGAAATGGCAGCATTTTTTTTCCTCTCTTAGTGTCCAGTCCATTTTTTGATGTTAAATCCCATCGAGGCATGAAGTTCTTCTAATCAGCTTTTTTACTTTTGTTTTTGCAATATCTGTAGGGCCTAAGAAACACACCTTTTCCTTGAAATAAGGGCTGAGTGTGGACAGGCAACTGGGCCAAACATAAGAGTTTCTTTTGGTTACGTCCTGCCCCACAAGGACATTGATCTCCAGCTGCTGCATCTGGCAGCTCCTGAGCTGTTCAATACACAGCTCACCCGTTGGTTTGTTTGATACCCAGCTCTTGAGCTGTTCCACAAAATCAGCCCAAATTTCTCTGTGTGATCAGTGCTGCTGATACTTGGCCAGATGAGCTCGATGGTCTTGCTGCAGGTGAGGAACTGTGAGAAGCCGCAGGAACCAGATAAACCCTGTCCCCAAATACCTCTGAGGGTTGGTCTTAATCTGCTTCCTCTGAGGAGCAAAGCAAGCGGTTAGGAATTGTCCCAGTTTGGGTTGGGCTGGCCACTAAATCAATCACAGACGCTCTCTTTAACCTTTCTCCCTTCCCAGAAGAGAAAGGAGAGAGAATAAGGGAGAGACTTCTGGGTTGAAAAGTAAACCTACGTTAATGAAATACTACTGATAAAAGTCTAAGCACTCTATGACTCTATGTATCACTCACAGCCTGTCTGCTCCTCAGCCAGGACTTCACCCACTCCTGGGGCCTTCATTCTGAGTTCTCCAATCTGGGTCAATAATGGAATTTAGAGGGGTTTTTTTCCCCTCCCTAGCACTCCACTTGCACGTCATAAAATAGACCACTCGGCAAACCTTAGCTCATGGTCAACATGAGTCTGATTAAAGATTAGGAAGAATTTCACATTTAAATTCCACACCAGAGGAGTGAAATTGGTCATGACATCACCTCAGAAAGGTGCAAATAACAACACACTCATTTCCTGTAGTATGAGTAACACCAAAACAGACAAAACCAGTTCCTTGACTGTATTTTGTGTTGATGAGCTGTCTGAGCACCAAGGACATTTTTTGTGGGTAGGTGGAACTTAAAAAGAGTTGATGCTCTCATTGAGCAGGTCTTGCACAAAGAAAGCATCTGTCTGCCTGAACATTTCTTGGACCCAGAGTGAAATGTCTAGTTAAGAACCAAGAGATCCCATGCTCCATATCCCAGCAGCTGGAGGAATCGGCCCAGTCCGAGGAACTGGTTACTCATTGAACAGCCACCCCCACCAGCTACTGGGGGAAAAACATTCCAGAGAAACGTTATCTAAATAAAATCTATCAGTTTAACTACAGATCAAAGAACCATAGGATTGTCTAGATTGGAAGGGACCTTTAAGACCATCTAGTCCAACCATCAACCTCACCCTGATAAAAACCATGTCACAGAGCAGTATGTCAACCTGGCTTTTAAACCCCTCCAGGGATGGTGCCTCAACCACTTCCCTGGGCAGTCCATTCCAAGGCTTCATAACCCTTTCCAGGTAAACATTGTTCCTGATATCCAACCTGAACCTCCCCTGGTGCAATGTGAGGCCATTTCCTCTTGTGCTATCGCCTGTGACTTGGGAGAAGAGATTGACCCCCACCTCCTCTACACCCTCCTTTCAATAAAGATCCAAAAGTCAATTCAGACTCTCCAGGGCTTAAAACTTAAAAGGCAGCATCGTTGGGCCACAGGCTGGGGGGGAAGGGAAATAGCAGTGGAAAATGAATTTTAAAGGCAATGCAGGAAGAAAGGAAAGGGCAAAGGGAAACTGTTACTTATTCCGTCTCTTAAAAAAATGGTGAGACCTATTGCCAGGTAGAAGACAGGTGCAGAGCAGCACTTTGGGTGCCACTTGTTAACAACGGTCTTCAAAAGATATTTTAGAGCTCCTTGAATTTGGAGACCTAAAAATTAATGAAAAAGGGAAAAGCCACCACACTGTAACTCGGGGTGTACTTCAGGGAGCTATGGGAAAGTCCAGCACCCCACTGTAGCGTTTTGACCACCTGAGGCAGGAGCTCTAGCTGATCAGCACTGCAGCATGTCCCTAGAACCACCAAACCTTTCTCTCTGGCCTGTCCCAGGCACTTAACCCTCAGTTCCTGTGCCTCAGGAGCTAACACCCGCTACGGACACAGATGGCAAGAAGCAGAACAGCAACCAGAGATTTAAATAAAAACAACTTCTCACCCTCCAGGACAACCAAACAGATGCCCCCCCAGCAGCCCAACCTCCCCGTTCCCTTTACTAACAGGGAAATCCTCTTCATTCAGAAACAACCACCTTCGGTTTCTATTCCAAGCGGCAAAGCAAGCGACATGCAAACAGGTGAGCGGTAAATTAATCCGCCGCACCAGCGTGGGTCACAACCAGTCAAGGGATTCCGTTTCAAAGGCTGAGGCAGGTTGTGGGCCAGCGGAAGCTGAGTGTGTCCCAGGGATAAAGCATCCCTGGGAAGGGAAAGAGGAATCAGCAAATTACCGCTGGCGCGACAAATCATCAGCGGCGCTGCAGAGCGCCCGCAGCTCAACCAACCTTCAGGAAAGCCTAGAAGGACTCTAGGATGTCCAGGCAGTCCACAAGTAGCAACAAGAAGAGTTAACTCAAGCGAGGGGAACCAAAATTAAGAGTGCTGTGCCTCTCTGTTCCCTGCAGAAAGCCTCCAGAGCAGCTGGGCTCTCTCTTCAGGCCTCCTAAAGGGACTGATCCTTTTAGCTCATCCCCTGAACTGATTCCAGCAGACACCAAAGTGTGTCCCCGACACCCAGGTGACAACACGCAACAGCTACATTCGCATTCATCTTTTAAACTGAGGGGTTGGCCTGAAAAAGGTGTGGGGTCTCAACCCAGCACCACAGTTTGGGCTGCAGGAATGCTGGAGGCGCTGAGCACCCATCCCCACTGGGCCCTCCCTGCTCCCATCGATCCCGGGCTTCGGCACACACGGTCTCCCCCACAGTCCATCCAGCCCGACCGCAGCGGGAGAATGAATTTAGACCTTGAGAAGGGCAAGGAAAGGCTACACAAATGGGGTAGGGAAGCACATGAAACTTGAGAGAGAGAGAGAAACTCGAACAGGGCCCCAGCCTGGCAGGCCGCAGAGCTATGCTGTCCCGTTCTCACAGAGGACAGGCAGCGTGATCCGTAGCACGAGGTGCAGAGCTCCCGGCAGTTATCCCAAGAATTCAGCGAGGCCCTAGGATTCCCTTTACAGTATCTGGGTGCGGGCAGCAGCGTGCCTTACATACAGCTCACAGCAGCCACAGCCTCCAGAAGATGAGGAACAGAACTAGGAGGTGAGCCCAGCTCTTCCCAGCTATCTGTTGCTCTCGCCCATCAGCACCCTCGCAGGCCAAATATGAAGCGAAGCAACATGTCAAAGGCCATCAGCTCTCCCGTCAGCCTGGGAATTCCTTGCAGGATCTCGGAGGTGGAGCCTCTCTAACCAGAAATCCAGCTCAGAGGCATCTGGCACCCTGCTTTTTCCTGACGTTTGACACAGGCAAGACCTGAGATGATACAGATAGCGTGGGTTTAGGAGCTGGTTATGAGGCTTCCCAAACGCTGGGAACAACCATCTCAGATAACAGTGGATTGGCAGAGAAAGACAGAAGAGCTGCTCAAGCTCTCAGCTCGGTTTCTCTTCCCCCAGAAACAAACTTGCATGGTGAGTCCTCCCATCCTGCCTTGAAAGACTTAAGCCTTACACAGGGGCTTTCAGCTAAAACATAGGTCTTCCAAAGGCCCTCACTGCCTTCCATAGCACGTATCTTCTCCATGGCTGGTCCTCAATACTTGAACTTCTCAGAGCCTCTGTTCAGTTCACTTCATGGTGCAACCAGATCTCTCCAAGGGGTTCCTGGGCACATCTCCACAACCAGCTCCTTGGGGTCCATCCCTTGACCCGAAGAAGCCACTGATAAGCGAGAGGACACCCCTGGCCATAAAGCACCATGACACATTCCCAGGTTCACTCCAGTAACAAAGCTGTGGGGCAGGTGAGTAATGGGATGGGCCAGCTCACAGCCAAAGTTAGTAGCTCAGGTATCAAGACAATTCAGGCTGTAGTTTTAGTGTATTATTTCTGGGCTCTTTCAACAGAAAATGTGAATTTGCCTCAGTTCTGCTTATTTGTCATAGAATCATAGAATTGTCTAGATTGGAAGGGACTTTTAAGATCATCTAGTCATCACTAAACCATGTTACTAAGCACTATGTCAACCCATCCATTGTGCAGAGGGACAATGCTGACGTGCTGTCCTGAAAACAGGTTCAAATGGAGCATTTTGTTTCCATCTTCATGGTATAAATGCACTGAAAGTGCAAAATTCACCTTGGCACCTCCCCTAACCAACACCAGGCCACTGAGGAAAATCTCTGCTCTGACTGCAGGAAGCACACACACTCAGCAATGCTCCTGATTTGAGGTAGATTGGTTTGGTTTTTTCCACAGTGCATCAAATCTGCTGCATCTAATACCTGTCGTTTGCATTCCTACCACTGATTCTGATCGAGGTGGCTGTGGAACAGCTCCTTGTCCCCTGAAAACCTACGAGGAAATTGGGAAGAAGACAAATCCTTCATCAACCAACTACATTAGTTTCTATTTTTGGAGAACAACTGCACTTTCCTCCTCTTTCCCAAATATGCTTGGATCCTGACTACTGAGATAGCACAGTGTTTCCCCTCTCTTTATGAAGGAGAAAGCAGGTGACCACATTTGGGCAGGGCCTTCCTACAGGAAGCCGTGGGCTCGAGCAAGAGACAGGGAGCATCTACGAAAGGCAGTAGGGATCGTTTTAGGGAAAGGCCAAAACAGCCATCCAGCAGGACAGAGGGAGAAAGAATCACCTCCCAGCACCATGGCAGGAACAAGTCCTTGGGCCCAGTGACCCAAGGGGATATTTCTCCATCACAGGTGGGACCAGAAGACAACTCTCTTGGGCTGAGCCACTGCGTTGAGTGTGGTTTTCTCCTTCATTGTTCTGGAGCTGCTTCAGGAACTGAATTGTACCCCCAAGTTCTGATAGACTTGGTTCTTGTCTATATCATTCTCTTTTTCAAGCCAGAAGTCATCCCCAAAGAAAATCTAATTGGATTTACGCATTATTATAGCTGGCCTGCCCCGAAAAGATAGCTCTCAGGACCACAAGAATTGGGAAATAAAAATAATGTCATATTTTTAGTGTGCCAGTTAGAGGATGCCTTACAAAGGAAAACCGAGGCAGTACAATTCCCTAAGATTTATAGTTTCAAATTAAATTGCTTCTCCTAACTCAGGGAGAGAAGTAAACATTTGGTTACTGATGGAATTTAAAGTGAGAGAGACCTACAGCTCCTGGTCTTCACGAAACAAATTTTTGAAATACAGAGTGAGCACTTGCCGTTTCTGGAGGCTCAGTGACACGTATTTCAGAAAAAAAAAAAAATGAATTTATTCCTACACTCCTGTGGTGGCAGAAAACTCAACAAACCCTGATAAATCTGCTAAAACGATACCTTCCATATTACCAAACTAAAAAGAATCTTTCTTCTAATGTCCTGAAGGCTTTTGCTAAAGATTTTGTCAAAGGAAAGACGTTTTCAGGTTCAATGGGTCGTGACTAGCACAGCATGGAGCCGGCAGAAGAAATCAGATACACACATGCACACACGAAGTATGCAGTTCCTTCAGACCACTGATTATCAGCATTAGCCAGGCTTGACAGGGGCTTTCTCCAGAGGTACTTAACACCAGTGAAAATTCTTCATTCACCTCTGGGTATGATAATTCGGGGTCTGTTCGTGGAAGGATTTGATGTCCTTCTAAATTTACGTAAGGCACATGATTGTCATTTTAGAAATGGTTAATAATAATAATAATCATCATCATCATCTGAACCTCATCTGCAAACCCTCCAAAGTCTTTTCTGGTTGGTTGGTTTGTTACAGCCGGTATTTCAAATCCATAGAATAAGCAGGGCAGCAAATAATACTGGGTTGATATGTTGGGTACGGCAGATGTTTGGTTTAAAGTTAGGTGTCCCTCTGAAAGACTGGCAGGCAGATGCATTTGGGAGATGTGGTGACTGATCAGAAATGGGACAGTTTTTCTCAGCTCTACCCCTCCTAGCTCCCAAATCTATGTTGTGCCGGTTTTGCAAGCGGAGAGCCCAAGAACACACGTGTGCCCTGAAGTCCTTGCTTCAGAAAAGTTCCCCAAAAACGCCACGAAGTCAACCATTGCATGACTTCAACCCTGGGCACATCAAAGATGAAGAAATTTTGTGGTAAAATAGTCCCAGGCTCACCCATATCCTACTTACACTTGGTTTTTCTTTGAATTAATGGGGCCAGTTTGAAGCAACTGTAATAACAACAGAACTAGCATTTAAGGATCAGAACCATCATTCCCCCGAGCATTATGTTCCACTGGAGCCACAGAAGTGCCATCACTCAAACTGGTGGCAGAAGGCTGGACTTGCCCAAGAGCCGATGGGCTACACACGGCGACACCAAATGACTCGCAAAGTTCAGCGCTGAGGAGCGTTCACCCGTCAACCCCGTCCTCACTCAGCTCCTGCAACACCGTTCCCCTGTCAGTACCTCCATGAGCGACGTTCCCACCACACCCCGCAGACAGTCACCATCCACCAACAGCTCTCAGGCTACAGGAGGGAAACCGGTGACGTTTCTTCTGTGGCACCAGGCAGCTTCTGTCTTCCCGCAGAGTCCAGCCTTCCAGGGGATGCTCATAAAGAGAGTGGAGAGAGACAGAACACACATTTATCTGCTGTCATTGGCCCCACAGCAAAAAGGACTGGGTGTAAAATCAAATCAAAAAGAATACACTAGGGGAGGAGCTTCTCTCATCAGCTCCCCCAGGTTTCTCTTGCATGAAGTCCTGGAGCTCTTGGCCAGGAAAGCTGCTGGCCGGCTGTGCCAAATCCAGGCATCAAGGCTCTCCTCCATCAGCATTCTCATCTTCTGGCCACCAGAAGGCTGTGATGGGGATTTTACAGCAGCTGGGAAAAAAAAAAAACACAAACCAAAAACAAAACAGCTACAGTTTAGAGTGACTTGGATTTAGGAGTAATTTAGGTTTCTGGAAAGGCCTTTGCCTCAGGTCTAAAACCAGTATAAACATTGGAACTGCTGGCTGGTTTTACCAAGAAATCACCACGGACCCCAAGAAGTCACATTTCCCTCCTCTGATTTTGAAGAGAAGAGAGCTTTGCACACTCAGCATCGCACCAGACATTCCCCAGGATCTGGGAACTGATCAGACAAGTACATAGACAGCTGCTCTTACCTTAAACTGGTCAATGCCATCAAATTGAGCACACCTAGAAGACAAATTTTAGTTAAAAGCTCCAGTCTACAGTCAAATCTTTCCTCTCTCACACGCTTTTGGAAAGGGTTTTTCAACTCTGAAAATCCCTTTATCCCTCTTCTGCTTAAAGGTTACAGGGAAAATTGAACATTCAATACCAGAAATAGCTTTAGAAAATGCAAAACATTGCAAACACAAGTGATAGAGCAGCAGGGGCAGGGCTTTCCTGCCACAACGATGACAGCTATTGGTATTTGGCAGCACGAGTTTTATCTGTGTACTGAGATTCAGGCAGTACCTTCAGTGCTTCAGAAGAGGGACAGCCCCTTGGTGTGAAAGTTCCAACCTAGGGCTACACAAGAAAACTACGTTCACTCATTTTTCTTTCAATAATGACACACTAAAAACTCGTAGGTGCTTCAAATATTTATTTCCATGGCAAAAATAGACTATAATATATTCATTTCACATATATTACATTCAGTAATACAAGCTTTTCTGTCTATGAAACACAATTTGTACATTGTTTTACAAACCAATTTCAGTTTTACAAGAATTAAAGCTGCTTTGATTATACATTTTTACAGTATGGGTGGCAAGACAGCAAAAATAGACATGTTAACCACTAGCTTAGTATTAGAAAATAATACTTCACGTTTGTTACTGTTTCAACAAAGTCCCATTTAAACCCTTGCAAACTGGCTCAAATGAAAATGAAGCCAGAGCCTGCATTCCTCTGACATTAAGGACTCAATCCTCCGAAACTGCTGAAGGCTGAAGGGACTTCAAACACCCACTGGCTTTAACCGAAGGAAGAGATTTCAGCGACGCGCAGGAGGTGACACACTCACTGATTTGCCAGGTCAAGCCTCCCAAATTTCCATCTGAGTCCATCCCCCGTCCCCCCTGACCAGCCACACAGAGGACAGGGACACTGGGGATTTCAAAGCCATTTAAGAAAGTATCTTTGCAAAGAGCACGCACCCCAGTCTGACAGACTGGAAGGTTTTACATGGGTTTTCCTCACCCAGTTTCCCACCATTCTAAAACTCAATGACATTTGCAAAGTCTTCGAAGTATCTTAAGACCCTGCAAATGCTACCTAAGTATTTCCAAGTGGAAAAACAGCATTTAAATTCCCTTTATAAAAGTTAGGCACCTTCTGAAACTGTGCTTATAAAATTAAGAATTTGGTAGTTTGGATTGCTGCTTATCTGATCCAAACCAACTTTACGTTACCTACAGCCTTGCTCTCTTACTTGCCCCAGGGATCTATTGGAAACTCTGTTCATTAGATTCTTTGCATTCAATTTCTATCCTCGTTCCCTAATTAGTGCTGAAGAGCAGTCTTCCAAAGAACAAATACACTGGAGGTTATTCTTCACCACTGAACGCAGCATCACGTGGAAAAATGCAGAGAATGGAACCAAAGGCCATTTAGCAACTGGTTTTTTAAATGCTCGTTGAAGTTAATACCCCCACCACCACCACCTTTTTTTTTTACTATTTTTTCCTTTTTCAGCCCCTGTAGACCTTAAAGTGACATCCGTGATGCCAACAGACTGCAGCAAGTCAGCTGGTCCCCAACAGGGTCTTACTAGGAAATAGTTATTGGGTTTTAATTATTTTTTTGTTACACCTTTGCAGCAGCTGTTTGAAGTGCAAGATTCCCCCCTTACCCCAGCACAGCATTATGTTGATTTCATATCACTGTGTCCAAGCATGTGTTCAATTCCACTTCTCAAGGGCCTGATTTTCAGCCCAGCCTTAACCTGGTGCAATGCACAGCTGCTGTAAGGGGGCTGCATTCACCAGGTATTTAGCCTTTCACATCATCTCACCTGCATCCACTCAAAAGCAGCACTGCAGAACTGCACGTACGCCCTTCCCCCCTGCATCTCACATCTGTAAAACCAGAGACCCTGGTTTGAAAACTCCGACCTTTAGTAAGTAAACAGAGACTGAGCTGACAGATTGCATTAGATACATTTGGAAAGGATGTGTAAAAATAATGGAGTCTCTGAAAAAAATATTTGGAGTTTCAAAAACTCACATGTCAAAATGCCAGTAAAAATAACACCTATGACTACATATTCACTTGCCCTACCATGCCATGAAAAACATACCATATGAATCAAACCCTTCTAGCAGCTCTACCGTGGATACAAAATGTTCCATAATCCTCTTCCAAATGCCTTCAGCAATTCCTCAAATCCTCACTCTCTACTTCCAACATTTTGTCCTTTCACAAGCAAATTTCTTCCAAACCATCTCAGCTACTTCTCCTTTGAACGCTGTAGCTCCATGTATGCACATTCCTGCTGCATTCTTTTGGTTAATTCTTGTAATCTGTATTTAAATTTAAAGCAGACATGTGAGTATTTGTGCTTTAAGGGCTCAAGCTTTTCGTTGGCAATAAGCCCGCTTTAATTCCTACAATATCAGGAAGAACTGCAGGAATTCTGTATCTTTGAGGACTGGACTCTGGCTTTGTGTGACTTTGCAGTATTAAAAAAAACCCCACAACACAAACCCAAACCCTAAAGCACAGAGTTCTTAACAATTGAAGTGTTATTTCTTTTAAATGAATACTGGAATAAGCAACGAGTTCCCTATTTTTAAAGTCCAGGGTTTACTGCTATTTACAAACGAGGTCTGGTTACACACCCAGCTTTTATGACAACCAACCCTGCAGTTCCCAAGTTTGGTCCAGAGGCCATTGATATCTATGAGCTGCTCAACTCTAACGGCTGCTCCAAAACAAGGAAAATGTAGCAGCAGCCTCAGGTAGTCTTACTTATTGAATTTAAGAAGCTATTTTTGGAGAAAACCGCTCCAAATGTCATCCACTTCAAGGAAAAAAAGAAAAACCCAGCATTACAAGAAGAGCCAAAAATACATTTCCGAAAATGGCAGGAATTTTTTGTCCATTTCAGTACACAATTATCTTAAATTAACTTGTTATTGCTTTACTTGTTTTTCTAAATGTTGGTGATAACTCAGAGCAGCTTTTTCATCCACAGCAGTTACAGGGATCGCCTTACTTTGAACGAAATGTATTTCTAGATAAAACCCGTAGCACCGCCCGCTTGTCCTTTGCACCATTTGCTTGTGCAAAAAGGTCTCAACGCTGAGGGAGAGTAAGGCATAAAACTCCTCCTGCTTTTCACAGGGGGAGAGCAGCAAAGGGAGAGCAGCAAAGGGAGAGCAGCAAAGGGAGAGCTCTGCCACAGGGGCTGCAGGAAAGCCGCGCAAATCTCCCCTCTGCCCCGCGGGGCTTCTCTGCCACACAGCAGGGCTCTGATTTACGTTGGCAGAGAAGAGCCGCTCGCCCGAGACTACAAAGGTTCCCCGGGCCCAAAAATAAATCTCTCGTTAGAGCAACCAAGGCAGAAATCAAATGTGCAGCAGCCCTTACTACACTTTGTGGGTTCCTCTCCTGACTCTTCACAGAACTGGATGCTACACAGCATTTTCCACCTCGCCCACAAAAGACAGTCAAACCCGTCTCTTGAGAGTACATAGCACCTTTATTTATCCCTGAGAGCTCTGATATCCCTAGAGATCAGCATCACCTTTGCCATTTACTGCAAGGATGCCTTTGTACAACTTTTCTTACTAAAAAAAAGGCCAGTTCAAATCTTGCATCATAATCTGGTTTCATCCCCATAAAAACTGCAGCACGTTTGGCAAAAATGGCCAGGCTTAAGAGTGGAGTTTTAAGCTTCTGACAAATCACTCCACCTCCGACTCACACTGCGACTGGATTTGGACAGTGGATGTTCCTACAATGTCCAACACTTGATGAAGCACTAAGAGCAACGACGTGTAAAAAAGCATCCCTTTGCAAAGCTCAGAACAAAGTGCTAAAAACTGAATTTTCTTTTAAAAGTTAACTGAAAATCTAAACAATGGTTTTGAGAATTAATGTTGTTACAGGCTGTTGTGAAGTTTGGTTTCACTTGGTATCTTTAGAAGAGAAACTGCTCGTTTTCAATGCTGACTTGGAGCCCTAGGCTTCCATACTAAAGCAATCCTGGTGTCTGCAGTGGGGAAACTCACAGAATCAGGACGATTAAGGTCAAGTCTATTAATGCAAAACCAGACCTTTGATGGACAGAACTGAAAGCTGAAGCGGAGGAGGCAGCAATGTTACGCTTAAAAGGAAAAATAAAGATCTAGAGCGTTGACTACCAGGTTAGAGAGCAACCGCCTCCACAAGTGAACACAGCTCCTTTCAGTGAAACAGGGAAAAAAGCCAGAAGACACACATTTCCTCACCCACCTCAAATAATTCTATAAATTTTGGATTAAATTGTTTGCTTTAACTGTTTCTTTTAAATGCCTCACAGCTGAAGTTCTGTCCCAGTAACTGATGAACCAGCTAAAAATTGTCGCTTGAAGTTGTGGTTTGTTGTGCCCAAGTTCTTTCAAAGCCGCTTGCATCAGGTTATGGAGATCCCAGTCCACAGGTCAGACGTGGAAGTGGCACAAACTGCATTTTAGAGGCTGCTTTCCCATTCAAAAATGTTGCTGAAGGTAGATGTGAACGGCGGGGGAAAGCAGCGACGTTTTGAAAACGGAGCACAATGCAAATCGCTAAGAACACGTTTGTTTCTTTCAACACTTCCCTGGTCAAATTGGTTCTGACATCTGGCAGTTAATACTTCCTAGGCATTTTACAGTTACAAAAAGAATTCCCCTCCAACCCCCCCCAATCTACCCTTCCAAAATACTCAGTCTTACTGAGAGCAGAACAACTCAGACTGCCTGAAACCAGACCAAATGCACTAGATTCAAACAGTGTACTTTAAAGGAACACATTTTGTACAGAATGATATATTAGTACAATGTCATCTGGACCACGTGGGTGGGGTGGGTTTTTTTGTGGAAGTTCAGGAAATTGAGGCAACCTATTTATTATCCTTAATTAATGCTTTGGGAGACAATTATTGTTTTGATGGGGCTTTAATTATCCATAATAGGTTCCAAACGCTGGTTAGAGGTCAGAAAAAATGACATTATTTCTCCAGTGATAAAAATGACTTTCAGTCTCATTTCATTTCACTAAGCAGGTATCAAGGGAAAGAGACACTTGAACATGTGGTGACTCGTCTACCACAGGGCCTTCTTCAAATTAAACCAGAGATCTAGAAACTAATAACTCACTTTTGAATTGGGATTTTCAACTCAGCATCTCACAACACTTGCAAAGGTGGGTAAAACCACACTGTCCCCAAAAACCACACTGTCCCCGTTTGGAAACCACAGACAGAGGATTATTTAGGGATACTGTCATTAGACGAGACCCAGGGGACAGAATGGAAACTCGCAAAGGTAGGACTCATCTTTAGGTCCAGGCCACAGCTAAGAACATACCCACATCTCCAGTGCCACCTCTAAGAGCTCTGACATTCTGCAGGTGTTCTCTCAAACAGCTGCTGGGGATATTCTTCCTTGCGCTGCACGGCATTAGCACAATCTGTTCTGGTACCCACAAAATAATCTGAAGGCTTCTACAGAGACTTCCAGTGCTTTAAAGGCTTTCTTGACTGGGAAGAGAGACATTTTTAATGGTCATCTTTGCACTGTGTAAACCAGCAATCATAGCTGCCACACTCCTCCCTGATGTTTCAAACCATCATTTCCTCTTCGCCACTATGCACTTTCTCACTCCAATTTTGGTTCTCTCACTTCATCAACTTAAAAGGCTCTTCCTAAAATCACAGGTTAGTAATGGCATATTACTATATGAAACAACGCATAATTATAGCTTCTATGTTTAACTACATAAATAACAGAGCAAAAAAAGTGCTTAAAACATTTGCATCCACTTTGATTTCAGCCAGTAAAATCAAACTGTCCTCTAAATATATGAATAATACTGAATACGTACTTTCTCTCATCCACTTGTTTCCAAGAACCTTGTAAAGCATTAGAATGTTGCCCTCCTGCTTTTTGCAGGTGAACACGCCCCCGTTCAAACGGAAGTTATCAGCAGTGAACATCCCCTCCCACTCGCCAGCTCCGTTACACAGCACTGCAACCAACTACCGACAGCTCCCCTAGCACTCCCTGCATGATTTCTGAAAAGTTAGTTCAAACACTGGCAGCCTTCTCCTCTGAAAACATTGTGCTGTTTAGAAAAGTTTTGGCGTTTGTTTGGGTTTTTTTAATTAAAAATGAATATAAAAATAGCTGTCCTTAAAGCAACAGCTAAAAATATCCAAGAGCTGCTAATTTTGCTGAGTAAACCAGAGGAAACCAAAAGTTCATTTGAAAAAATATAGATGTATTGTTCTAAGTATAAAATTGAAAGTAGAATGAAACTGCATGTGACCTTGACATTCCCAAGGAGCAGGTTTCTCTCCCCACGTGCACCTAGAGCTTTTAGCTGTTGCACAGTTAACAACAGTTATGTTTTAAAACATAACCTTAGTAAAACTGCACCGCGCACTTCCATTCTGTCAGATGCTTATTTTGCCCAGAGTAACACCACCCTAAAGAACGTAGGCAATTACTACAGACCAGTACAAGGAAAATCATTCCCAAACACGACTGCTGCTGAACATGGGAAGAATTTAGTCCAGTGAAGATCCTGCTTTGCAGGGACTGTTACACTGACTCGCATTTAACAGTCACATACCAGCCCTAAAAGGTAACTGTGTGACTCATCATATGAGGAAAACACCAGTGAGGGCAGATCTGCCTGGACAGCTGTGATTTTCTTTCTGTAAACTCTTGCAGGGTCCCTCAGGAAGTGGCAGGGATTAAATAAGTCTAGAACTTTTGAGGAACTGAATGAGAACTCCATAGACGAAAGTGTACTGTGAAAGAGTCTGCACCATCATCATTCTCTGCTGCCTCAACTTGTCCAGCACTCGTGGGATGTCCAGCATCTGGAGGAAGAGAATAAACCATTACAAGTGACTGGTAAGCAAGGATACCAGTTGGCACTTTCCCTGTAAGAGGTTCAGAGTGGTACCAGTGATCTAAGGGCAGAACCAGCTGCCCCAGTTTGAGCTCTGACAATTCATTGCCCGTGCCTGCTCTACACCACTGACCGTGCCTCCTCCTCCGCTGTGAAATACGCACCACGATAAACTTGCCCATCTCATGGGGTCTTCACATTTCTAATGGCTGCAAAAGTCTGTCACAGTTTTAGGACAGGGGTGCCCAGCAAAACAGTTTTTTGAGTCTCAGCTGGGATGTTATATTATTAACAAACACTTTACAGCCATTCAGCTCTGGCTAAAAGCCGACAGGCCCAGCCTTTATTCCGTTAAACTACGGCCTTGTCCTCTGCTGAGAGTGATACTGCAAATACACTCACTGAGGAACAAAATGTTTCATAACAAGCACAAAGACTGGCTAAAGGCACGTTCTTGAATATTATCAGTTAAAACTAAGGCATGAAGTAAAAGTGGTAAGTCAGGGTGAAATCATGAAATACGCTCAGTAGCCCGGGGCTACTGAGTGACTCAGCATCTTATGAAGCCAAGACTCCAAGTGAGCATTCCAGTAGCCAGTGTGTAAGTGGGCAGCTCCAGAAGATTATTAACTTCTGTCGAATTGCCAAGAGCTTTTTCAGCTATAGTTGTAAAGGCTCTTCCAAAGGCCACATCTTGGGAACGCTCACATGAACAGCTGTAACGTATTTATTGGGCGGGTTATTTATTTACTTATTATTTACTCTTCCGCTACCTTACTTTATTTAAAGCATGAGAAAGAAAGAGAGATCACCTCATTGTGTTCCAAACAAGCGATCATGATTTCTGACAGAATGACCACTCCTGTTCGTCCCACACCTGCGCTGCAATGCACCAGCACGGGCGGATTGGAGTTCTTGGGATCCGCCGTGCTGTTCGTGTGGCGCCGCACTGACTGTATCTCTTCCAAGTAGGCTGTAGAGTCCAACAAGATAAGAATAATAAATTCAGGAGGTGAAGCCACGTAAGCCAAGCTGTTAGGCTGCATGACCACCAGAAGAGTAGTAATTTAAAATGAGACATCCCACAGAAAAATGATGCGCTCACAAGTCATGTCCCAAGCAAAGCAATACAGAGCGATAAAGATCATCTAATCTTTGTAGGGCTTTCTTTGCCCTGTTTCCCCTTCTCCCCTACCAAAGCTGGCTTATGGCCATCTTGCTTCTTCTGGAACACACTTAAATGTGTGGTGTGTGATGCAATTCTGTTTTAATTTATATGGGCTTTTAGTGAATTATGTATTTGCCTTCAGACATCAACAGTCACTTTAACAAACTGGCAGGTATATTCCTGCCAAAAATGTAATTCGGTATCCCTTTTGGTGTGAAGGAACCTCTTACAGCAGAACACTTGGCCTAATTGTGAAAAGCTAATTCACACACAAAATTTTAGGAGGTATTAAAAAAAAAAAAAAAAGAAACAGCCCCAAACCAAAGCTATTAAACACAACTTACAGAGAAATCCCTTTAAATCCTCCGGACAGCCATGCTCTGGCCAGTCAGTGTACTGCAGGTGCCAAACTGTTCTCTCCTGTCCTGTGAGGAGATGCTTGATCTTCAAACCCGTTGTTGCGTAGCAGCCTGAGTCCGTACGGAATCGTGTGGTGATCTTAAACCTTCCGTACGTTACAGTGTTGTGTCTCGAACCAAGCCGTGGCCAGTACCTGAAGCTTTTTTCTCGCCCACTTTCCTTAAAAAGTAAAACACTTGCTGAAGAAGAAGTGTAAGAGGACTAATACAGCTAATGCTCCTCTAACAACCGTCTCTCTCCTCTATTAAGTCCTAATACATTGTTATGGTTTCTCACTGAGCAAACCAACCATAGAATCATAGAATGGTTAGAGTCAGAAGGGACCTTAAAGATCGTCAAGTCCCACCCCCTGCCATGGGCAGGGACACCTCCCACCAGACCTGATTGCTTAAAGCCTCTTCCCGCCTGGTCTTGAACATTTCCAGGGATGGGGCATGCACAACTTCTCTGAGCATCCTGGGCCAGGGTCTCACCACTGTCTCACAATGAAGAAGAGCATCTTTGATCGGTCATCTTGTTGGAGCAAAGATCCCCTTCCTCTAACAGACCCTAACAAAATCATTGGGGAATTTCGGGGAGAAATCTGACTCAGTTGATACTCACTTCCTCTGCCGTCACCATAGCGATGATGGCAATCCCTTGTTCCCAGATCATCTGCCAGAAATCCTGACACGTGTTCTGCAAAGGCCCCTGCGTAGCAATGTAATCCCACTCTATGCCACCAACAGAGACCTGGAAAAAAAAAGGCATTAGATTGGTAATTACTGAAAACTGCCTTTCCCCAATTCTTAAGTCAGCCCTTTGAAGAGGCACAAACTGATGAGCGACAGCAACGCTGCAGGAGAAGGAGCCCCTTGGGAGTTATGTCTCCCTCCCATTTTTTAGCTGCATCTTGTGACATCAGATGCAGAAGAGACACAACGTTTAAAACTATGTAGGCACATAGCTAAATACTGCATTTTACATCATGAGAATCATGTAAAAGTGAGTAAATAAAACTGTATTTCTTTATTTATGAATTTAAGGTGTTCTAGCCAATTTGGGTTTAGAGAAGTTTCATAGCCTGAGGCTGTAAATGCTATTATAAGCACTAAAAAGTCAGAAATAGCTGATGCTTCCTCAAAAACCAGCATCTTACTTGTTTGAGGAGGGTCAGAAGAGTTACTCAACCTTTGTGAATGAGCTGATGTATAGAAACTATGGTACCATGTCAGTGTACAAACGGATTTATTAAACAAAAACAGCAACACAGCTATAACTGCTGCTTGGATGATCTCAACTCTTTTCTTCAGAGAAAGCATGAAGCCAAGTGTAGTTGCACATTAAGTAGGTAAATGGATTGAAAATTAATGAACTGCCTTGAAGGTTCCTGAAGCCACCCTGCAACTTCTTAATTTTTTTTTAAACAGAGTTGAAAGAGCTAAGGCTGGGGAAAGTGTGCAACTGAGGATTATAAAAGAGCAGATTTTCCCCCGGCTCCCGTTCCTCTGCTACTGCAGTTCTGAAATATCATAATCGTGGCAAAGCATCCCAGTTTGTTCTAAAGCTATTTGCTTCTTAACTCTGGGAAAAATGGGTGTGCCTTCTGTTAGCACAATTCACAGAGAGATTAGAGAAAGAAGAAAATCCCTACAGAAGTGAAATGCAGAAGACCTCTCCAATAATTAACCCTCCATTATTTCAGGTAATGAGGAACAATAGGCTCCTCCTTTCCCCAAAGAAACCTTTGCAGAAGAAGGGAAAGAGAGAGATGGAGAGATTCTCACTGATCTGACCAAACCAGAATTGCTAGCCAAACTCATTTTTAGTTACCCCATGAACTGGAAAATATTTCTCCAACAATATTTTTCTCACCTTGATATGAGATGCATTGATGTAACCCGTGTTATTTTCTTTGGTTGGGACTAGCTCTACTCTGGTATCATCATAAGGAAGGACGTCCTGGAAGCGGTTTCTTTCAGCGTTTTCGGGAAGCCGAGCTATTGAGCACTCACCATCTATAAGTCTTTTTTTCTGAACGCGCTCGTATTCAGTAAACACCATCCCCTGCTCTAACCGTTGTTCCAGAACTCTACACTGAAAGACAGAGCACAGGTAACCGTACAAAGCCACATTCTAAGGTGAGTCTGCTTGAACAGAGATACCGTGAAGGAAAAAAAATGTCTGTATTTTCCTCTCCGATGTACTTTTGCAGTGCTTTTCCAGCTATTAGTGTTTTCACACACATACCAGAAACAAGTTAGAAGCAACCCTTGAAGCAAGTGTTTTCACACACATACCAGGAACAAGTTAGAAGCAACCCTAACCAGCAGAAATTTTGGTCAAGTGCAAACTAAGAAGTCTGTTAGATTTCATTAGGTCACAAAGACTGTGGATACCACTGGTGAAAGAACAATTATGTCATAGTTTCTATAAAGCCAACCCAGTGGGGCAAAGAAATATTTGACCAAACCATATGCTAAACTATAAACTACCTCAAATACCTCTGACCAAGAAAAACTCATTAATCCTCCAGCTCAATATAGCACGTTAGATTGTATCACTTGCAAAGGTCTCCTTTAGCCTTGTAACAACAACAACAAAAATTAAGTCAACTTTGTCATTTGGATAAAGAAAACCTCTAAAAAATGTAAAAGAAAATACTGCCTCAGGCAATGAGCTAATAATTCACCATCAATATTTCATTTTCTTAGGCTGAATATACTAAACTGTGCATACAGCTGCAAAGCTTTCTCAGAACCTCTGGCTGCAGCTGAGGTATAAACCCAGGATTTTTTCTACTAGTGCAATTTTTTATTTAAAAAGCTGCTGCTCGCCCCACCCTATTTATTCTTTCAAAACCAAGTTCTTTGTAAATCATAAGACGCTTCTGGAATT
The DNA here is from genome assembly GCA_013400055.1 of Nycticryphes semicollaris. Lineage (NCBI taxonomy): Eukaryota > Metazoa > Chordata > Aves > Charadriiformes > Rostratulidae > Nycticryphes > Nycticryphes semicollaris. The sequence goes on along the minus strand of VXBJ01005738.1, from coordinate 68,342 downwards.
TCAGCGTATCTTTGCCAACAATAATTAGAGGAATAGTATGTAAGATTTCAGCCAGAAAATTTCATCTATGTCACATGTCCCCAGCCTCTCACAGCAACTGCTCCGCAGTGTCAGGTCAGAAAAGCGTCTTGTATCAGATAACCACAGTGCCAAATGTTGCAGAGGAAGGGGTAAAACCTCAGTCATACACAATTTGCACATCAATACCTCCACTGTACAAACTCCTTAATTATCTTTAGGTTAAATTCCGTCATAATAACATGAAGCTGAGCCATGAAAGAGGCATAAAGTCATCTTCTAAAAAATTATCTGCAGTTTAGACTTCCTTTCATGTCTCACATCTGCTTTGCATTGCCTCTCCTCAGCTGTTTTAGGAATTAATCCCATTTCATGGTATCTCTTCTGCCTCTATTCTGATGGCTGTGAGCAACAGGAAGTAACCGACACAGGTACTAAACATACAACTGTATCTCAGTAACACAATTTTTTGTCCCCTAGCATTTTTAAGGGATGTAAATATAGTTCAAAAAGAACTTGCACTGTGTCAAAACGAAGAGTCAAATCTCCCTCCTATGGATCTCACTCCAAACCTTCAAACTCCAAGAGTGAATTTATACTGTGCGGCCTGCAATTACTTTTCTTGGCCTGCTCCTTAAAACTGCAGCTGGTGAGAGCAGGACTGTTCCTTTAGGCTCTAATCCCTGCCCAGGGGCTGCCAACAAACTGAGCTAGAGAGGGGTCTGCAGCTGAGGATGCCCAGCCACGCTCAGAACCAGATTCTGAGGAGACCACTGGTTGCAGGATGTACAATAACCATCGAAGCCCTTGGTGCATCTCGTTGCTCCCTGGTCAGATGTGCGATGAGAGCACTGCTCTACTTTAGCTTTCACAGGCTGGATACTGACTGCATTTCACTTTCCTGTACCTATTTAACAACATACCAAGCAGGCTGAAGTATATTTACTGGTGGTGTTTACCCTGACGTGAGCAGATGTAGTCTTATCTTTCTCAAAAAATGATCCTCAAATTCTAGAACCTGATGTCCTCTCAGCAACCTGAGATCTTTCACCGAATTTAAAATTTCTGCAGATCATACAAGTTCCATCTATATGTTCAGGGATCCATCCGAGGAAAACAGATAAATAAGATCTGCACAAGCTGTACCCTCGTGATGCAATTTAACCACAAAATTTATTGTAAAAATTTATTGTAAAAATTGTATGAATTACTAATAGTAACAACTAAGTTCAATCTCACATTCAGAATTTTAATTTTCATATGTTTTCAGTATGGAAAACCCAGAAATTAAGACAGAAAGCAGAAAGATCTGGCACAAAAATGTATCAGTAGGTATTAGTTAATTTGTTTCCTTTATGGTCCAAGGGTAAACTATTATCTGAATCACTGTCATCTAAAAACTTAAACAAATACCTGAGTTACACCCAATGCTTCTAGGAATGTCTTATCTACCAGAAGTTGCATTCTTCCTTCTGTTTCTATTCTTGGTATTTGAGTTACTTTGAACCCAAAGTGTTTTAAAGTCAACACAAAGCACGATTCATACGCATTTCTTTTGAAAAATAAATAGTGTAAAAGAGAAGTCAAGCGTATCAATCAACGTACCCGTTCATCATTGGTTGCTCTTGTTGATTCTTCCTTCCCTTCATCTGGCAGAGGCATTCTAGTCAAAGCGAGTCCATTCAGGGCAGCCAGCTTTAGAGGCCCTATTTTTTTTGCATCATTTTTATTCTTTTTCATACCCTGAAAAAGAAAAACCAAAACTTGTAAATATTCTTAAATATTTATTGAAGATATAAAGCAGAAACCAGATGAGTTCAATTAAGGAAAGGATACTCCTTTGACCCCTTCTGCAAACAGCTTTGACCTTTTTCTTTTTGATAAGCAGTGCAGTGAGAGATTAGGGTGGTGGGACTACATTCCTCCAAGGACACAACACAAATCTGTCTTCATTCCGGTCAGGTGAGTGAAACTGCATGAGAATGACAAATATTGTTCCCTACAAAGCTTGCAACTGAGGGCGAGGTGGCAGTTCTGGATAATTAACATCCTTGGCCAGAACTGAAATCATTTCCCAAGGCCAAAACCACACAAAAATTATTCCTCACTGGACTATTTAATTTGCAGGCACTTTTTTTTTCCCTACAAGTGGGCATTAGGATGAGCAGATGCTGGGATAGAGTTAAATGTTTGGCTAAATTTGCAACAAACTGCACATACAAAACATAAACAAAGAACCGCAGACAGATACGAGCCCTGAACCCGGCCATGGATCTAAATTATGGAAGGTACCATTCATTACTTGAGAATAAATTCAAAGTATTCTTTTTAGAAGTGTCAGGCAAAACTTCATCATTCCCACAGTTGTTAAGTTTAGTTGGGAACAAAAATATATCGCAAATGTGAGCGTTTCTGCTGCCTGAATGATAATCAATGCTTTCCTAAAGGGTAGTAAGGAATAGGAAGACAAAGCTATGAGGATGAGAGCACATTTAAAAGTGAAATGAACACAAACACAACAGTTAAAGAGCTCATTGAAAAGCGAAATATGCAAACGCTGCCAGGGGCCAGCTTTGTCAGCAGGAATTCATCTCAGTATGGAATCCAGAAAGGTGATATTCTCAGTTATGGAATGGCACTCTTAAATGTGTCTGTGCTACAAAGTATTTTACTGAACACTTCCAGTGGAATAAGTTTTAATATCAATTTCATTTCAAAGGCTGCTATGAACATTTACAACAGCTATCAGAGGGAAAAGGCTGGGTATGATTTTGGCAGACACATCAGTGTCTGAAAATGTGTCTTTTGGAGATCAAAACATGAAGTGACTAAATGGAGAAAGGCATCCCCTTTTTTTTTCCTCTATCCACACAACAAACAGGAGGAAGGAGATTTAGAAAAATATAAAAAGAATTGAAGCAGATGAGGGTTCACTTCATTGTGTTCAGCTCTGTGTACAGCAAGTCTAACAGACAAAAAAATGGTGAAAGCAGTAACTGTTTAAGCACACAGCTTTTGTGTCATCAGCTGTGACACTTACTGCAGCAGAAGGTAGACGGTAGTTCCACTGCAGGGCAATTTGGGCAAAAAACTATTTGACACTAACTCAGTTTAAAAAGTTTAAAAAAAACCGAGTTTAGAAAGCAAAATAATAATAATAAAGATGGCCTTCCTCCATTAGCAACTGAAATATGCCTCAGACTACATAACACTAAGAACAAGTTTCAAACAGAAGGAGTGGTAAGGACTGCCAGGGAAACCATATAGTCCCACACAGCCCTTCATGTGTCTGGGAGGTGGGCATCACAGGGGTTCACTATTTATGGCTTCCTAAGATTTGAGTAGGAGAAAGAGACATGAAAAGCAAGAAGCACCTTCAGCTGGATAAAAAAAAAAAACAAGCTTGAAGAGAAGGCAAAAAGGAAGGGATATGAGAAGGGGAAGGGATGGAGGAAATAAGAGAATGCAAAGAAAGAATTTTTTGCGTCATGTGTCAAGTCTCTCTCTTAGGCCAGAAGAAGGCAGGAAACGAATCAAAAAAAAAGCAAACATTCTGCTACATCCAATTTTTCAGCAAGAAGATTAGAAAGCTGGCAGTGGAATAGAAAGAGTTGCTTCTGTTGCAGGCAAGAGTAACTAGGGCAGAATTTGGGATCTAGAACTGACTTTAAGTTCACTCCCTCTACATTTGCCAGCCAGGTGAGGTGTGTCGATGGATGGAGGTTGCAGAGCTGGGTTTGTGTGGGAGGACAATACAAACAGAACTCAGACATGACAAAGGAGCAGAAAAAGATAGTTAAGCAAAGTAAATCAGGGAAAACCAGAAAAATAAAGGTCAAGCTTAAGGTAGCTTTTAATTCACGTGTTTTAAAAACATCTCAGGCTGATTAAAAAAAAATATCAAACTTCAAAGGAAATGCCCCATAAAACTTCCACTACAGAAACAAGAGGAATAGTATCCACTTACACCTAACGGAGGAAGGCCTTCCACAATATTCTTCTTCCCAGACAAAAGATCAGACACAGGTCTCTTCTTCACTGAATCTTTCCTTACTCTGTATCGCCCTGATGTTGTAAGATCAGATTCTGACATAGATGGAGTAAGCAGCCCTTCCCCTCTCCTCTGTACCTGGCTTTCTACTAGTAAATGAACGGGGCTCATGTCTTTCATTCTCTTTTCTGTCTCTGTAATATGCAATTTCGGCTCAAGAATATGCAAAGGGCCAGCAGATGAAGCAACAGAGCTGTAAGGGTAGTTCAACACTGAATCATGAGAATAACCACCCATAACGGATGAAAGTTGAGTTTGATCTTCAGGGAGAGGAGAAAGACTTGTACCAGCCTTGTTTTCTTCTTCAAATTCTTCTTCTTCCTCACTACTGTGAATCAGCATGGTGGCATCTGAAAGGGTTTTCTTATGATCGCAATTCACACTTTCTTCTTGCTCACTTTCTTTTTGCTTTGCCCTCTCCATCAGAACGTTGGGCTGTGACCCTTCTGAGATAACTCTTGGAAGAGCCACATCTGCTGCCGAAGCTGACATGGTCCTCTCTTTAATTCTTATCCCTTCGAAGCCGGGAGTCAAGCCTGCAATTTCAATGCTGTTCCTCTTCTGCAGCTGAGCGTGGCGTGCCGAGGTGAGAGGTTCACTGACTTCCTGAAGAGAATGTGCCACAGGCAGGCTGTCCTCTTGAAATGTCTGGACAGAATGGTGCACTCGCCTTGTGATTAGATCCGGATTGCTGCTGCTAATGTAGATGTGTCGGGAAAGGTCCGGAGTACTATTTGCAGGTCTCGGGTACGGGTACGGGGGAGGTGGGCGATAGACTTGGGTCTTCATTATATTTGGTGTTGGATAGTCCTGAGCCTGGAGCTGTACATTTGTCAGCTCGGGGACACTCACTGCCCCAACAACTGGGCGCTTCTCAGCAGGATAGGGATAGGGAGACTGGCTGTGAAAGCTGTAGTTGAGGTTAAATGGGTAATGGTTAGATTGTGGGGAAGCAAAGTGAGCATGTTCTCTTATTTCAGGTTGGCTGTAAACTAAGGCATCAGGCCTGCTGTAAGCATACGAGTTGCCGATGTTAAGGTTTCTCATGGAATGGCTCTGCCTCTCCGTGTGCACCATTCCCCTGTTGAGCTGTCTCATCACAGTTTCATAGTCTGGCGTAGGGCGATAAGAAGGTGGTATGAGCGCGCTGTGTCTGTGTGATGGGACGTAATCAGTTCTGAGGACGTCGCTTCCCGTAATGCTCGGGTTGGAGGACATGGGGGACGGCTGCAAGTAATGCTGGGGATTGTTCAAGGAGTTGGTGCTGTGCGCGCTGTAGACGCTCCCGTTGCGGATCCGACCGCTGTAGTCATGAGGGGCTCTATCCAAGCTAGTCTGAGAGTGGCAGTAGTATCCGTTCTGATTGCTCACAAAGAGGTTATCTGAAAGTAAAGTTTATGAACAGCCTTTATGTCCAAGATACCAATCAAAGATATGTAGCTAATCAATGTTTGAGACTATCACAATCTCAGTTATTCACTCTTAGCTACGCATTAAAATGGGAAGGAAAAAACCAAACCCACCCCAGTTTTTTTGCTGTTGTTGACACCCAAGATAGGTACACCAGAACAACCTAGTATATTCATTTAAATGATGCAAATTCCAAATGGAAAACATTGTCTCAGTTTAGGAACAGTTTTCTTTAGTGTGGGATAGGTTTGCTAGGTTTCTGTGCAAGTTAAACAAAATCCATACCATTCTTAAGCCACACTAATTGAAAGAAAGAACGCCTACACTGGGGTTTGCACTACTCTAATGAGATCAGTTTGAAGAGCAAGCAAGAAGAAAAAGCAAACATAAAGCACCTAAACCCTGAAACCATCCCCAAAATCCCCCTCACTCTTCTTCTCCCCGCCCAGGTAATAACTAGCTATAGTGCCACAAGACCTTAATTTTAAATAAATAAATAAATCAAACTAACTTAATTTTCTCCAGAAATTTTGGAAACAGTTTAAACCACCATCATATGTTGTTTGCACATTAGCATATAACTGCTCTGATTGGCAGAGAAAATGATCTAAGTGTATACATCCAATATACGTTTAATAATTATGCATTACTTCATTGGATGTACAATTTGCCAAGCTCCAGAAGAGAACAATTCAGTCACTGCTTTGGCAGCCTTTCATTATTTAACTGCTCAGGTTCACCATATCTTTGCAGAATAATTTAATGAACTTACCTTGGGAGGATGCATATGGTTCAGTGTAATGACCATTGTAATGCAGCTGAGGTGGTGGAGGCATCATATAAGGCTGAGGTTTGGGCTAAGGAAGTTAAAATGTTAAGTTAAAATCATGATTTATTTAAAAAATAAGTCTTGAGTATTTTTAAATATATAATATTGTATATATATTATATATCATGGTCACAAACCCTCGTTTTAAGCCATTTCTCTAAGTCTGCAATGTAAGTTTCTCCTGTGAGGTCATACAAGAAATAATAGAGAAGAAGAAAACAAAACCAAAACCATAGATCACCAACCCAAGACTCTACCTTGTCATCTGACATCTGGATGAGTCTCCTAGAGACAGAGCAATCAAACTAAAAGTAGAATTGTTTAAAATATTTTTCATCGCCATTATTTTGATTCCATTATTCAGAGTATTGCACAGCAGCTTTTTCTACAAGTCAGAAATAGTTCCTCATACTAGAATCACCCTTTTCACTGCTCCTTCGACTTCACTGAAGGAAATTAATGTCTGATTCAAAGTCAACTGAAATCCATAAAAATGCAAATATAAAACTATTTGCTCTCCTTACCATAGACATCCTGGAGGAGGACCGCCTTCTAACTGGATTCACTGTAACAGGCTGGGTTTGTCTACAGAAGAAATGTTACGGTAAGAAATGATTCTTAACACCACCAAGATCCATTTCAAACCTTGGAAAGTGCTCCCGAGTTCAGTTAAAAAAAAAAAAAATCACTCTAAATTTCTTGGAGCCAGGCCCTGTGTTAAATAGTCCTCCCCAACAGTCTCAGAAGAAAAGAGCTGTGTGTGTAAACCACCATTGCAGATAGTATCAGCAGAATCACAAAATCAGGAAGAAAACACTGCAGTTACTTTTTTTTTCTGCCTTCTTTCTATGAGGCATAAAAAGGAAACATCCCTGAAGCGCTGCAGCAAGGCAGAAAAAGCAGCAGAATAACCAGGGACTAGCTCCAAATTTGAACCCCGTATAGAATCTCATACCATAAGTTACCTGTTCTACAAGACCGGGTATAAAACTGTCATGAATGTTAGAGAAAGTGTCTATGCTGCAGGAACGTACCAGTTCTAACATTCATGTTAATAGTAACAAATTTTCATAATTTGTTGGATTGCCTCCAGGTGTAAGGTTCAGAAACTGTAAGCTCCTTTTGCCCCACCCCTACTCTGCACCTGTACTCTGCACCTCGACACAGGTCAAAAGGCAGCAGAATAATACACATGCAGGAACTGCCAGATCTCAGAAAGAAAGATGATTTTTCAGCTCACCCTTTGGGGAGTGAAGGACGAGAAAGGATTGGAAAGCGCGGAAGGGAAAGAATGAGGGAAGATTTCTGAGAGCCCTCCTCAGGTGGAGAGTCCAGGGAGTCTCTAAAGACAAGGTACGTACAGATAAAGGAAAAAAAAAAAGAAAAGTCTGAACTTAGTACAGGCATGCATTAGACAATTTCCAGTGTCAGGATCAGAAGACAGAGAAACTTAGAGTAGAGATAATCAGAAAAAGGTTTTTTGAGAACACCATGCTGTGGTGAAAGGGTTAAAATAAGTAATCCGAGGGACTGACATTCAATGCAGAACAACAGAAGTGACGTTATTCAGATAGTAAAGCACAAGCCCCCAAAATACACTACTACCAGTATTTCTTATCCTTCTGAAAAGGCAGCCAGGTTTACAAGCTTAGAGGTATAAGGTCTACTTTATTCCAAATAATGAGTGTCAAACACACAGATGACACTGGCGAGTCATCTGTGGTACAAAATATTCCGTTATCTTTCCACAGGCCTCAGCAAATGTTGGACCAACCCCTCCATAGCTATCTTCTCCTGTACAAAGTAGAGGAATGGAACATTTGGGAATCATGCTTTTTCATGACAGACTATACACTGGATCTAATTCTGTATTCTTTGACTGAAGTAACTTAACTGAGGGAAAGCTGTAGAGTAGCTCAAATTCCAGCCCTTGATTTACAAGTTGGAGACCAGCCCATTTAAATTTAATTTGATGAATTGTATTAAATTTACTTTGCACTGGTGCTACTTGAGCTATACGGATTCCATGGATATCCAAAGGACCGCATACCTCTCAGCTGTCAATCCAGCACATTTCAGGAGTGCTTCACATACACTTCCCGCCCTTTTAAAGGCCTCTAGAGTGTCCTTTCAGAGCGGTTCACCCAAACCCAGGCCAAAATCCCAGTGATTCCAGTAGCTCACAAACATTCTAGCAATAGTAGCTGCCAAAGCAACTGAAGTCAGTCACGGCACTGAGATTCAACAGCAGGGGCCAAACACTATTACTTTTGGTAAAATTGCAGTGTTAACATTGTCTTATGTTGTAACACAATACACCTTTGAGAAAGTGGTGATTAGTATTTCCTCAAAAAAGATTAAGAGCAAAACCTTCTAAAAAGGGCAGTAAAAACATTACAGAGGTTATAAAGATTTCACTTCCCCATAAAAGCTTCTAGGGCACCAAGAGTTCTGATAATGTGTTCTACTTACAGGCTGCATTTATTTAGTCTGTAGAATTTGTGTCTCGCCACACACATCCTCCACACGTACTTTGCTGTTTCCATATCTTCCTGCCAAATAGCAAAAAATAAAATTTGCATATTAGGCCAAATACACATACCCTTCACTGGCTTTAAGAGAAGCCACTGAAATTTTAAAGATTAAAGTAGTGCTGACCAATTTTGTTTATTAATACAACTTCATTACTGTCACCAGGTTTCCCCTAAAACTGTACTTCCTGGGCCTGACCACACACTCTAGCCTAACGATTTTATTAGATTTAGGAAAGTCGAACGTCTTTATTTATGCTCTTATTTACTGATGTCTTAGTGAAAAAAGAAAAGTAAAAATCTACTCACAGTTTGGAACTGGATTGTCTCTTCTTTGTTTGCCAGCTCTAATGCAAAAAAGGATTTGTTGTGGGACATGTTGGCAATATCGTGCCACCTGCAGACCAAAGGGATAGAACATGAGTGGCAAGCTCTGATTTTCAAGCCAGAGAACATGCAACAGAAGAACAGAACCACTACCAAGTATATGGATAAAGAGCCAAGGGCAAATAAAAAGCTCGTCAATCTGTCTGAGCAAGTTGCAGACCATCACTTCCATGTCCATTTAATGACTGTTGGAAGGAAAACACTTATGTGGCTAAGCCTTTGAAGATACACAATGAGTTTATTACTCGTCTTCCACTTGAAATCCTTTCAAGGGTTTGGTTTTTTATTTTAAATAATCAAATTTGGACAAATTCAGTTCTCAGTAAATTATAATAATATCTCAACTGCTTGAAAGCAAAACATACATTCTAGACAGGAAAAAAATAACATCTACATTAAACAAAGCCATTAAGGCATTATTAAACATATTTTCTGGAATGCCCTTTCATATTCACAGACGAGAAGAAGTTAGAAGGCAAAAAAAAAACTAATACCATATATTTATGTAAATCTCGGTAAATAAAAGGAAAGTTTGATCCGTTAGTATTATGTTAGTGTGAATAAAGCCTTTATCACTGATTTATTAAAAGAATATTCTGCAGTGCACAGAGGGAAAATGCATGATCTACACACAGGACTCTCTCTAAAGGTAATTTTAACTTCCATTTTCATTGTATAGATGTGTCTAATAGCATTTTCTATAGATCCTCTCTATATGCGTGAGGTAGAGAAATATTAATGTCCCCATTTTGATGCAGGAAAAAAGACCCCTCAAATTTAAAGCCTTGGCTCATAGGCAGTTAGGGACGCAATTATGAAATTACTCAAACCACTCTGAAGGATAACCCAGCCTTTGTAAATTGTGTCAGTGGGTCATTTGTCTATGCTTTTTTTGCCACCCAAATACCATGATATCTCTACCCCTGGTAGAACTGCCCATAGCCACACAACAAGGAAACAACAGAGCAGAAAATTATATCCTGGAATTGGAATATGAATAATTTCTGATGTTCTCCAATACACAACTTTTTTCTTATGTCTAACACAGACACTGCTTTCACAATTCTTTGGGAAACTAAGTGAAGTGCATTGACAAAGCTTTGCTCCTCTCCCCAGTGAGCCTGAAAAGTCAGACAGCAGAGCTGGTGTTGCTTCATTCTGCAAGAAAGCAAAGTAGGGCACTTCTAGCACTCTACAAGAACATGGCATCAGCTCTCCTATCAGCAGCAGAGATAAGAGATTTTTGTGAAGGGCAGTTACCAGTACTGAATTTATAACTTCTATGAAAACTCTCCCCACTAACAGAAAGAAGCACAGTTGCTACTTTCACCATGAGCTTCAGTAACAGTTGGAGCATACGATTTTAAGATTCTCTTCACATTCAGCCAAAAATTCCATCTAGATGATTAAAGTTCACTAAGAATAAGCTCTAGCAATACATACAGATTACTAACACTCATTTGAAAAAAATTATATATATACAGAGAGAGATGTATTTTTTTTTTCATTTATTCCAAATTCTGTCCCAAGATGCCAAAGCAACCCTCCTTGAAATAACTGGGAACCAGGTCATTTCATACAAGGCTGAATTTTAACTGTTAGGTAATTTGCAGACATTCCTATTTCGACAATTTAACTACAAGAATATTAAATAATAAACTAATATGATGTATAAATCCAAAATAATCAATCATGTGACTGTCCTCTATTTCTTTTATACATAATAATTTTACATCTGAACATTTTTCAGTAAATTGATGTCCCGTCTCAGGACTTAAGAAGTTCTATGTGCAGAAATGCAGAGAATTGCTCCTTTTAGACTCAGTCAATTTTTTGGCAATGCAACGTATATTAAATGTTCATCTCTTAGAATCAATCTGGCTTAAAGATATTAATTCTGCAGTCAATACACTGAAAAATTCCCATGAACCTCAGTATTCACTGTAGCGTGACAACTACAAGACTATGGTTCTGCTTTATCAAATGATTAAATGCAGATCATATCTAGGAGTCACTCCCGTCAGTGAGGAATGCACATAAAGTGCACAAGGATATTTTAAGAAAGACCAATACGGACCTAAATACCACAGGAGGACGACCGTTTTTGTGTTTCACAAAGATACCATCCAGACACGCTCCGATGAATATGTCACTTCCTTGGCTGTCCTGGAAGAAGTTGCAAAAAAATTACGCAAATACAGAAAATAGTCTTTGAAAGCAAAGTTACATGAGAAGCAACTACTTCGATAATTCTAGGGGAGAAATGGGGTGGTTTGGCGGTTTTGTTTATTTTTGGCAGGAAGTAACCCTTTTTACATCGGGAAAGAAAGCTGAGACAAAGATCAAACCCTGTTTACCTTTGCAGGATAGGTCTCTTCACCGTAGCCCTCCATTCTCTCTACTTCCTGCATATATAGCATTTCTGCATCAGGAGGGGTAAGGCCTCTACAAATGAAAACAACCATCAGCTAGGACTGTCAATATGACAAAATCATCTTTTTTTCTACTCTGACTAGCACACTCAAAGCTTGAAAAATATCCTCAAGACATCCAGGGATCCAAATCGTGCTGTTTTCATCTCTACCAATGTCTGATACATTTGTCTCAGCCTTCATGCTTTCATTCTAGTAACTTCTTTCTCTTGGGCATCTCTAGAGATAAATGGTAACTAAGATCAGTTAAAATCATCGTCTTTGCTCATGGCAGACAATTATCACATTCATCTTCAAACCTGTCACTGTCACCATATTTTCTCACTTTATCACAACAATCATTCTGCACAGGTGCTCAAGAACCCAACTCCTTCTATCAGAGTAGACATGTTTAGGACGCTCGTCATTTCAGGGAAAAGAGTCTCATTTTCTAAATGCTGACAGAGTTTTAACTGTGGTGGTTGGAAAACATGAGAAAGACCATATGTAGGTAAGGGTAATATTTTATTTTATTTTTTTAATTAGCCCAACTGGCAAAGACAGCTTTCTCACAGACCTGCAGTAGTGTCACAGGGATTAAAAAGTTGCGTTTCCCCACCTACCTCAGCTGATCTCGTAAAAGACATCATTTCTACCGGCAAAATCCCATCATTCTGCCTTCAATACTTTTTAAATCATCAATCTTTCTGTTTCTTTACTAATGTCATGCAGATTTCTTTGCTGAACCTTAACCATGTATTCTTGTTACAAAACAATTTCGAAGACAAATGGAATTTTCAAACAGTTGTTTTAAAGCAATACGGGCACAAACAGTCAGTATTACACACACAGGCACAAGCAGTTTTCACTGATGAACTGACAACTGAACTTTCCTTCACCTTGGATTACTTCATCTCAGCTACCTTTACTTAAAATCAAATTCTTGCAATTTTAATGCAAATGTACCAGTGAAAAACTGACTTAAACGGGAGATGAAATTAGTCCAGCTGTCTTCTGAGATTCCCAACTTCCTGAGCTACTCAAGCAATTAGAATAAAATTAAGCAATAAAGGGTTATGGAAATGTTACCTGTACTTCTGATGTAGCAAGGCAACTTTCTGTGTCGCTTCTTCCAATATTTTTTCTTCTTGTAGCCAACCCTTAAGTTAAGACAGCATTTCCAGAATGAAATACAAAAAATTCTACCACATTAAACGTTTATAGTTTCTTTACACAGGCGAATTGATGCTCCACTCTAGTCATGGAGCTTAGATGCTGTAATGTGCACACAAACAAAACTAAAAAGGACAAGCACTGTTTTCAAGTGGTTTTACTCACTTTCCCATCTCAACCCTAACCTTCTTTTCAGTGTAATATACAATAAAATTGAAAAGACATGACAACATCTTTGCTCCTGTGTAACATAAGGCATTATATCTCACTCCAGTCTCAAAGAAAACCTTTAAAGAACTGGCCAATGAAGAGAGCAGTAAGCGAGAAGAATCATGGAGTCTTTAATAATAATTTGCATTTACAAATCTAAAGAAAGATTTAAATTTAAATTAATCAAATTAAGAATTTAAATTTATTAAAGTACTTACCACTGGAAACAAAGCAAATCTTTGTAGAAACTCTTGAGATTCATACTGATCATAGTCTCCAAAATCAGCTAAAAAATAAAAAATTTCTTGGATTCAAACATTTGTAACAAAATGATTCAATACCCGATTAACTGCAGCAGGATCTCCAAGTGGAAAATCTCCATCCTATTGAACTACAATCTGAAAGTAAAACAACGGAACAAACTAACCAGTAATGCTGGTAAATGCAGTAGAGAAGAAAAGTAAAAACACACCCTATCTTTTTATCTGGTTTGGAGAATTTAGTAACACTCCTTGTGGATAGGAAAGAAAAAGAAATGATAAACATCAGAGTGTTACTCAAAGTTCTTGGGTTCCTTGGAGCTTTATTTGTTCAGGTTTTTTAAATGCAGAATGGTTGAGGTCGGAAGGGGTCTCCAGAGATCTAACCCTAAGCCAGGCCAGCTACAGCAGATTGTCCCAGAGCCTTTCCCAGTCAAGTTTTAAACACAGAGGATGGAGACTTTACAACTTCTCTGGGCAATCTGTTCCAGTGTCTCACCATCCTCACACCAGAAAACTTTTATTATGTTTAAACGAAATTTCCTGTATTTCAGTTTGTGCCCATTGCCTGAGAGGAGTCTGGCTGCACCTTCTTTAGCCCCTCGTGCCAGACACTGAATTCCTTGCAGTATAACTCCGGCAGCACAAACTCTGAGCAGGGCACCTAGAGCACCCTTCCACTCTCAGGCCTTCTACAGCTCCCGGCAACCAGGCATGGAAAAAAAAAAGTGGAACCTAGAAGCCTTTCCAAACACAGAGGCAAGCTCTGAAGGGACTAACCAACAGTTCTGATTTTACATCATGCCAAAGGGCTTCCCAAGGAATTTGCCTCTTCTCTGTTTCCAGGAAAAAAAATAGCCAACGTTTCAAAGAAGAGAAATAACCCAGACTAAATTGGAAAAGTTACGTACGGGTCTCACAGGAGAAACTGTGGAACAGCAATCTGTACAGAATGGCTCCCAAAAATATAAACACAATCCCCAAGTAGACAGTTCCTATTTACATTACCACAGATCCTCGTCCATAATAGTAGAACTTTAGAGACACTTAGGAACTAACTTGTATTAAGCCTTAGCAATTAATATGCAAGTTATTTACCATGAAAGGGGAGAACTACACCAACACAGCACTTCACATAAAGCAGTGTTTAGAATTAGGATATTGTAATTATTTCAAATACAGATCATTCTTGAAACCAGTTCACTCGAAACAGCAAACAGCTGCTTCTGTTCGTTCAGCGGCTAAAATTAACCAACCTACCTGGTGTAAGCTACTTCAGTCATCAGAGCACATTAATTTAGAACCTGTGTTTTTTCCCAGTTGTTTTTTTCACTGTGTTATCAACACATACAGTTTCTTTCTTATGCAAGACACAAAAAGGAATGTAGCAACTAAAAAGGATAACTATTTTCCACATGGAAAGAGGACTGTATTGAAAGATTTCTATAAACAACTCACTGAGCAGAGAGATACTTACACTGCTCGGAGATATGAAAATAACAAAGCAAGATTTTTTCAGTTGAAGACCATTAAATCCTGGCTTGGATTAAACAGATTTGCTGTTATATAAATAAGGCACTAATATAATTCATTCTACTGCACTGCTAACCACATTTTCCAAAAAATAATCATCATCTTTAATATGATTCTACTGACACACATAATTAAAAAAGACAAAAAAAACCCTTAAGTTTCATGTAGTGTCAATGATTTTAAGTCCCTTTCAATTTTGGGAGATTTACAATTGCTGTTAGAGATACTGCAGTGGCATTCACCATGAAGCAATACACAAACACATTAAATAAAGCTGTTGCCATTAAAAACTTTAATTTTGAGAGGTTTAAGAACAAACAAGCACGTTAGCAGGGAACATCAGACACGATCAGTACAGACAAACTTAGGAGTGGTGGTTCTCTGGCGCATGCTCTTTTCCATCTGACCTCAGTAGGGAAAATAAAGCTGCCATTTTCATGCAGGCATCACAGAAATGAGTCTTGAGGAGCAATTTGAACATAGGAATTGTTCAGTCTTGCATATGAACTTGAAATAATCTCAGGTGTTAGGGTATTTGAGAGAAAAATATGGAGATACAAGTACTAATGTCCATTGAAATTTGCTTATTTATTAAAACATGTCTCCTTCTCTTTGTTACCATGTCAGAATAAAGAATCTTCATTAACGGAAACAGCTAGAAGGTCTGTTGATGTAAGCAGATGACTATAGCCTTTGGCCTCAAAGGAACTCCAATGTCTAAACCCAACTCCTGAAAACCTGTGTCCACCTCTGAGGACTGCACAGAAACAGCAGGAAGGCAGGGCCACTGATCCCACTGTTCCCCCTCCTCAGACCATATGATGAAGTTCTCGGGAGCAAGCCTTTCATAACTTACTGGATTTGGTCTTAAAGCAATAAATAGAAAACGTGCAATAGAAAATACATCACCGAAGTTTCTCAGGCAACATTAGCTAATTGGCAGAATTGTTTTACTTACCCTGAACAGCTAAGCCAGCCAGATGTATTGCTTGTTCCAGTGTGCAAGGAATGTTGCCCTCCAAGATATCCTTCTTTAATTGCAAATAATACTGATACCTATGTAAGGGGAAAAAAAAAAAAGGAAACATGGGCTTCTTAATTTAAAGAGAGTGCAGATGAATACACCTGCATTTCCTGTTCTTTTCTGCATTCACAACTTCTTATGGAGGGGAGCCTTCCTCATCATTCATATCCACTATTTCATGGTCTTTGTTAGCTCCTCCCTTGAATTCTGCTGTCCCTCATAGCCATCCACAGAAGAGCCTATCTTAAGCCCAAAACACCTGAAAACTCAAAAATGCCATTACAGCTACATAAATGTTGCCAAGAAGTGCACTTGTCTCCTGTAAGTCTAGTTTTAAAAGCTTCTTAACTTCCTCATATTGTATCTTAACTCTTGTGAAGTAAGGTTTTAATGCTGGGAACATGGAAGTGCATGCTGCAATTTGTTCAGTGATTTAGAAAGGTCAGGTAAATTCCACACGAATTTTCATCAGGCTAAAAATCAGCTCTCTTCCCTCACTATGTAACAGCCTGTTAAACACAGCCACATTCTATAAATATTTTTTAGACTTTACTGGATCCTACTGCAAAAAGCAGTAGAGTGTATGACAGTAGATAACAACCTTATACCACACATACAAAAACAGCTGGGACTAAGCCCAGGCCTTAAAGAGAAAAGGAAAAGTAAAAAGCCTCCACATTTGGGGAACTGAGTCTTCCCACTCAAGCAGTAGAACATAAGCTCTTCCTATACAACTGCTATCAAAAGTAAACATACAAAGAATCTTGACGCTACAAATGCCATCTCTTTTGTCTATGACAATTCCACTTCCTGATATACATTAAAGGTATCACAGAATCACAGGATACCAGCTCGGAAGGGACCTCAAGGATCATCTGGTCCAACCTTTCCTGGCAAAACGATTGATCTGGAGAAGATGGCCCAGCACCCTGTCCAGCTGAATCTTAAAAGTGTCCAGTGTTGGGAAATCCACCAACATAATTTGCTTAAACATGCTCAATCTCATTTATGTTGAAAAGGAATGAAAACAATCCACAGATTTCTAAAGCTACCAGACTCTCACTGTCATACATCACAGCAAGCACCATCCTCTAGGACTTCAGTGCAAGGTTGGCAAATAAATTCCTGCTTTCTATGTGGCAGTAGATTGCAAAATTGCAGTTAAAGCTCCAGCATAAACATTATGTTCTTTAAATTCATTTCAGAGAAGAATATTCAAGGTTTTTCTGTCAATTTAGCCATTCAATGCAACACCATGACATTTATCTTACGCTAATTCATCCTAGAATGCCAGCAAGGGCAGAATCTGAACCCAAGATTTATTTAAAAATAAAAATAACAAGAAAAAGGAAAAACACTAGAATGACTTTTAAAGCCAGTAAAATTCCTGAAGAAAAGCCCAAAACTTTAAGAGTTTTCAGAAAGAAATTATGCATAAAACAAAAACTAAAGCTGCCAGGCATTGAGCAGTATGTTACAGCACCAGCATCTGCACCAACAGACTTATCTCCCTGAAAAGCTTACACATCACAATTAGTGGGCTAGGTCCCTGGCAAGCTATTTGAGCTCCAGAGTATATAAAGACAGTAACCATAGAATAAATGAAGTTGGAAAGGACCTCTGAGTGATCATCTGGTTCAACTCCCCATTCAAAGCAGGGCCACCTTGACGTTACCAGCTTTAATTGGCTAATTAATGCAAGTACATCTTTCTGAAATAACAAATACATGTTTGTAATCCAGTTAATGGTTCTGTACTCATTTGCCTGTTGAAAACAATAATTAAATCAGAACAACTATGCACATTAAGACACTAGAAGCCAACGTATAGGCCCCATAGGAATAACTGGTAAGGATATGTGCTCAATTTCACTCTTCCCCTGCAGCCAGGATTGCTTATGTGATGTTCCCCAGATTCACAGCAGAAATGGATTATAGGATATCAGAGCTCCCATCCATCCTCACTGCCCAGTGACACACAAAAATCCCACAAGCTGAAGCTTAGCCTGTAGTTTGTCAATGTATTGTGCTGGAAGTACAGAAAGTCCCAAAAGCAAAATAAAGAAAAGCATGGCTCAATAAAATCTGTGTGTGCTTTGTGCAGGGTGGACGTCCCCAAAAAGCAACATATGGCTCTTCAAAACAAAACAAACAAAAAAAAAAACAAGGGAGACAAACATGAAGGGACTAAACCAATTGAAAATCAGACCATGCAAACATGCCTATTACTGAGAACAGGTTTGAATCGATTCCCAAGATCACCAAAAAGGTAACTGGTTTGCTTAGCTTCACACTTATTTGAAATATTCAAAAGGGAAATAAACACACAGCTTGAACCTAATTTCTTCCTAAAGTAATAATTTCCATTTCTATAGAGGTAGGGGAGCGGAAAGCAGACAATCTTAAAATAAACCATACATTTCAGAATGCTGAAAGCAAAGTTATAGACGTGTATGAAGCTTACCTGGTAATCTCCTGCTGAAGCTGAGAAACAGTAGGCACATAGAACACTACTCCAAAATACACAGTTGGCTCCAAGGCGTATTTGTCCAGCTGCTTTTTCAGAGGCTTGTCCAAATCTACCCATCTGCGCTGGTTCTGCTTATTATAGTACCACAGACTGAAATATGTAATCTGAAAAAGAGCCATTTCCATCATGAAAAAGAATTAGTATTGCAGCATTAGATAAAATATATTGTATGAAAAACTCTTTACTTAGAAAGAAAGGTTTTAAAACACTGACTAAGGCTATATGAGTTATTGAAAACTTGGAGACCTGCAGAGGCCCTTCATATCAAAAGCAGACATTACTTCCAGATGAGCAATCCATATACATAAGGTCCCCCACCTAAAACATTAGCGAACCTACTCTTTATTTACAAACAGTCCCTGACCCTGTTGTGGCAACTCACAGATGTCAGTAGTAAGCATTTATGGGTGACAGGAAAACGAGAGGAACCGAGGAAGGCAAATAGCAAATGACATCAGCCAGCAGGAGAGCAAAGTATGGCTCCTCTGGGGAAGCGGCAGGCAGGCTCCCATGGGATGCTGAAGGACAAAAGAGCACAGGACAGCAGGACAATCAGAGCCAAACTCGTTAAAGCACATCTATGGCTCATCCCACCAGCAAGAAAACACCCAGGTACAGCAGCAAGGTACCCTGCCTGGGCAGGCAACTCCTGACCAAGCCAAAACACAAATACAGTACACACTGGAACAGATTGCCCCAATAGGCTGAGGATGTCCATCCCTGGAATGTCAAAATCCCACTGGACAACATCTTAAGCAACACAATAGAACCTCATTCAAATTTCAATTTCCACACTATGTTTAAACTGATTAAAATCTGCTCCTGAAGTACGTATTTCATTCAGTTCTGGACCACCAAAGAGATGTGGACTGGAAAATACTTATGCAGTTACCAAAGCAAAACTAGAAATCGCCAATTACAAGTTTTTCAGTTGAGGGAGGAAGAAAAGAGAATGCTACAAATTAATAATCACGTCTGTAGGCATTTATTCTCCAAGTCCTTGCTACGTACACATTACTATAGGTAGAAATACCAACACCTTTAATCCAACACTTTTCTTTATAGATTTGTGTATAAGTATTTAACTTATATAAAATAGAGCTATTAATGATGCTTTATACAGTCATCATAATGATTTTTTTTTTTACATCAATAATTTCTGGTAATTAGTCTTGGGAAAATTATCTACCTGGCAAACGAGGTATTTAGTGTTGTTTTCTCAGAAACACTAGCAATTTGATGCTTTGGAACACAGATTTGAAACACACCAAGAAGCAACAGCTGATAGTAGAGAAAGGCCACTTTAGTACCTTCCTGTGAAAACTCGCTTATATACTCACCTGAAAAGTCATATACCTAGATTTTCTTCGTTTAGAGTCTAAACAGGCTGAAGAGTCCACCCCCATGGAATTCTAGCTAGCCCTTGTGGCTGTGACAGCCTGAGTATGGGTGTAACGCTCACCGCATGGGCAGGTAGATACCAAACAGAGCAGAGAAGTCAAAGTCCCACAGCAGCCCAGATGATTAAGTAATTCAGGGCATAAAAGTCAAGGTGTAGAATTCAATTAACAAAACCAGCCATTCCATCAAAGCATTTTGTCTGGAAAATTAGAGGGGAATTCCAAAGCACAATGTTCCTTTGCTGGTGCACACTGGCGAACTGTACTTCTTCACCCCTCTTTAAGTTAGTATCAGCACAGTTTTAAGTGACTGATGGTGAGTTTTGGCAGGGTTCTTTCCCCCAGTGTTAAAAAAAAAAGAATGCTCTGAACTAAAATTACTGTTATCATGT
>VXBJ01005738.1:3386-48117 GCA_013400055.1 Nycticryphes semicollaris | reverse complement strand
CCCCCCCCCATTAGGATGAAGTCTGACCATTTAACCTTAATCAAGACCCCGTCTGCAAACTCTAAGACAACTCTGGTCTGATTTGAGAAAAAGGCAGGGTGTAATAAAAAAAGAATTATATTGACTTAGAACTGTTCATAGAAGAAAAAAAGCGGTTTTCCCAGTATAGTGGAAGATATCTGGAGAAAAGGCAGAATGCTGATAAAATAGTTGCTAGAATGAAACTGTAGAATACTGCAAACAGATTCATGGTTGAGAAAGTTTAAAAATCCCAGTAGAGAAACAGAGTATATTCCCACATCAGAAACAGAGTTCTCTTGTAAAGTAAATCCTAAAAAGTACATGTTCCCCAGGTGGACACTATGTGGTCTTCACTTTTGAATTCCAAGAGTCATATTTAAGAAGTGCTCAACACTTCCAGTTTAAAGAGGACAGAACATGGCTCTGAATACAAGTACTATAAACAACACTGTTTCCTAAATTTCTCAGTCCAGGTGCACAGAGTTTCCTGATGCCTTAGACAACATTTGCTTTTGTTTCTGTGCTTCAATCATCAACTAGGGTTGGCACAGGGTACGGCAACCCCCTGGCACCCCACCAGGATATTGAGAAGCCAGTATCTTAAGATTCCATAAGGTGGTAGGAATTGTAAGAGTAGTATGACACAAACTCCATTACAAAAGAACACTACATTTGCTGCAAGACCACAATAAATTGAAAGCCAAGCAAAACATGATGGGCCAAAGCCTGGCTTCTGACTTGTAGTCAAGCCTTTCGCTCGACTTCAAGGGCAGAATCTGATCCTGTGAGTTTTCAGAGGAGCTTATGCACCCTGGAATATTTGCACTGATTAAAATAGAATCCGTTTTTACTCATTGCTAAAACATTTTATTATTAGCAGCGCGGGACAACACCCAATTGTAAAAAGAATGTCATGATATAATTCTTAAAATATGTTAAGCTGTTAAGATTAACACTACTTTGAGGTTCATTTATTTCAGTGACTTATTTGTGACCTGACCCCTTTGAAGAAAACCAAATAGAAATACAAAGATAATAGAATTTCTGCAGTTACTTTCTCCTTAGCTGCCTTCTGTCACTGTGGATAAGAGAAGTAAGCATTTTTGCACAATAGTTATCAGGAACACAAAATAACCAAAAGCCCAACACAGCAGTAGAGCTCACTAGTTGGTGTTAGTGGACTGCCCACATCTATGAAGTCAGTCAGGCTTCCTAAGCCAAGCAGAGGAGCGTCATCAGGTATGAGTGCCACAAAACTAGGTTACTGGAGGTGACTATAGTGTATCCTTTGGTATGATGTATGGGGAAAGTCAGAGAAGTGGGGCTGATCAGTCTCCTTTGGAAGAGACTAAAATTAAACCTCACTGTGGGCTTCAATTGCCTAACAGAGGGGTATATTGACGACGGAGCCAGACTCTTCTTGGAAGTGCTCACAGCCAGTACGAGAAGTGGCGGGCACATACTGCAATGTGGGGAATTCCAACTAAAGCAGGAAAATAAATTTCCCAACAAGACTAGGCAGACAATGGAATAGTTAGCCCAAAAAAGGTGTCAAATCTTCCTCCTTGGAGGCACTCAAACTCACCCAGGCAATCCCTAATTCACCTGATCCAAGCTGGCCTTCCTCAGCAAAGGGTGGGATCGCGGAACCCTAACACTCCTTCCAGCTCCAATCATTAAGTGATTCTATGTCATTATGGAATTGGTGCTGATAAAAAAGAAAGAGCTTACTGAGAAACTCCTGGATGTAAAGTAACTTTTGGTTTTTTAATAAAGAAGTGTTATATTTTATATCTTTTACAAGCCATTAAAAGCGGAGCTTTAAATCTTGAAATTCTCATCAGTTCCCACATCTATTGAGCATACTTTGCTGTTCCTCATCTCTTGTAATTTGAAATGGAATCAGTGAGATAGTCCTTCCCTGTACCAACTGCCTGCTACTAACTAGCTACAACTGATTGCTCTATTTCATTTTATTTCCCTTTATGTGTACCGTTCTCATTCTTAATATAACTCCACTTTAATCTAAACATCATTTCTACATATCAGTTATTCTGATTAGCAGTATGAAAAGAAAAGTATTAACACAGAAGCTCGGGGTCTATTTTGGTCACAGCTTACGCTATCTAGAAAAGAAATACAAATGACAAATGTATAAAGCAGGTATTAAACGTGTGTGATCTCACTTGAGGTTAACAACACCTATTATGATTCACAAACTCAACTATATAATATAAAGTTGTATAAATATAAATATTTATATTTATTTATATTTAAAGTTATATAAATATAAACATTTCCTGGCAATATAATATAAGGTTCCCTAGGACTTTAATACAACACTATTAATGCCATGATGGGGGGAGGATGGAAGAGGGAGAAAAAGAAAATTTAAAAATTGTTCCCTATAAACCCTCAGACTNAATAGTTAGCCCAAAAAAGGTGTCAAATCTTCCTCCTTGGAGGCACTCAAACTCACCCAGGCAATCCCTAATTCACCTGATCCAAGCTGGCCTTCCTCAGCAAAGGGTGGGATCGCGGAACCCTAACACTCCTTCCAGCTCCAATCATTAAGTGATTCTATGTCATTATGGAATTGGTGCTGATAAAAAAGAAAGAGCTTACTGAGAAACTCCTGGATGTAAAGTAACTTTTGGTTTTTTAATAAAGAAGTGTTATATTTTATATCTTTTACAAGCCATTAAAAGCGGAGCTTTAAATCTTGAAATTCTCATCAGTTCCCACATCTATTGAGCATACTTTGCTGTTCCTCATCTCTTGTAATTTGAAATGGAATCAGTGAGATAGTCCTTCCCTGTACCAACTGCCTGCTACTAACTAGCTACAACTGATTGCTCTATTTCATTTTATTTCCCTTTATGTGTACCGTTCTCATTCTTAATATAACTCCACTTTAATCTAAACATCATTTCTACATATCAGTTATTCTGATTAGCAGTATGAAAAGAAAAGTATTAACACAGAAGCTCGGGGTCTATTTTGGTCACAGCTTACGCTATCTAGAAAAGAAATACAAATGACAAATGTATAAAGCAGGTATTAAACGTGTGTGATCTCACTTGAGGTTAACAACACCTATTATGATTCACAAACTCAACTATATAATATAAAGTTGTATAAATATAAATATTTATATTTATTTATATTTAAAGTTATATAAATATAAACATTTCCTGGCAATATAATATAAGGTTCCCTAGGACTTTAATACAACACTATTAATGCCATGATGGGGGGAGGATGGAAGAGGGAGAAAAAGAAAATTTAAAAATTGTTCCCTATAAACCCTCAGACTAAAGGAAAAAAAACCAACAACCAATTAGTTTTTGTTGGTGGAAGCAAAGAGGAAAGGAGACTTTACCACAAAATTCCCTGAGGCACAGCACTGTTCAAAGTTTACTTCGAACCTACGTATTTAATTATGCATTTCCCAGCTAATTTTCATAGCTTGTACTATAAATCTTACAGAGCATCTCACAGGTTACAAATAGACTGGAAATGAGAATTGTTTCCTAATTGTTAATACAGTGCCTTCTAATTAATCCAATCTGCTACCTCCCTCAAAGTGTACAGTGACCTGAAGAGTCACCATCCTAAGATGCAAAGCAAGAAATTAAAAAAAGAAAACAATAATGGGGTTCACAGAAGAATGCAATCGAAATATATTTTCAGGCTTTTCCTCTTTTACATTAGTACATGCAAATAAAACAAGCCATAAACCTTTCCTGAACGGAGTGCTGAAAACACCTTCTCCTTCCTGAAGGATAAGCGCTGCAGTTGGACTTTGAAAAATCCCAGTTAGCCCAAAGGCTCCACTGGGTCTACCTTTATTATATGTTTGGACACAAAACAGCTCCAGCCATCAGGATATCACAGTTTATTTAAACTGCACACGGGAGAACTGGGTTAATAATCTTGTACTCTGCATGACTGCCAGATACCAAGTGAAAGCTTTACCCTACATCCAATGTTAAGAACTACAGAAGAACTCAAGAGGCCCTGAAAATTCTCCAGAAACTCCGCTCTTATCACAGCAGACAACCTCCTCCACAAATCTTCCCAATCTCTAGGGGAGAGAGGATTTGGAGAAGCCTGGACTGGCCAGTGTATAAGATCCAAAGCTTCCTGGAAGCGGTGGGGAAAAAAACCAGCAAGTCTTGCCAGGGACCAGCCGAGTGGGAAGCTGCACCCCTCTGCAGGCTGCCCCAGCCAATTCTTCTTGCAGAAGAAGGAGGATTGCTGGCTGCCACATAAGAAACCCCCCCTTGAAGCTCCTCACTTTGAGGGTACTTTTGCTTACACTATTTATCTTGTTCTAGTACTGGCAAGATCCCCAGAGCAGTTAGCAGGGCAGCTGCACAAACGCAGAGAGGAGTCAGTCTTAAGTCTTAGTCCTTCCATCATGTAAACCTTTCTTCCAACACACCACCCTCAATTACTTTCTCTTGACTGCTCCAATAGGGGCTTCACAAACGCTATTTAAACAAAGCAATAGCCAACTACAGCTTAAAACAAAACAGCAGGGCCATGAAGTAAACAAACAAAATCAATACTTTGCAAGGTAATCGGACACATTCTAATTTATTCTAATTAAAACACTGCACAAATCACAATCTGCTGTGTTCTACACCCTTTAACTATCTCGAATAAATGGAGAACAAGTCGTACGAGGAGAGGCTGAGGGAACTGGGCATGTTTAGCTTGGAGAAGAGGAGGCTGAGGGGAGACCTTATTGCCCTCTACAACTACCTGAAAGGAAACTGTAGAGAGGCAGGAATTGGCCTCTTCTCCCAAGGGAATAACGACAGGACCAGAGGAAATGGTATGAAGCTGCGGCAGGGGAGGTTTAGATTAGATATTAGGAAGAATTACTTTACTGAAAGAGTGGTCAGGCACTGGAACAGCCTGCCCAGGGAGGTGGTGGAGTCGACATCCCTGGAGGTATTTAAGAAATGTGTAGACGTGGCTCTTCAGGGCATGCTCTAGTGGCCAAGATTATTGGTTTGTGGTGGGGTGTTGTGCGTGGGGTTGTGGGTGTGGGGTTTAGTTGGTGGGTGGCTTTTTTGTTTGTTTGTTTGTTTTTGTGTGTGCGGTTTTTGTTGTGTTTTTGTTTTTTGATTTTTCATGTGGTTGGACTCGATGATCTCAAAGGTCCCTTCCAACCACTAAGATTCTGTGATTCTGTGATTCTGTCTTCTGACAAGGCAGAAAGTACTCGTCAGCATGGCAGGAAAAGGTAAACTGGCTAATTTCAAAGCTAAAGAGCAATACCATCATAGTGCACAGAAGACATTATATCCCAATCAAGACAGATTTTAACCTCTTGCAGTTATTAATCAACGTGACCAAGAAATGTAAAAACATAGGTTATTTTATTTTTGAATTGTGGTACTTTTTCCCTACCCCTGACCAAGGCTCTGGGAAGGATGGACTCACACACCTGCTTTTGACTCGCACCTGAAACAGCACTGATATTAAAAGGACCGTGTTCCCATTCATCAGAGGCTTCAATGCTCATTGCTTTGCAGTGGGGAAAAGCAAAATTGCAAAGTAGGCTAAAAATACTAACCAATAAACGAACGCCTTTGATTCAGAAGTAAAGAAAACCTGTCAAAATTAGTCTCAAACTGTACAGCAATTCACAGGCATTGTGACAGTGAAAAAAAACACAGTTGTTATATTCAATTTCTGACTTAACTTCATAATAAAAGCTAAAGAAATCAGGGGCTAGGGTTGCTAGTCGCCCCTACTGCTTTCATGGAAAAAACTTAATTTTGTGCTTCTTGGTGTGACAAGACTGAGTACAAATACTATACCCGAGCACACAGTGTTTCTCCTTAAGAAAAAGGAAGAAATACAATAGTTGCACTGAGGCAATTACTGATTGGTAATTGCTCTTTCCTCTTCCAATTACTGACTGGCCAAGTGCTCTTTCCTCCAATTTATCTTGGCTCCTAAATTACAACTGCAGAATACTTACAATTAATGCAACTGTTTTTCAATAAAGTAGCATCTTTTAAATTAATTAGATTACACACTGAAGGTCTGCATTTTTTTTGGTACACATTCCTCCATGATAATTTCTCCCTTCCCAATTTTATGAAAAATTTGTTTCAGAAAGGCAACTGTAGCAGCTTGACTAGTAGCAGCACTTCTCTTATTTCTCCAAGCATTAGCTAAAATTATGTCAGACTTTGCTACAAGGCATAGCTATGTCAGTGACCCCTCCGTCGTGATTTGGCCCAACTTTTATTTGCCAGCCATTATGTCCACTGGTACATACATATGTGAGGATATTTATGCTTGCGCTTGGCCTTATTTTAAAAACACTATGAAGGCAAAACTCACACTTAAGAAAGCACCAACCTGAATTAAAGGATATTTTTCTGTTTTCTCCAAACAAGAGCTGATACTTCAGAATTCAGAGCAAAGTCTTACAGCATAGGTTCAAGCATTTCTGAAGCACTGTTTCACAACTTCAAAGATATTCCGGACCCGCATAACCTTGATACCTTCTTTCCTATTCATGTCCAAAACAAACACAGGAACTTGCATAGTCTCCACAGAACTTCCCTACCGTCAGCTTTTGTGTTTGGGCCCAAATCTCTACCACGTACCTGCGGTTAAGTCAAACTCTGCGTGTACACAGTAGCAGAGTTTGCCCCTTCTTTCTGATTAAGAAGTGTTATTAGAAAGCTGAAATAGAAGATCCAGCAACACAGGTAAATCAGTTGTAACATCTCCTGCCAAACATCCCATAGATATTAAAAAAAAAAAGGCATTTCTATACTTTCAAGTATTTAATTTGTAATCTTATGCCCTAGATGCAAGATGAGCAGTGCTGCAGACACTTCTTAAGGTAGTTGACAGAGCTCTGAGCAGTTTTTCAAAACTTCCAATTCCAGAATGTTTTTCTGCATCAAATACAGTTTTTTGCATAAATCAAGTTTGGTTATAGTTCTCTCACAGGATACAAGAGAGGCTGCACTACAAAGCGTAGGTAATTTAGGTTCCCTGTGCCCTCTGGCTTCTTTCCCCCCATTCTTCAGTTCAAGAGAGCTGGATTACATACTCACTTGCTGATAAATCACATGCTGGGAATACCATACCATAAAATATTTTTTCATAGTTTAATGCATTAATTTCACTTTTCTGTACAGTCTACCATTCAGTAAAAAAAAAAAATTGTTAAGATATTTAAGACTTCTAACCCCTAACTATGTGTCCATACTAGTACACAACTTGGAAATTGACAAGTAGTTGTTGGAAAACCAAAGAAAAGCACTGTTTAGCCCCACAAAGCATAATTTGAAGACTACTGATTTACATATAGATCTGTTAAAGAAAATATCTTAAAAGATGGCACAGCATTAAAAATAAGCCACTCAATTCACTGTCCAAATTCAGTAATTGCAGACTGTACCAGAGAGAAAGAGACATTCACAGATTTTACCATTCCATGTATAAAAAGGTGGCGATCCCCCTCATACCTTCTGCAATAACCTCTTTTGAAGGTACACGGGGTCCACTTGTCATAACTGTGTAGCCCAGACACAGTAATCCCAAACTGATGCCTGAGTTTTCATAACTGCATTAAACCTCAATATTCAAATAAACCAGTCACACTTTCCCCTTTCATACTTTGAATTCACACTCACTCTTTAAGGATGCTTAGTGCATTAACAATATGCAATGTCTTATAGAAACTACTTAATATTTTACAGTATCAAAGACTAATGCTGGTTTTGCAGATTTAAGCAAAAAGTGCTCAGCAATTTTTTCTCTCTGAAAAGTTTCTACCAAGCAAGCAGTCTGGAATGATCCAGTATCTGCTTGGCAAATCTGACTATTTAAAGGCAGAGCAACATTTTTTGAATGCAAGCTCTTGAAAGTAATTTATATCCCTACTTTCCATTCCCTTTTATTGCAACACATTTCCCTGCCAAAATAATCCATGCAAGAATGCATGACTGAAGGAATCTGCTCAGAGTTCAATAGTGTACTGTCAACTCCCCTAGTCTGATATATGACTCTTAATTGAGGCAATTGCCATCTTTCTCTTTTTTTTTTTTTAAAGAAACAGATTTTTAAGAGTAGCTCCAAAGACAGATCATGAAGAATAGCTGAAAATAAAACTGTGCACCTCCACCGCTCTGTGACTAGTTCAATAAAACCTAAGAGTCATCATTCAGGAAGACAAAGTCTTTGCGTTTTGCAAACCAATTACAGTTAAAATTCTTTACCTTCTGTTGATTTAGTGGTGACATCTGAAAGTGGGTAGATAAAATTGACAACTCCATTCATATAACAGTAACTAAATGCTAAATATATGATATCTGATGCGTTCTAAAGTTAAACACTAAGGCTACGACTGCCGTTAGATTCTCCCTTTGCTACGAAGGAGCAAGATAAAAAATAGAAGTCATACTGTTGCAGAGAATTGCATTTTTCCAAAATAAATATACACTAAAAAAAAAAAATCCTAGGGACTATCTGTAAGAGTGCATATTGGTATTGAAAACAACCACAGTGAACAAACAGAGATTAATGGATTCACATCTATTTCATACAATAATGCGTGGTGTGTACAGTAATAGGTGTTTGCAGGACTGAGTCCTAAATCTATTTGCTCAATATTTGAGCAAAGTTGTAAGCTGTTGTCACTGCTCGGCAATGAAAATACAACATTTCAAAAAATCATAGTTATTAGACAAAAATTATTTTCATGGTAACTCTGACTTTGGCTACCCGTGTCTGGGAATTTCATCCTGTATTTGAATCCCATATTCAAAACACCACTATATGGCAGACCACATAGGAGAGTAAAATTATTTTTTCAGAACAATGTCAGAACACTACGTTTTTATTACAAGTCTCCCCTTTCCTTCCTCCAAAAGCGCATATGCTGTCACTTTAAGGAACTAAACCTTTTGAGACTTACATGGGAAATGGCAGTTTACACAGGACTGACAGCATTCAACAACAAAATTATAATACCATTACACGCCTTCAAATGTTGGTAATCTATGTAGATTTCCATAAACAACATTTTGCAACTCAGCATTTCATAAGTAATTCGCTCAGTACAGGAGATGTACAAATAGTCACTACACATGTGGGAGAAGAGCAAATCTTAGTTGCAAAAGGATCCTTCAAAATATGAAGTAAGGAATTTTTGAGGAAAACGTCAGGTTAGGCAGATAGATACAGACTGAACTAGTGCAAACCGTGTTTCCTCATGAGGCCAGTACTCAATCTAAATGACTATATGTTTGCTCCGAGACAGTGTCTGCAAACATGCTTGTGGTATTTGAACAAGCAATAGTTGGTCACTGGTGCACTTATCAAATTTTTTTGCTTTAAATTCTTTTCACAGCACTAATCCATCAGGAAGTAATACACACAAATAACAACTCTCTTTCATATCCTTAGCTAAAAGTTTTCTTAGGTCTCATGATAATTCTTAACCAAATTTCTTTGGCAGAAACTTTTTTTGTTATGTTTTGCTTTCTTTTTTAAACAGCATTTTCAGCATTGCCACGTTTAAAACAGCCACTTCATTTAGCACTCTATGCTTCTATTCCCTGCCACTTCTCACATATCCTACCCTTGGGCACTCTACAACATAAGCTTTGGACCAATATATTCCTCATCAAGAAAGACCAGATCATGAAGAAGCAAATGAGGAACAGTCTAACTGCTCCAGTACATAAACTGATTGCCCCAAAAGGTAAGGAGTCACCACATGTATCCTCTAGCACCAGGAAAGAAGTTTGCCTTGGCCAGACGGTTCGCTTACCTCCCGCAATTCAAGCCTCTGAGCCACCGCTTCCAGACTTTCCTGGCCCGTGCTCTCCACCGACAGCGTGAACTCCACAAATTCATTGTTGAGCAGCTGGATACGAGCCACTAAGCAACTCTTGCTGGATACTGTATAACGTCGAGTTCGTTTCAATTTTAACCCAAAAGGCAGAGGCATCTTCTTTTTCCCGCACAGATGGTTACCGATAAAAAGCTACTATCACTGGGACCTTGAGCGGGGACAAGTACTCCTCTCAAAAGGTAAGGAGCTGTAAAGTCTCCAGAGATCAACCAGCAGCAGCAGTATCCATTAAAGCCAAGCAAGTTTTCCTCCAAGAGACAAGTAGAAGGGGCATCCACTGGAATCCTAGCAAGGAACAAAAGAGAAAAAGAATAAATACAAGAATCAGGAATACTTTGTCTTAAAGGGGAATGGTAACATGGGAAAAATGACACTTTTTTTTTTTTCTAAATCTAAATAATCAGTCTACTTTTCAAAAATGCAGAGATGTTATGCATTTAAATACTGAAATAAGCACCAGAGTTTCTGGTTTTTCCACAGACGGCACCAGTCTTTGGCAAGAGAAATTTTTCTTTTAAATTTGCAAGTGAATAATGAGCATTCATCAAATGTAGCTTCAACGTCTTAAAAGAAGTCTTTCCAAACTGAATCAGTGTTTAAGTGAAACACCCCTACGAAGTCCGAGTTGCCTAACTGAACAAAGCCACTTTATTGAAGGGCAAAACCAGCAATTTGGCTTGTTTTTCACAGCAGTGTGCAGCCTCAGCTGCTATCTGTTGGATTAAACAAAAAAAAAAAAAAAACAACAAATGATTAAGGAAGGGAAAAAAAAAAGAAAAAAAAGAAAAAAAGAAAGTAAGGGAGGCATTAAAGCTCACACCGTAGCCATTTCCTACCCAACAATTAAAATCCAATTCCTCTAATTGTCTCAGAATTACAGCTAGCTGTACCATTATGTCAAATGTCGAACGTGCCAGACCATGTTGCAGGTTACGCTTTGCCCCACCGGGAAAGCATGCGAACTCCAAGAACCAATTATTTTCTAATTTTTCTTGAAAAACATACACACTGGCAGTCAAAAGGTGGCCCACCCATTTCCCCACCTTTCACAAACACCTTCACACCTCCCCTCCGGTCAACTCCATCACATGCAAGCTTCGCCTTTCTCCTCCTTTTCCAGGTGTTTTCTGACCGCATCCACCCCAACCTGTGAAATTCCTCATTATTCTTACTAGTGCTGGGTTTCAGCGGCACATGAAAAAGAAAAGCATTTTCTAAATACAGGTGGGTTTATTTTTTGGTTTGTTGTGTGGGGTTTTTTTGCTGCCGAAGCGTGTGTGCTGAGGGCAGTCGCTACAGCCAGCGGGGGCTACGGCTGAGGGGACCGCTTCACGCACGGCAGGTAAAAGCCACCATGGCCTCAGGAAGAGGGTTTCAACGCCTCCCTCACAGCCATGCGGTCCCCTCGGCCCTCACGTTAACAACCCTGGGCCCGGGGCACCGAGCCAGGGCCCACCGGGCTGGGCCGTGGCAGCGGCCGCCGGGCCGGGCCTGGCCTGAGGTGACTGGGCCGCCCTGAGGGAAAAACTACCCTCCTTCCTCTCATTGTTAGACCCGGGGAAGCCCTGCCTGGGACCTCTAGTGGCAGCCCCTGAAAGGGAAAAGGGGAAAGGCAGAAAAAACAAAAATCAACCGCCTCTTTGTATTTTCAGGCTGGTGCGCGTTAGTAGCAGAGTTTACAGGGTATAATTTGATTTTCCTGAGAGTCTTAGGTTTATCAGACAGGAATCACATGAGGATATGCGTTTCTTTGTGCTTCGGGGCGGGATCTGAAGAAGTAGTCTTCCTAGCGCACCTGTTTTTAAATTCTGAAGGTATAAACAAATAGCCACAAACTACTTGTACATTTCTATACATACCTTGAAATTGAATGTTCCTCCACACAACCATAAACTGTTTTGGTTGAAAACACTCCCTACCCCCTTGTAAGCAGAAAGGGAGCCGGAAAGGCATTAAAGGCCTAAAACGAGGAGACAGAGGAGGCAGTGCGGCATTTTTCCTCGATGACATCTTTGCAACCCTACTCCGCAAAGCGACCATAAACCTCCTTCAGGACCCCGTTTCTAATAATCTGGAAGCAGTTCTACCGTCCTACACAATCCCCATCCTCAACAGATAACAGCCTAAAATCTTAACCGAATCAAGTAAGAAAAACCCCAACCCAAACAATTTATTTTGGGTGCGGCAGCGGAATAAATAACAACTGATAGCAACAGGTTTCCCTGAAAAATTTAGGGATATGTGGGGGCTCCTCACTTTATTACTTGCTCTGCACTTTGATCCTCCAAATCCGGGCTCCCCGGAGCAGCGTGCAGGGAATGCTCCACAGACAGAAGCTTTTAGTTTCCTGCCTAACTGCCAGCTGAATCTTGCACTGGGTTTATTCCCGGCGGAGAAGCTTTTGGCTGACTGACCTCAGCTCGCGTCCCCAGGGCCTGTTTTCCAATACATTCTGTGCAGAGTTACGCACTTTCTTTGGTGCTACAGCAATGAGGGGAAAAAAAAAAACCAACCAAAACAACTTACTCATCCTTTTGAAAGCTGCAATCAGAAGTGCAGTGGTGTTTTAACCTCAGTTATTACGCAGTACCGATACGAAAGACATTCAGACTTCCAACAGGCCGTTAGAAAAAGTATTCTAAGCGCATGGGGGTGGGAGGGAGGAGGGAAGAAATTAAAAAAAAATAAATATCACTAACCAGAGGCTGACCTGACAGGTGAAATTCCCAAACCATCTAATGCTGACATGAGGCAATGGCAGACTTTCAGTTATTTCGCCCTGCAGATAGGTAGCAATACAAGCATAGGAAGGAAGTTTAGAGCAGAATTTTCAGAACATGCCAGGAGCACTCTTCAGGTTATAATCAGTTGTTTGCATTTATTGCTTTACTGAACATCTACCCTAAACGATTTCATTTTCACTCAGTACACGTCTGATGTAATCTTCATTACTTCTGAAACACATTTATAACACGGAAAACTTAATTCCCTTCCAGTCCATGTCACAAAAGACCAACTGAAAAAAATAATTCCGGTCATATAATAAATCAACATTGTGGAATAAAGGCACAATGATCAATAACACTGAGATATTCAGTAACTTCTACTGCTAGCCATGTGTAACTCTTGCAAACACAGCTGTGCTGGTTTTATTCAGCAGCTGTGCATTCTGCAGTGTTAAGTGCTCTCGTATTTACCATCTGCATTACTTTAAATTCAGACACATCTGTATTGTTATAAAGTTACTTCAGCAAAAAGAAACTACAGACTGCCGGGAATTACAAATACAATTGACAACCTCTACAATAACAAGCCTTTATTTAGCACGACTAGAATTTTCAAGCAACTAAAATTGTCTTTAAGCAACTTTGTATGGTTATATTTCAACACAAACATCTAGTTTCAAAAATGTTATATTAGAATTTCAGCAACATGGCTGCGACTGATACATGATTATTGAGCACTGTAGTATATCCTTCCTAACCTACACCTCTCAATCCCCCCTCAATAATCCGTATTTTATTTTATAAAGATTTTTTAAACAACCTGCATGAATGACTGCATGTAAAATAAAACTACAATATACGATGCCAAAAAAGGGTTGCTATTATTTCAAATGCTTAAAATACATCGATTTATTTCAGAAATATTCAGGGAACCAAAAAAACCCAGAATACTCCACCCTCGCCTTGTTTTACCAGTTAATCTTTGACATGACTCTTGGACCGAAAGAGGAGCAATAAGTACCTATCTCAAACCTCCCCCACCTCCAGACACGCAGTTCTACAGCCTTTACTTTTGAAAAACTAAGTGCTTGAAACTCCTCAGTCTTACGGTGCACAGCAGAGATCACCCCCCCATATATTTTACTGTGCCTGCTGTTTTCCCCTTACCTTTTGCAGCGATCCAAAGACACCGAGTCTCCTCTCACATACGTGTTGCCGAAAAAAACCCACAGCACTCCCAGACTTTTTCTCCCGGAGCCATCTCATCGGTATTCCTCAGGAACTGACTTACTGTGTTCCTCTCGCCCGAAACAGCTGCTATCTCGGCTAACCCACCTTCTTCTCAGATCACTCATAGTGAAAACATTCCTCACTTCCTGTCTCAAAAAACTTGCTCTGGATATCATTCCACTGGGTAAAGAGCTGGGGGTGGAAGAAAAATATTACAACAAAATCAACCTGTGCCAGCCAGCTCTTCAGGCTGCCTCCTTCATGTGACGCTGCGCTGCATGAGCACAACACGGCGTTTCTGGGGAATATTTTCAAATCGCCCGTCTCCGTGTGCCTCCGTGTGTGTGCATTTAATTTCTTTTCCTGGAGGCGTTCCCCTCGCTCTATCCATGCGGAAGGATACGCTGAAAGAATTAAAGCGAAGGCCCGTATGCTTGTAGCCCATTACCTCAGAGAGTTGGAATGCCTGGCAGGGAGAATGTCAGCAATGAACAGCTGCTTCTCTGGCTACGGGGGCATTACAGAAATAGGGGTTACAACAAATAGCAGGCAATCCTTGCTTTTTTTAATCATATGACTGTTTATTTTAAGCCTTTCCAATTAAGGCAGATCTCTTGCCAAAAAAAAAAAAATAAAAATAATAATCCATTGGTCTTATTTTCACGCAGCTTGGAAATATTTTAAAAGTTTAATCCGTGTTAAATACCAAATGACCTATGCATATACTCTTATGTCTGCAGCTGAAAACAAAAATAATTGAAAAACTTCAGCTGTTGGTAATATACACAGCAAAAAAAAAAAAAAAAAAAAAGCAGAATAAAGACTGATCTTTCAGCTCTTACTTGGACTCAAAACTCCCACAGGTGGCAGTGGAAACTATGCTCTTAATAACAACTGTCTCAGCAAGCATTAAATGCGTATCAATTAACTGATAGTGTGTTTAAACAATGCAAACATCATATAAGGGGCTGCACGCCGGTCCCACAAATAAGTGGAAACCTCTGCGACTGTGTGTGTGTGTGTAATCAGCAATTGCATGCAATGTGGAATTTTTTGGCTCTTCCAACTGGTGCGGCAGAAAAAAGCATATACAAACTTGAAACAGGTCTGGGATGAAGAAAAAGGTCTAAAGTGAGGGTGCAAACGCTGACTCACGTCTAAAAGTTAGAAAGTGTTTTGGTTTTGTAAAGCGCACAAACACGCTACTGTCTGAGCAGGTCTAACCTGCAGATCCGCTATGGAAATGCTTGTTACTCAGGAGGACACTAATCTCAGCTGAAATATGTAGGTAATTTTGTACTCTGATGAATTCTTCTGAGTTAATTCTCTGAGACACAACGGGCATTCCTCTAATCAGGGGGATATCTATTTTTCCCTCTCCCATACATCAGCCACAGTTACAATGAGCAGCCCATGAGCCAAGGAAAAAACTCATTCAGGGGATTTTTTTATATATCAAGTAAAATAAACTGGCTTTGAAATAAACTTGGCAAATACCCCTTCTTAAGGGTATTTGCCACAGGCCAGAACTATGGCTACTTGACAGAGAACTCACCAATGCAATGCACAACAAATCCAAGTCATGAAAATTCAGGATGACAGAGGCAACCCTTCATCTTTCTAAACAATTCATACTGGAAACAAGGTCTCAATTCTCTTATCTGTCACATTTCCTATTCTGAACTTTTATCACACCCATTTCCTGCCTGATTCCCTGCCTAGAAGTTGCACTTATTACAGTTTTCTTATTCTCTATTTTCCCCCTTACTGTATTTTCTGTCTTTGCATTTATGTTAAAGACAACATATCATCTTAAGAGACGAGTATTATCAATCCGTGGCTCTGCAGCTTACAATTTCTCTTTCTGAAGCTCATGAAACATTCCTGAATTAAATTTTTACTTCTGCTCCCTATCATCCCAGTTTGAATCCTAGGTTTGTGTTTTCCTGCACTTTGTCCGTTTTGCCCTGCCTCGTGTTTTGCCTCATCAGCTCTCCATTACCTGCTTTATTCCAACCATCCACTCTTAATAAATAGAACAAAGAGGCCAAGGCGTCCATGAACACATGATGAACTCTGATACAAATTAGTAAGACATAGAGTGATTGCCTCGGGGCACTATACAGTGCTTCTGCTGCTCCCCTTTAACCCCTGCTCAGGACTGACAACATGTGTGAGTAAAACACCTGCACCTTTTGCTGTACTCCATACTCTCCTGTTGAAGATTATGGGAGGAAAAAAAAAACTACTCATAGAATCATAGAGTGGTTAGAGTTGGAAGGGAGCTTAAAGATCATCGAGTTCCAACCCCCTGCCATGGGCAGGGACACCTCCCACCAGACCACATTACTCAAAGCCCCATCCACCCTGGCCTTGAACACCTCCAGGGATGGGGCAGCCACAGCTTCTCTGGGCAACCTGTTCCAGTGTCTCACCACCCTCACAGGAAAGAATTTCTTCCCGGTATCTAATCTAAATCTCCCCGCTTCCTATTAAAACCATTACCTTCCATCCTACTGCTACACTCCCTGATAAAGAGTCCCTCCCCATGTTTCCTTGTAGCCCACTTTATGTCCTGGAAGGCCGTTAAAAGGTCTCCCTAGGGCCCTCTCTTCTCCAGGCCGAACAACCCCAACACTCTCAGCTTTTCCTCAAAGTAGAAGTGCTCCAGCCCTCTGATTATTCTCGTGGCTCTCTGCTGGACCTGTTCCAACAGGTCCATGTTCTTCCTGTGTTGAGGACTCCAGACACAGTACTCCAGATGGGAGTACTAATGTCATACGGCTGAGTGCTGCTGCCTTTGTTCTAGAAGCACAAAGTTTGTGCCTGTTGGGTTGGATACTGTCTGCCCAGGGTGGAACAGGAGTAAAACCTGCTTTGTTCTTATTGACATCTTCCCTTCTGGAACAGTTTTGATTCTTTTTCCATCCTGGTCTAAATGCGTGATTGCAGTTGAGTGTATCCAGCCAACAGGGTGAAGGTTGACGCAAGTATTCACCTCATTCTGATTCTGGGAGCTCTCTCCTGCATCAGGTCTTTGTGTTGGCTAATAGTAAGACAGAAAGGTGGAAGCGAGCCACCTAGGAAGCAGAATCAGTCACCCTGCCGGCAGAAATGCGGTAGGGATGTGTGTACTCCTCAGCCTAGTGCAGAGTTACCCCTTGGTTATGGAAAACACGGGCAGGATAATGCAGAAACTCCTAGTTAGGGGGGCATTCCCAGGATGCTGAAACTACAAAGAAGTCACGTGGAAAAGTATTTGTTTACTCATTAATTTAGCACATTGTAATGTATTTTAGTGTATAATTAAAGTATTAATTTCGTGATTTACTCACTAACCATGCATAAAATAGTGACTTCATGAATGGAAAAGTCAAAATTCCTCTGATTCTACATGAGACTCTTAAAGCTGTTCTCTGAACAAATTCACTTTATTCATCACTTCTATGTTATAGCTGTGTCTCAAGCCTCCCTGGTTTTTTCATCACTCCATTCCCTTATTTGTGAAAAAACAAGAGATGCTTCATCACTTATTTCTGACGGTATTGGAGAGAATGGAAGGTGCTAGAAAAGTGAGCATAAAATACATCTACTACCTGCTTGAAGCCTGAAATTTCATGTTTGCAAGATTCATTTTCAATTATAAGGCACTGTAAAATGTTCAGCCATGTTCTACTAAGTTAAACTAATTAAGATCATGGAGTTTTCCTAGAAGACAACGGGCAGATTTCCCACACGTAACACAGTGCTAAAACCTGAAGCAGCGAGCTCCTAGTCACAAAGGATACCTTATTTTTCTTAAACACAATATAGCAAATCTGCTAGTTGGTTATGAAATAAACTCAATTCCTATTTCTGACCTTCAATAATTATTTTGCTTGTTCCAATAATACAGCGTACTTGAAATCTTAAAGATAGCAAAATGTGTCTCTTGAAGGTTAAAATGGAATGTTGTAATTAAAGTAATCTATTACTAGTTGTATCTCGCTGTAACACCAGTATTATAAGTATAGCCAAGCAAACAGCCCAGATCATTACCAGTAATTAGTCCGGGCTATCTCTGGATGATGGTTGGTTTATATTAGGAGCAGTGATGCAGGAAGAGATTAATACAGCTGTTAACTACAATGCCTGGAGTTTTTTTTACCCAGTGGCATTACCTGTAAAAGAGCCTTTATCTGTAGGCTGGGCTTTCTGTAATGTCACTGCTCAGGGAATCTGCGGGGACGTTGGTGCAAAAGATAAATGGTGTGGCTCAAACACCACTTCCAGGGAGTTCTTCCTCCTGCTGATCCTGTGTAGCAATGAGGCTAGTAGATAAGTAGATACGGCAACCTCTTCATAAGGAGGGAAAAAAAAGCAAAAGTAAGAAAGGAAAGCATGTTAATTTAAGCCTTATCAGCTTAATGTGGGGTCACAGAACTGGAATTTGAGAGTAAAATGCTTTTATAGTATGTAGTATGACATTAAAAGTTACTTTGATGCTTTGTGTATTCCTGTACCAACATGCATTTGTTTTTTAACAAAAAGATATTTAAATCTTCAGGTTTTGTACTTTTTAAGAAAAGAGGACCAACATTAAAATAACCTTGTGGTTAATCTTAGGAAGTTTCATACTTACCCCAAGCCACATGGCAGGACTTTATACACCAGTTTTATAAAAACCAGCAATGAAGAAAGAGGCAACTTAAAAACCAGCTGAATGTCACTTGCCAAATGAAGAGCAGACCCTCTGAAACGCAACTGTTTAGAAATACGCTTAAAAGATGTATGTTTATTTTTCTTTAGGGCCGGACTCCCGAGCGCGTTGTGACTGCCCCATACTTGCCCAGCAGGACAGGCCGCAGCTCGGCAGAGGTTTGCGGTGAGGGGCGGCCCAGCTGGGGCTACCTGTCCACCTTCTCTCCGCGGCCACCGCCGCAGAGGCCCACCGGGCCACCTCGGGCCTAGTGCCCGCTGCCCGGCAGGCGGAGCCCGCCAGCGGGGGCGGGGGCGGCGCGGAGGCAGCACCGCCGGCCGGCAGGGGGCGCTGCCGGCGGAGGCCGCGCACTCGGCGTCACGGCGCTCCAGAGGCGGCGCGGCCTGCGGCGGGAACGAAGCCGGGAGGCC
This sequence comes from Nycticryphes semicollaris, assembly GCA_013400055.1. Taxonomy (NCBI): domain Eukaryota; kingdom Metazoa; phylum Chordata; class Aves; order Charadriiformes; family Rostratulidae; genus Nycticryphes; species Nycticryphes semicollaris. Next base: position 29,127 of record VXBJ01005738.1, on the reverse strand, counting down.
GCGGTGGGAGGGGAGAGGGGATACGGCGCGGCGGGAAGGGACGGGACCGGGGCGGCGCCACGCCACCACCATGGAGATCGGCACCGAGATCAGCCGCAAGATCCGGGTGAGAGAGAAGCAGCCGGGGCGCTCCCTCTCCACCCGCGGCAAGGGCCTGACCCCCCCCTTGCGGGAGGCAGGCCCGGCTGATGGCTGAGGCGCCGGGTTCCCTCCGGCCTCCCGTCAGACGCGAAGGTGGCCAGGGCGCTGCGGGCACCGCACCGCCGAGCCCCTTTCCGCTGGGGGGAAGGAAGCGGTGGGGTGAACCCCCCCAGCCGGGCCGGGGTTACCGGGAGCACCCGGCAGCGGGCCGCCTTCGGCCCCGGGTCTCCCCGGGGAGGGTGATGAGCAAGGAGAGCCGGTGTTTTGGGAAGCGGAGTCGGGGTCCTGCAGTACCTCAGAAGGGTGCTGCCAGCTCTGCCACAGAGTTGGAGTTCTCGCCCGGCAGTGTGCCGCCGGGGAGGCAGGCCCGGCACCGGGGGCTGCCCGGGAGAGGGAGCAGCCTGGTGTAAGACCCCGTTACCGTCAGGTCCCGTCAGCTGCTCCCCCTCAGCAACCACGGCTTGAAAATCCCGGCAGGTTTTGTTGTTGTTTTTTTTTTTTTCTTGCTGAGCTGGGAATGACCTTTTATTAAACCACCCTAGATCCGATTTCTTTGCAACTCATGAGCCCGGGTTGTCGCTGCTTAAAAGAAGGCAGCTGGGACTTGGAGGTTTTCTGGTAGCGCCAGGAGCTGGGAAAATATAGGAAATATGGTAGAGACTGTAAGATTCCAGGTAGTTCTTGCTATTCTGCTCTCAGTCCCTGTTAGAACGTTTATATAATAAACAGTGGAGAATAGGAGAAAGTAGCCAAGATGATCAAACAGTTAATGAGAAAACTTTGCTAAGCCTCCCACCGTTTTGCAGTTAGAAATACTTTGTTCCTCCATCCCTTAAATGCTCTTTCATTATTTTTTAGGGTGCTATAAAAGGAAAGTTGCAGGAGCTGGGGGCTTATGTTGGTAAGTTTTATCATGTTTAGCAATCTTCTTTAGGTTTATTGTCTTTAGAAAACAACCAGCTAGTTAATGGAACAGCATATTTACTTATCACTTGTGTTACTGCATACAGAAGCTTTAAACAGGAGATAAATTATCTGAAATTCTGGACTAGTATGAAAGAAGAGGACTTAACTTCAGAAGATATGTATAGTCTAAGCAGAAGAGGCTGTACATGGACATCTAAAAGGAAATAACCAAGAAGGCTACATCTCCCTTTCAAGGAGAAATGGTGGCAAGGGATTTGAAGGAAAACCAAACAAAAAATGATGTGTCTGTGAATATTTAAGGAAGTTTCTTTGAAGCACAAAGAGAAACATCATATAAAGCAAGATCCTGGCAAATTCAGGAGCAGTTATATGTGACCACTCTGAGATGGAGTCAGTGTTTCATAGGCATCTTTTCAGCAGACTTTGGAATTCAGGGTGAGACATTTGTCACAATTTCACAATTAGGAGAAAGGATATTACTCTAAGGCAGGAGATAGGCTGACTGGTTTAAGAAGTGGAAAGGCCACATCAGAAACATTATGTATGACAAATCTGCACAATGAAAGAGCTTGACTGTTAAGAGGAAAACTAAGAGCTACATTAAGCTAACGTTGATGGAACATACTTAACTGAATCTTAGAGGCAGGGTGAGATTTTTGTTTTGGATTGTGAGGAGATTTGAGCAGCATGAATGTCTGTGGTTTTCTTTTTTTCCCTGAATCCAGGATTGAATGGATATTACACTTAAGAGCAGCTCTTTTTTTACAGCAGTAAAAGCTGATAACCTAAACCAGTGTTCTGTTGGAAGCAGAATATCTCCATCCTGCCACTGTCTGGTTATTTTCTACGATAGCTCTTGGATTTCAGGTGAAGGAAAGGAATTAAGAGTATAGTTCAGAGATCTGTTGTGTTGCAGGACTAAGTTCAAAGTTTGTAGCTTGATGTTGAATTCATCTTATTTCCTATTTAAAGGGGGGCAATGTGTTTATGGAATCAAAATAGATTGACTCTATACAAGGGAGTTACAGACAAGCTGATGTTCTGAACTCAGCAGGTTCCAAGGAACTGTTTAGAATTCTTTCATTGTAAGGATGTCTTTTTTCAACTTTTTAAAAGTTGTCTTTTTCAGCAACTTGTTTTTGGTTTTTTACTATCATTACAGTTTTTTGTGTCTCAGTTCTTGATTTGTTTTTTCTTTTTCCTGCATTTCTGAAAAAAAAATCTTATCTGTAATACTAAGGTTCTGGTAGAATACTAGTAATCTTTGATTCCTGCTATGGCTGAGTATTCTTTGTTTTTCTTTTCTTTCTGCTTCGGGTATTCAGAAGGTAGTTCCCAAGATCAGCATACAGTGTCTGCACTTTATTCTCAGTCACTTCCTGACCTTTAAGTACCTTTGTATTCTTTATTGCCAAGTTTGACTTCCCTTGGCCTCTCTTTTGTTTTTAAAACACTCTTTCCGTATTTCTTTCATTTTTTCAGGTTTCTTTTCTTGACTATTTTGGACAATTTTTTGAGTTATGTCTTTCAAAAACCTTCCTTTGGTAACTGATAAAAATCATTTCTATGTCATTCTAGAGTCTGTGAGCAAGAACCATGCTTTTGCTTCTTTCTGTAACTGCTAGTTCTTTTCTTTTGAAAAGTCTTCTACAAGATTTCAAACTTATTTGTTGTGTAGAACTTAGAAAAGGAAATAATTGTGAAGCAAACGGGAGGTAGTTAAATATGCATCAAGTATCAACATTTTCAAAAGGTTTGCATACAATTTAAGTTGGCATAAGCCAACACAGTTGCTGAGAGAAGCAGTTGTTTATTTATTTCCTTCTTCTATCATACTCTTACAGGTAATTGTGCGAACTTATGTTTTGATCTATACTTAAAGTATTTTCTTTACATTCCCATATGTTGAACCAGCTGAGAAGTTGAACGGGTTTAAAAGCAGCTTGGTCAAAAAATAAGATTTATTCAAAGTTCTGGGTATCTCTCTCTCTCTCTCTTGTGCAACTTGGGGGGAGAAAAAAAGTGACAAACCAAAAACTTAGGGTTTAGACTAGGAATGTGTTAGGTTGGAATGCTTGAATAGTGGTAGCAGAGTGCAGGTGCAATGTAGTTGTGTTAACACTGTGGTCTAGGGTACAGATGAATTACTTACCAGGTACGTAGAGAGACAGTGAACACAGAAGAAAAGCAATTCCTTTGATTTGTATTTTGATTTCCGTTTATGATTTTTCACTTTTTGGGTCTTCAGTGCTGTGTACAGATGATGAAATAAGTACACAATTTGAAGTGAATTTCCCAAGTATGGAGTGGAATTGGAGAGCATGAGGTGTTTGATTAAACAAAATCGAAATATGTGCTCAAGCAGCGAATCTAATGCCTTCGAGCCACAAATGTGTCTTTCAGTCCTTCATAGTAGACCAGAGCTAGGCCAAAGCAAAAAGCTGAATACCAAATCCCCCAAACCCTTATAGGATTAATGTCACATTCTGGGTACCTTCTGAGCCATTCTCATGAGCAGGGGTACCCTGTGTGAGCAGCGCAGGGAGGGCATGGATTTCTCACCGTGTAGGAAATTGCAGACATTAGGGAGATGGAGAATCAGGCTCTCAGGGTTGCTGTTTGTTGTTGGGTTTTTTTTTCAGGTAGAAAATCTAGAGGTTAATACACTCTTGATGTGTTGAACGCACAAATCAGACAGGGATATTTATCTGTTTGGTGTTTGTAGCTAAAGGAAACTTGAGAAGGATACGGCACTATATTTGGAGTGGTGAAAACTGTAGATGGTTGTTAGCGTTCAGGTACAAAGATGTAGGCAGCAGAGTGGCTTGCTTTTATCTTGTTCTTTTTGTATGTTATTTACTTTTTAAACACTTTGATCTGATCTTTTGGGAGGTTGACAATCTTTGAGTCCTCACTCTTAGCTGAAATTTGTCTCGAACCTCAGAGGAAATGGAAGTCTTGTTAATGTGCTTAGCTAATTCTCTGCCTGCAGAGTCTTTATAGTAAATTTAGGGGAAAAATTTGATGACATGTTTAAGGATGTCTGTTATGTCTTTTATGCTTTACTGTACTTTAAAACAACATATTTCTCTTTCTATTAGATGAAGAGCTCCCTGATTATATTATGGTTATGGTGGCCAATAAGAAGAGTCAGGAGCAGATGACAGAAGACCTTTCCCTTTTCCTTGGAAACAATACTGTCAGGTTTACTGTTTGGTACGTTTGTAAACTACTTCTCATACTTCTTAGCAGTAATCAGGATTGCTTTCTATAAGTGAAACCTGAGAATTTAAGAAGGTGCTTGTCTTCCCGTTGTGGAATTTACATTAATCAATTTTTTTACTTTGGAGGTCTACTAAGTAAATTATTTTTAGTCTGTCAACAGTTAGGCTCTTGCAGTGGTAGTTAAGTGGGCAAGGACTGGAGTGCTTCTATTCCTTGTTTGTAAGGCCAGTCAAATTTCTGAATGAAGTGTGAAATGCTCAGGTAAGTGAGGGCCATATGTTGACTTAAAAAAAACTATTCCTGCAAGCTTGAGAACATTTCACACTGTCCCACACTTGTCACTAAATCAGAGAGACATGGATTCAACCAGTGGACCACTCAGTGGATAAGGAATTGGGTGGATAGTCACAGTCAAAGGGCTGTGGTCAACAGCTCAATGTCCCAGTGGAGACCACTGATGAGTGCATTTCTCAGGGGTCAGTACTGGAACCAGTGCTGTTTAATATCTTTGGGGACGTGGACAGTGGGTTTGAGCGCACTTTCAGCAAGTTTGCAGATGACATTAAGCTGTGTGGAGGTATCAACACACCAGAGAGATGGAATGCCATCCAGAGGGACCTGGACAGGCTTGAGAGGTTGGCCCATGTGAACCTTGTAAAGTTCGACAAGGCCAAGTGGAAGGTCCTGTGTGTGGGTCAGGACAATCCTAAGCACAAATACAGGCTGGGTGGAGAATGGAGTGAGAGCAGCCCTGAGGAGAAGAACTTGGGGGTGTTGATTGATGAGAAGCTCAGTGTGACCTGACAATGTGTGATTGCAGCTCAGAAGGCCAACTGCATCCTGGGCTGCATCAAAAGAAGCATGGCCAGTAGGTTGAGGGAGGGGATTCTGCCCCTCTTCACCACTCTGGTGAGACCCCAGCTGGAGTACTGTGTCTGGCTGTGGAGTCCTCAGCACAAGAAGGACATGGACCTCTTGGAACAGGTCCAGCGGAGGGGCCATGAAGATGGTCAGAGGGCTGGAGCACCTCTCCTGTGAAGACAGGCTGAGAGAGCTGGGGTTGTTCAGCCTGGAGAAGAGAAGGCTCCAGGGAGACCTTAGAGCAGCCTTCCAGGACATAAAGGTGGCTATGGGAGAGCTGGAGAGGGACTCTATCAGGGAGTGTAGTGATAGGACAAGGGGTAATGGTTTTGAATTGAAAGAGGGGAGATTTAGATTAGATATTAGGAAGAAATTCTTTCCTGTGAGGGTGGTGAGACACTGGAACAGGTCGCCCAGAGAAGCTGTGGGTGCCCCATCCCTGGAGGGGTTCAAGGCCAGGCTGGATGGGGCTTTGAGTAATGTGGTCTGGTGGGAGGTGTCCCTGCCCATGGCAGGGGGGTTGGAACTGGATGACCTTTAAAATACTTTCCAACCCAAACCATTGTATGATTCAGTGTAGTTAGATGTAAAACAGTTCTTCAAAGACAAACTTCTTTGCTTTATGCCAGTAAGTGCTTCACAGTGCAGTTGTGCACGGGAGTTACTGTATCAGGACAGATGAGCAGTGGATCTAATTCTGTACGGCCTCTCTAACAAGGCTTAGCACCAAACGCTTAGGTATTCCCACCTCTCAGGCTATTTATTTATTGCCATCACCCAGCTCTGCAGAAGAAAAGTAGAACCCCTGATTTATTGTGAGCAGAACGAGTTAGCAACAGGTGAACTCTTCTAAATTCCTGACAGTGTAGATGGGAGTGATGCTTTGCTGTGTAACAGCCTCAGCCATTATATTTCCCATGCATTTTCTAATACTGAACTTGACTTAGAGTATAAACCATTAACTCCATGTTTCAGAGTACCCAAACAGATACTTCACTGCAGAGACATTTATTGCTTTTCAAACTTGTGTGTTTTCTTCAAGTTAGTCTTATTTCTGAGTCTCTGACCTATTATAGTTTTAAGGAACGTTGTTTTCTTCTGCATAAACTAGAGAAATTACTACTCTTTTTATTTTCCCTCCTTTTTCAGTTTGCTTCCTTTGAAACTTTCACACTGATTACACTGCCAATATTTCTTCTGTGTGATTAGTCATGTTCCCCTTCATTTGGTTAGGAGCTTTTATGCTATTAAATAGAAGAGAGAAACGTTTTAGAAGTTGGAAACAGTAAACATTGACAAAAGTGAAAATTAGCTCCAGCTGTTACATTTCACGGTGTTAGCTATTTAAACTGATGGATTTCCCTGTGACAGGTACTTGTATGGATACAATTTGAGCTTGCTTTCAAAGTTTTCATTTTTTCCCCCTGACGTCAAAAATACAAGAAAGGAGTGCAATTAAGCCCCCCCCCCCCTTTTTTAAAAACATACATTTATGTTTTTTATTCCCTATTTATTCTATTTTTGAGGCATTTATGTTCCCTCTTGTGGCCTGCCTCAGCAAAGCTTTTCGGTTTCCCTGTAGCAGTAAGTCATGCAGTTGCCTTTCTCATCGCTTTGGGAATCAGTTGGACAAATTAATGAGGTTTACAAGTTGTTGGGGGTAACTCCACTCGTAAGGGTTTTGACTGAATCCTGATACGCAGTAAGAAATGACAATCATCTGTGGCAACAAACACTTTTATGGCTCTGTAAACAAACAAAAAAAACTCAAATGAAAAACATAATAGCAGTGCAAAGTAAGCAAATTTCAGCAGGGAAGAGAAATCTGGATTAATTTTTATATACATATATTTAGAACTGGATATCATCTGTATGTAGATATTGTATCTCCTGCTGGTTTTGACAACTGCTTAAATTCCAAATGCAAGGAGGCTCTTAATCTCAATTCACTACCCACCTTTGTGTATAAGTACAAATCCAGTGTCAGAGTGCGTTATCGGGTAACGAGGTAGGTATTAGTTATAGACTGATGGAAAAGAAGGCAAGACAAAACCTATGCAGTCAGCTGTAAGAGGACTGGTGGGAACAAAAGTTAAATAGCATTGTAGTTGGGAGTTCTATATGCTTTTATTTCTTCTGAAGGCAACACAGAATGTTTGCATTCTTAAACATTGGGTCTCTGGGTAAATACAATACTCAACAAGGTCTGCCTTCCTCGGTTCGTCTCTGTAGCTGGTGATTCAGGGTCAGCTGGCAAAGTGTCAGAGCAATTCTGTGGCAGAGCTGGCGGCCCTGCTGCTTGGCCAATACTTCTTACTCCAAGTGTCAGGTCACAGTTATCTGGAGGCCGGTGTGAAAACTGATAGGCATCAGCAGAGCTCTGTTGACGAAACTTTTAAGAGTGTTCTAGTGAAAATTCATAGGGAGGTGAGTGCAAGCCTTTCTTACACACAGTCTTCCTTTTCCCACTTTCCAATATGTTTGTGTTCCTCAGTTCCTTTCTAATGCTCAGTCCAAGTTATGGAGGTTGCCTTTTTTTCCACAGGCCAAGGGCAAATTTGGTACCTTGCTGAAATGTTTTTGCTCACCAACACGTCTCAAAGAATTGTGTTGGTATATAAAAAGCATGCTGAAAAAATCCTGAGTATATTAAATGCTGTGAGCTGTATATTGTTCAGGTTTGTATACACTCTGCTGTGTAGTTAAATTCTTGTGTACGAAGTAAAATTTTCAGCTTATATACTATAAGCTGAAATATATATATATGCAGGCATATTATATATACAAACATATACTTAGGTTTTTTGAATCACTCCTTTTGAAGCCATTTAACTCATACTATTGATTTTAGTGAAAGAGTGGAAAATACTGGCTTTAATTACATAAACCAACTACATGCCAGAAGTAGATGATATGATGACTACACTACCTGCATGTATGAATAATCACTACAAGATAATTAAAACCTCCCTTTTGATGTTAAACGTATCAGTTGATTGAAAGTCTTAGATAAATGAGGTGCTTGTTATAGGAGGGGAGAGGCAGTTTGTTTCTGAAAGGTGATCATTCTGAACGTAACTTAAAGTCTCTTATTTCTCCTGTTTCTCTTTTGCTTCCTTCCCTGTGCTCTGTCTAATTCAGGCTCCATGGTGTTTTGGATAAGCTGCGATCTGTGACTACTGGTAAGTAAGGAAATCAGTTTTGAGCGAAAGTAGGCTTATTTTTTCTGTGTTGTGTGTCTAATGAGTTTTTAAAAAGATCTTAGCTGACTCTTTTGTTAATCTTCAATGTATATGTTCTTTTGGGACCTGACTCTTTAGACCTGCTTTATATTTTGAGATAAAGAATTTATTTCTGACTCCAGAATTTATTTCTGGGTGTTTCTTGCTGATGTTTTCAGCTGAAACAGCTTTCAGTTTGTTGTGTTTTCAGATCTGCCTGATGTCTTGTTTGCAGTTTCTTAGCTACATGTACTGGAAAATCTGTATTACTGTGCTTTGGTATAAAAATGAAAGGTGCCTGTCTCCACAGAACCAACTAGTGTGAAATCTTCGGAATCTAATATCTTTGAGAGCAGCCTCCCCTCCAGCAAAAGCAGTTCGTGTGTGAGTGATGAGAGGAGGCGTGAGGATACCGTGCCACCTCTTGCAGTTTCCAGCACTCGAACTGAAAGAAATGACTCGAGAGTTTCGACGAGCTCCCAGGAGCAAAGGAACACTGCTTCACGGTAAGGCTGCTGGGTACTTACTCACACGCAGTCCCACAGTCGTAGTTGTGTGACTGTAGTAGCCGTTCAGAAAAGCACAGACACTTGGAAAGATCAGGGTAGTTTTGAAGGGTGAAGCATCGCTACAGTTTGTTGCATAAAAAACATGAAATCAGGAATTCGACTCTTGTTTCTTTAAGCAACAGATGGGTGTAGATTAATTAACCAAAGTAAAAATAGCGATCAGTACATTAGATTTGTATAAATAATAAGAACTTCCTGATTCTTCCCTGCTGGCTTTGTTTAAAAGACAGTTCTCATTTTCCAGAATTTTATTTGCAGATGAGTTAATAGTTGGCAATTTCTTATTTTATCAGGCAGTCTTGTGAAGATGGTTCTACATCCCGCTTAACATCTACGGTCAAGCCTTTGAGGGAACTGTCACCTTCTGAAGCTGTAATTGACATTAAACCTGAACCAGATGATCTAATTGATGAAGACCTAAACTTCGTGCAGGAGAATCCTTTGTCACGGAAGAAACCTATTGTAACTGTAACTTATGGTTCTTCTCGTCCTTCCGCTGAACTTTACCGACCACCAGCTAGCAGGAGTGCAGATGGCCATGTACATGTGCACAGATTGTCACAACAGGGCACCTTACAGGGGAGCCGGCAGTTAGACACACAGAGCTGCAGGTCTTTGGAATCAGGCCAGCTGTGCCATCCAGAAGCATTTGGCAGCTTAGCAGAAAGTTACAGACCCACCTCCAAACTTAGTGCCGATAAAGTAGGCAGTGAGGTTGGTACGATCTAAACTATTGCAATGTTTCACACTTGTGAGGAACCCAGATGACTGTACACTTCCAGTAAAATCAAGGGACTTTGGTCAGTGATGCCAGTGATACCTGTTCTTTGGGTATCCCGCTGATAAAAAGGGATTCTGTAATTTAACGTCATCACCCGACCGGTTGCTGCATCTCCCGAGTTAATTGGCTTGTACATCTTCATGCCATGTGTAGTTGGACTAATAGGTTAGCACGTTCTTGTGGTGCACATGATGAATCAGAAATAACGATTTTGGTCTCCAGATCATTGGCACACCATGATCTTCTGTAAGTGCTGGGTAAATCTCCAGCTGTACACAATTCTGTGAATCAGTATTTTGGGCACGCTGTTTATTCAGACCTAGGCTAGGTATACATTAGTCTCTAAACCCCAGATATGTTGCTCATTAGGATTATTATTATTATTACTATTTAGAACCGTGGCATTTAAGAGCTCTTTGGGGTGGGTATTGTAAAAGGACAAGCTGAAAGGTGATTGCTGCCCCACATGCTTTGGAGGCCAGACTGAGCTAGGCAGGGTGAGAGTCCCAGCTGATAGTTTTAAGACTATCCCTATGAATTAGTTGGGCCCTTTGTGAGAGCAATGAAGATTGTTCTGGCTGCTGATGCTGGAATGAAGCAGGAATTTTACATACCTTGTATTCCAAGTGCACCTGTGTCTGTTGCTGCTTGTATAGTTCTCTGCTTTGCTGCTACTCCCTTAGTTCTGTAAAAAGGATGACAAATTTAATTTGGTAATCTAGAATGCTTTACACAGATAAGGGCTGATGTCTCTGCTTTTTAAGGTAGGGAAGTGAGAATGAGAATATAGTGATTTGTTTAAGGTGGTAGATAAGTCATTGATGAATGACAGTCACACCTCTCCTTGGAGATGTTAAAAAAAAGGTCTTGTGATAATTTTCTTGTATTACTATTTCATTAATAATATCCAGAAGAGAGCTATTTCAGGCTTGTTTCTTAGAACTGTGGACCTCTGTCTTTTCTTAGACAAGTTCTTGTGTTTTGGCAAGTTTTACCTTTAAAAAGATCATTTATTCAGATACTGAGGTTTTTTACCCTGTGAATCTTCTGCATCCGTGTAGTCCAGCTCCATCCCTTAGAACATTTCTCCTTGGAGGATCCAAGATTTAAAAGTTACTGTGTACAAACCTGGCACCCAGATGGCTCCTTGTGCTCCTGCACAGTTCAGTGCTGGGCGATGGTTCCCACAGGAACTGTCCATGTGTGCTTTCTCCTGTGCTTTCAGGCAGCCTGGCATTTAAATCTGCCACTACCACGTGTGCTGTGGTGGTGGTGAGTGGCTGTGTCAGAACAGGGACCTTGCACTACCTCAGCTGGGCCATCCTGGCTCTGCATAGCTATTAGTGTCTGTTGGAATGTGTCAGTTTGCTAGAAATTAATCTGCAGTTGGAGCTGATGCAGAGGAGGAAGTCATTCATACTGATTTCACTTTTCTCTATCAGAATTTCAACAGATGCATCCCGAAGGGTAGTAGGAATTTTGTTAGGAAAACCCTGCTGCATCCATAGATGTTGGATAAATTGTCTGTGCTTTAGACTTCTTTTTTTTTTCTTCTCCTTTTCTAAATGTTCTTTACAACTACATTTTTAACGAGCTACATCTCTGGTGTTCATGTTCTCTAGTGCTGTCACTTGTTTCTGCAGTCAGTACAGTCGTCCTAAACTCATGCAACCCGCATGGACGTTCTCCATCTTCTGGCTATAGGTAGAATTGCACTATTTCATTTGCTGGCTTTATTAATACACGTTTTCTGCTAAATCAATTATTTTGGCTGCTCTGCTCGTTGCAGGAAGAAAGCTCCCGGAAGAGACGGTTGCCTGTTGTAAGCTCAGTAGTCAAAGTGAAAAAGTTCTGTGCTGATGGGGAAGATGAGGAGGAGGAAGAAGATTACGGATCGCGAACGGGAGGCATCTCCAGCAGTGTGTCCGTACCTGCAAAGCCAGAAAGAAGGTACTTAAGAGCTCAGTGATTCTGTGTGGTTTCCAGAATGAATTTAATGAACAAAAGCTGTGAAAATGGAAGTTGGGCAAAACTTTGAGAGTTAACAGACAAAATGCAATAAGTAATTTTTATGGGTTTTGTACAATCTTAGAACTCTATGGGAGACGTGTCTGTTCATACCCCGCTTTTTCCCCTGCTTTTCTTACCTGTTTTTTGATATTGTGCATAAACTGCAACAGAATGTGAAATCTTAAACTGTTTGGGAAAAGTTTATTAGGAAAAGAACATTGATGTTGGCACGTTTCAGACCAGGTATTTCATGTGATAAAATAATTTTCCAGGAGTTTTAACGGCTTTAGTTTTATTTTGGGAATAGTTTTCAAACCAATTATCACTCGTTCCTTTAAGGTGATTTCAGCTTTTCAAAAGACTTGGGAGGTTTTTCCATTTTTTTTCCTCCTCCCTTATTCTGTCTGAATGTCAGGTGTCAGTCAAAGTGCATCAGTGCTTTGTACCTGATTTGCAACGATGAGCGGAAGAACTTTTATCTGATTTAAACTTCATTCTTGTTGGTGGATGTTCAAAGACAAACAGAAAGCTTTTTTTACAACTAGTATGTTTTTGATAGAGTCGGTTTTCAGCTCACTGGTGCCAACACAAACATGGAAACAGACATGTGAGGGGCAGAAGTGGGAGGCGATTGGTGGCCGAGTTTGTGCCTTTCAGACGCAGCGTGGTTTTACGGCAGCTTCTGCTGGGAGGTGAAATACCTCTGGACTTCTGTTTTTGAGAGTGTTTAGTGGGTTCCCATCCACTCAGAGAATAGACTGACAAGCTGAAAACAAATATGGATAAAGCAATTTTAGCTAATGATTTCCAACTATTATGCATAACTGCATTAACTGTTGAAATACCTTTGATTAACGTGGATACAGTTGGTGTTACAATTCATGTACAATTAATTTTTATTTTTTTTTATATCCCTTAGACCTTCGTTGCCACCTTCAAAACAGGCCAATAAGAATTTAATACTGAAAGCAATCTCTGAAGCACAGGAATCAGTTACAAAAACAACCAATTATTCCACTGGTAATTAGCATTATTTTTGTTTGTGCTAAGCTGTAATGTTTCCAATCCCTGTTTTACAAATGCAAGCTAAAGATAGCACTTGGAGATAAAACAGAGTGTTAAATAGCACGTCAGTGATGTGTGTAAGGGATTTTCCATGTCCTGTGAACGTTACATTAATCTTCAGTGATGAATTATGAAAGCATAAACAAGGGAGGAAAGAGTTACTTAAGATACACTGATCAAGGTAGTAAGTCTGAGGAAGTACTGTGAAGTTGATGGTTGTCTACAACATACAGCCACATAAATATACATATATATATATATATCTCTCACACCCAATGATCTCTCAGTTTCTATTCTCTTTAAATGCTGAGGCTGCAACGTTAGTTCGGTGGGTTTGGGTATTCAGTTGCTGTTGATGCAGCACCTGAGCAGTTGCCTGTGTGTAGGTGTTCAGTTCTCCGAGCTAGGAGAGACTGCTGCTGGGGAAGGGCAAATCCAGCTGTTACCTCGTGTGCTTTCAGTTAATTGGGTGTTAATAAACCTGGGGGTGTTAGCAGGAAGCACTGTGTGTTGCCAGGGAAGGAGCATTCACTAAACTACCTGAACTGTGGCTTTTATGCCATCTGGAGCAAAGCTATCCAAAAATCTCTTGCCTGCTCTCTCAGAACCTTCAAACTAACAGTGAGAAACATATATCTGCCTTTTACATTAACATATTTACAAAACATGTTAATTCATAAGAAAGTACCAAATTAATTACATCTAAAAGTGGATGCAGGAGCACTTTGCTGATGTCATTCTAATGCTTCTCACTGTTTTGTCTTACAAGTAGGTGTTCTGAGGTGCCTCTCGTAGAGTGCTCTTTGCACGAGTGTGTTTTCACACCAAGGGTTTTACAGGTGGCTAAAGAAGCTTTATGTGGAGACAGAGGCTTGGGATTTCTTTTTGTGTGTGTGTAGGAATTTATTCATGTAATTTTAGCCCTGGATCTGAAACCAGTACCGTTGTGCGATTGGGTTGTATGTAAATGATTTACCATTGGTTCTTTACTTAAAGTTCCACAGAAACAGACTGTTCCAGTTGCACCAAGGACTCGAATTAGCCCAGAAGAATCTCAGTTAGAAGTAATCCATGTGCAAAACAGATTGCCTGCTCTGAGTTCTCAACTTCAAGTAGAAGAGCCAAAGGAGCAGACAGTCGAAGCAATTCAAGGTCTCTTTAAAAATTTATACCAGAGAATGTCCTTTTACAACAGGCTGAGTGAAGAAATAATTTTAATTTTTAAGTCAGCATGGCAAGTTGTGTGTGCAAATGCCCTGAAACCCAAGAAGCTTTCGAAAGCTTGGCTGGCAGATAGATTGGCACACGTGCACAGTCAGACACATACCCAGGCAAGAGGTGGTAGAGCATTCTGGTGTATCACTCAAGAGTAATTCTGCATAAGCAAATGCAATAAGCAAAAGTATCCATTTATAGTGGGATGACTTCTCATTTCCCCATCCTTCACATCTTTTTCCTTACTATCTTAGAGGAGTAATTCTGTCATAAAGCTTCAGGTGGGGAGTTAAGATACTCTATATTTGGAATAATTTTGTGGCGTATGATGTTTCACAAGATTATTTCTGATGTATTGTTACACACCCAATTGTTCTAATGCTTTGGATTTTTTCTGTGTAAATATATTGGAGTACTGTATTTGCTGTTACAGGACAGCTGATACCAGGATAACTGTGTGAACAGTACTCCTCAGTTTTACTTCTGTTACAAAACTCCCAAGGGAAAATGGCATAACATTTAAAGGCAATTCAAGTATCTGTTCAGCATGATTTTATTCTCTTTAACAAAGAAAGAAATGTGTGTGTGTGTGTGCCTGTGGTGGTTACAGGAAATCAGTAGAACTGAGTTGATGGGAAAACAGTTGTGTAAGAAGTCAGTTTACTCTTGCTAAGTGTTGAGATAGATCGTTGAGTAAAACTTGGGTTGAGTAAGATCTTTGCTACGTCAGGTCACGGTGATTGATAAAGTATGGTAAAAGTTCATTATTAAAAAAAAAAACGAACTTTTTTCAGTTTCTTATTCATCACAGCTGTATTTGGGATCTTTCTGCTAAGATAAAAATATTTGAAATTGTATCTGTGAAGTATACAAAAGGCAGCTTTATCAGTCTTCAAATTAATATACAGAAATATTTATGCTAAATAGTTTTGCTCTTTTGCCATTGAAATGGAAATGGCAGCTGGTTTAGGGAACCCACAGGGAGCACAATGGATTTGTTCAAAGCCCAAGTGGAATGTAGAACAATGCTATTCTGATTTGTGTCCCCTCTTTTAAGAAGACCCTAAAGTAGTCCCTTGTAGTTAGCTGCTTTCCTCTGTGTCTGTTCTCTGGGCAAGCAACATCTCTACAAATAAGGAGGAAGAATTTGGCATTTGTAAGTCGCCGTACCCACAGACCTACCTTGTACTGAGCAATGGTTATGGGAAAGGCTTCAGTCTTTGGGTAATTTAAACTCATGTCTGTTTCTGAAACAATGAGAAAGGGGCTCAAAATTGTGAGATGGGCAATTTTTTTACTGTAAGTGTGGAGGTGTGTGTTGGTGTTTTTTATCAAGGGAATTAGAAGAGTATGTTTTGGTCCTTTAATCTATAGCTTCATTTCAATATGCGCTGGAACTTGCTTCTAATTACTGGTTTTATTTAGGAGCTGAACAAAAGGAGCTCTCTTCTCGGCTGCAGATTGATCCTGTGATTGAAGATACCTTGCAAGTGACTCAAGGTTAAGTCTGGTGATCTTTTATTTTCAATTTGAACACTACTGGTCAGTGAATGTTAACATAGAACTTCTTTTTCAGTTAATTGTACTGATTTCTAGTATTTTCGAGTTTGTGCATCTCTAAGGAATAGACGTGTTGTATCAGTAGGTGTTCAAAGCCTGAGAGATTCGGGGGCTGCGTGGACACCTTCAGTGCTGTTTCAGCACAGCAATATCAGTCACACAGGTTCCTGGTCTGACCTGATGTGGTCTGTGGCTCCTGTTGATCCACTTTGGTGGAATTAGCGAGGAAGTAAAAATGTTTTCTGGAAGCTACGAGTAAGACATGAAAAAAAAAATAAATTAGTTGGTGGGCCATTTAAATTGATATTGAAAAATAGTCTATAAGTTATAAGAGTACAACTGCAACCTTATTTTTCTCTTTTCTGTGTAATTTTTCTCCCATTTCAGATTACTACGATGCAGAATCTATGGTCCACACAGACACTAGGTCATTTATCCTGAAGAAGCCCAAATTATCAGAGGAAATGGTGCCACAGAATCAGCAGTTGGGGAAGAGGGGCCCAGAGGCAGTACGGGTACTCTCAGGGCGTCTAATACAGACACGGTAAGAAGTTCCTTCTTGTGGGACTTTCCTTAGTCAGAATGCTTGTTTGTGGTTTTGATGGAGTCATTCATAGAATCATAGAATGGTCCAGGCTGGAAGGGACCTCTAGGGCCATCTAGTCTGACCTCCCCACAGTCAGCAGGGACTCCCCCAACTAGACCAGGTTGCCCAGGGCCTCGTCGAGCCTCACCTTGAATATCTCCAGGGAAGGGGCCTCAACCAAATCCCTGGGCAACCTAGTCCAATGTTCCACCACCCTCAGAGTAAAGAACCTATTCCTAATAGCCAGTCTAAATCTGCTCTTCTCCACCTTGAAGCCATTGCCCCTCGTCCTGTCACTGCAGGCCTTTGTAAACAGACCCTCCCCAGCCTTCCTGTAGCCACCTTCAGACACTGGGAGGCTGCTATTAGGTCTCCCTGGAGCCTCCTCTTCTCCAGGCTGAACAACCCCAGCTCCCTCAGCCTGTCATTCAGTCACACTTGTGCTTCTCAGTCCAGCCAGGATGTGTGATATCATGGAAAATGGTCTGATAGTGAATAGCAGAGGGAAAGTAATTCCCACAGTCAACTGTAGCTTGAGCACCTCTTTGATTTGCAAGAATGACGAGGAAGGAACCAAAAAGTACTGCTCTCTTTTGTCATTCTGATTTCTGAAATCTTAGTTTAGTAATAATTTTCCTTAAATTGCCTTTAGTTTTATGCCTGCTTCGCTCTGAGGTGGCATTTCTCCAGAAATGTCTTTTAAGGCAGTATTGAGTGTGGTGGATCCTGAGCTCTCGGTGCTGGAGATGGAACAGCACGTTCTGCCTGCAGGTAGCTCAGTTCAGTGGCACATGGGACAAGTGGTTTAAGGCTCCTTACTGGTGAGTTTGGCCAAGAGAAGGGTTAATGTTCATGTCAGCTTCAAATGATGTGTTGTGGGTACGTTCTCATTTCTCCAGAGGAGCTATGGGCAGTGCACAGTCATTCTCCTCACTTGTTAAAGGCCTGATATTTCCTGTATCTTGCCTGTTAAGAGTTAAAAACCACTCGGAACAGTGTGATGTGCTTCATCGCAGCGGGCTGTTGTGTTTGAGAAACTGTTAATACTTCCTTTCCATGGCCTGTCTCGGGAGCAGCGTGGTGAGTAGGACTCAGGAGGTGATTGTCCCCTGTAATCGGCACTGGTGAGGCCTCACCTCGAGTGCTCTGTCCAGTTTTGGGCCCCTTACCACAAAAAAGGCACTGAGAGGCTGGAGCAGGTCCAGAGAAGGGCAATGAAGCTGGTGAGGGGCCTGCAGGGTAGGTCTTATGAGGAGAGGCTGAGGGAGCTGGGGTTGTTGAGCCTGGAGAAGAGGAGGGTGAGGGGAGACCTCCTTGCTCTCTACAACCACCTGAAAGGAGGGGGTAGAGAGGTGGGGGTCGGTCTCTTCTCCCAAGTCAGAGGCAATAGGACAAGAGGAAACGGCCTCAAGTTGTGCCAGGGGAGGTTCAGGTTGGATATCAGGAAAAATGTTTACCTGGAAAGAGTTATGAAGCCTTGGAATGGGCTGCCCAGAGAGGTGGTTGAGGCACCATCCCTGGAGGGATTTAAAAGACTGGTTGACGTAGTGCTCTGTGACATGGTTTAGTGATGGGTGGTTGTTGTTCATCAGAGTTAAGTTGATTGTTGGACTAGATGATCTTAAAGGTCCCTTCCATCCTAGACAATTCTGTGATTCTGTGTGGCTTTGAACAGCCTGTGTTAATTAAAAATAAAACTAACAATGAAGAAACAAACCCAAAAGGAGGGGCTCACAGTGTCATGGTCGGAAACTGTGACTGTGCTGCAGGAGAGTGGTACTTCTTTGCTTGGTTTTAAGGTTTTTATCTCTTCTTAAAGGCATTTTATGTAGTTTTAGCCTAATTTCACGGAGGAGCAAAGTTTATACCGTCACTGTTTGTTAAAGATGGGAACTCTAATAATGTGTTTCCAAATGTTTAGAGTCACATGCCATTCAGGAAATCCCTCAGGTGAAATGGGTGGGACAGTGGAAAACTGGAGAAAACATATAAAAACACATGTTTCTGTAATCCCTCTTTTACCCACGTTGGCTGCTGTCACACACGGGGTAGATATTTTTGAGGAAACAGACGTTTTGTGTGTTTCTAAGGTTGAGGATTCCAAGAATGGTATTTACCCTCCCTTTTTTTTTGGTCTCAAAACTCTAAAATATGTGTCTGTAAATGAGCTTTTGGATCTCTCTGCTGAGCAGAGCCGCAGTGTACCTGCCAGATTCCCTGCCGAGTGCCACTGAGCGCTGTGTTTCTTATTAGTGCTTCAGGGAGACGAGGAGGCAAACTGTGAATTGGAGGACATTTTAAAAGCAGGTTTGTTACTGCGTGACTCTCCACAGATGAGCTTGTACAGCTTCTTGTTCCCAGTGCAGCTCATTTTTACTCAAACCTTTGGAGAAAGAAGAAAAATAATCTCTGTTTCCTACGTTTCTTTGTTTGACAGAGACCAACACGCGCAGCCAGAGAAACCTGCAAGTCCCAAGTTCATCGTGACGTTGGACGGTGTCCCCAGCCCGCCCGGATACCTTTCTGATCAAGAAGAAGAAGATCTGTGTCTAGCTGAAGGATTGAAGCCAATTGCCCAAAATCTGTGTGTGGGCAAAGGACTGAAAGGCCTTCGAGCGCAGCAGATGCAGGTTGTGAGCAGGCAGCTGGAGAGCTGTGACGGTAATTCTGCTTTCCAGCGGGGTCTAACGTTAACGGGGTGGTTTGGTTGTGGATAGAACTCCTGGGTACATCGTGCTGAGGAAATCAAAGCAGGGGGTGTTTAGACTTGAGAACATTCTTTAGGCAAATGCAATGTGGTGTATCAGTGGGGCTGTATCTTTGGCAGCCTTTATCTTGGTAACCTGGAGGTCGTTCTCCCCCTCTACTCTGCACTGGTGAGGCCACAACTGGAATACTGCATCCAGTTCTGAGCTCCCCAGTTCAAGAGAGACAGGGAACTACTGGAGAGAGTCCAGCGTAGGGCAACAAAGATGATTGAAGGGATTGGAGCATCTCCCTGATGAGGAAAGGCTGAGAGAGCTGGGACTCTTTAGACTGGAGAAGAGGAGGCTGAGGGGAGACCTCATTAATGATTATAAGTATCTGAAGGGTGGGTTGAGGGAGGATGGAGAGGGATTCTTTTCAGGGATTCCCAGTGACAGGACGAGGAGCAACAAGCTGGAACAGAGGAAGTTTCTTTCAAATACGAGGAAAAACTTAGGGGTGAGGGTGGCAGAGCCCTGGAAGAGGCTGCCCAGGGAGGGTGTGGAGTCTCCTTCTCTGGAGACCTTCAAGCCCCGCCTGGATGCAGTCCTGAGGGATGTGCTCTGGGCAATCCTGCTTTAGCAGGGGAGTTGGACTGGATGAGCTCTAGAGGTCCCTTCCCACTCTGACAATTCCCTGATTCCTTAAATACGACACATCAGTAATTCTCCACACAGCCTGGTATTGGTAAAATTTAGGGTTTTTCTCTTTTGAAAATGTAGTTTGGTGCTAAAAATCTGCACTTCTGGGTGACCCTTTATCATTTGTCCCACACTGATGGGCAGGAGACTTTTATGGCAAACGTTTTGCTGTGCCTTGAACTTTAAAAAATATGGTATTAATGGCTCTGGATTTGCGATATCAAAAGGAGCCGGTTATGGATAAGGTGTTGGTAGAGTCCAGGTGCTAGAATCTCTGAAAACAGAACTTAAACAGTGTGTGATTTTATTGAAGGTTTGTATATTCAGGACACCTTTGGAATAACATGGGCAAGGTTAGGTTTGAATTGTCTACAATGCTGACATGGTAATGAAAAATAAAGAGGATATTTTGTCTTAGACCTGGTGAATACTTGCCTTAGGTTCTTGCTTGAATTGTTTGGGTTTTTTTAGTTTTCTTATGAAAATAAAGACTTTTGTTTTTCATAGTAGAGGTGCATCCAAATTTTCTGAACCAAATAAATAAATAGTATTATTTAAAGTTCTCCAGAGAACTCTTAAATTTCATGGATCTAGCTGTAAAGGTACAATGCAGTTGTCAGAGACACGGGGGGGGAAAAAAGTGAAAGATGTTCTAAGTCCACCTCCTTTCAGTCTCCCTGGTTGCAGAAATACCACACATAAAGCTTGGAAACTCTTAAAATACATTTTGGATTGGAGTTTGGGTTCCAGTAACTGAGTGAACATGATGTCAGGCCAAGCATATTACATGAAAGTGGGGTGTTTTTAATTGGTGTGTGCCCCCATCCCAATAAATCACACCTGATTTGGTATAAAAACTGAGGCATAGCCCTTACTGACACGTGGTTCAGCAGAAAAGTCGTAACTAAGGTTCAGTTGAGGAATCCNCCTTAGGTTCTTGCTTGAATTGTTTGGGTTTTTTCAGTTTTCTTATGAAAATAAAGACTTTTATTTTTCATAGTAGAGGTGCATCCAAATTTTCTGAACCAAATAAATAAATAGTATTATTTAAAGTTCTCCAGAGAACTCTTAAATTTCATGGATCTAGCTGTAAAGGTACAATGCAGTTGTCAGAGACACGGGGGGGAAAAAAGTGAAAGATGTTCTAAGTCCACCTCCTTTCAGTCTCCCTGGTTGCAGAAATACCACACATAAAGCTTGGAAACTCTTAAAATACATTTTGGATTGGAGTTTGGGTTCCAGTAACTGAGTGAACGTGGTGTCAGGCTGAGCATATTACATGAAAGTGGGGTGTTTTTAATTGGTGTGTGCCCCCATCCCAATAAATCACACCTGATTTGGTATAAAAACTGAGGCATAGCCCTTACTAACACGTGGTTCAGCAGAAAAGTCGTAACTAAGGTTCAGTTGAGGAATCCTTGTCTTGTCTGATCAACATCTGGGCTCTTTGACTTTCACACCTCAGCTTGGGTTTGTGAAGAAAAGCGATTTATTTCGATTGTAAACAACGCGAGTTTGATCCTTTAACACCGAAAGGCAGCTGTCAGTCCAATAGTACAAGTTCTTTCATTTTGTAGTGTTGGAAATTTTCTTCAAATTACATGGTTGTACATCAATTTTTACTGCCAGGACTTTTTGGTTACTAGAGGCTTATCAAGAATTGGGTTCAAAGGGGAGAGAGAGGAGGAAATTCTATGAATTTCAAGTATGTGTATGCCAAGTTGCATATAGAATCACAACGATTCCAGCTTGTTTTGTGGTTGGTTTTTTTTTGTTTTCCCTCTTTCCTCCCCAGTGGATATGGAAGAGTTAAACGTGCTGCAAAAGCAGGAGAAGGTGCTTGAGCGCTGCAAGTACTGGCCTGCCTGTAAAAATGGAGACGAGTGCGTGTTCCACCACCCCACGCTGCCTTGCAAGTAAGTACTGCAAAGCTCAGCTGCTTGCTNACTTCAAAGACCCAAGTCCTTCATCCTTTCCTCACAAGAGAGATGCTCCAGGCCCCTCATCATCTCTGTGGTTCTCTGCTGTACCCTCTCCAGCAGTTCCCTTTCCTTCCTGAACTGGGGAGCCCAGAACTGGACACAGTATTTCTCTTCAGTGTTAGGAAATCTTCCAAGGGGTTGTAAGTCTGCGAGGGTGGGATCGCTGTCTCTTCCCGTTTCCTCCCATCTCCTCCGTGTCAGAACACACCGGTGTTTTAAATGAGGCAGTTCCCAGCTGGGCTGAGGTGGAGGAAAGCTTAGTTTACAGACAGGCTGGTGGGTTGGTGTTGCTTAGAGACGTGGGAATTGGTGTCTTCTGAAAATAACGGGTGCTTTTCTCCCGGTGTCCAGGACGCTTTTGACCAGGGTTGTTACACAGCAAAGCAGGGATTTCATTCCGTTTACTTCTCATTTATTTGAAAGCAAAGGCTATAACTCTTGAACACACACTGGGCCTTTGGCTTCTCTTCCACAGGCAGCATCGGCCTGGATACCAGTTTCTGTTCCGAGGTGAACAGAACAGACTGGTAAAGGGGTAGCTCCGTTTACTCACACGTTTGAGTTTTCCTTTCAAACCCGACATGAAATAGCCCTTTCTCTGTGGTGACTGAACTTAGGGAATTATCTCATTCCTGAACCCCACTGAGTGCAAGGTGGTCCAGTTACTGGGGGTGTTTTACCCCGGGGAAGGGGTGGTTTTCTGTCCAGCTGGTCCCCGACACCCGCTGGCCTTGCTTGGGAAGTCACCGACGCGCGTGTCCCAGCCTTGTTGCACTTCGGGCTGTCTGTGGTAGTTCTGCCTTTGGTGCACAACAGCTGCTGGGGGAATTCTGCTCGGGGAACGGGCTTAACAACTCCATTTCTTTTCCCTCAGAGCTTTCCCTAACTGCAAATTTGCTGATAAATGTCTGTTCATCCACCCAAACTGTAAATACGACGCGAAGTGCACTAAGCCAGACTGTCCGTACACTCACGCCAGTCGACGAACCCCCCATTCCTCTCCCAAACCAGGTGAGCACCTCTTGATTTTTCTGAGCTTTAAATCAAAGTGCAAATGGTATTTTTTGGAAGGAGGAAGCAACAGTGGTGAAAAAAAAGTAACTTTTTGCTTGGTTTGCCTTAATTTTATTTCACCTCGTAATGCTAGGGGAGGAAGAGTAATACAGTGTCACCACAAAATCTGGTTTGGAAACATCACAGAAATCACAGAATCTCAGGGATTGGAAGGCACCTTGAAAGATCATCCAGTCCAATCCCCCTGCCAGAGCAGGAACACCCAGAGCAGGTCACACAGGAACGTGTCCAGGCGGGTTTTGAATGTCTCCAGAGAAGGAGACTCCCTCAATGAGCATCAAGAAGAGCATCCCTCAGTGCTCTTACACAAGAGTCCACATGAAACCCGTGTGAGGCCAAAGTGGTGACACACACAAATAGTCCCTTCTTCTGCAGGATGTAGCCAGCAGCCACTCAGTTTTCTTTCTGAAACTGGATACACTTTGTACCACGAGCTTGGGACACACATTGAAAACGGAGGTTTCTGTCTTTGTGTGAACTTCTGTTTTTCTCTAATGACACTTGAGGAGTTAACGATTACCTTTATGGCCCTGGTCTGTCCTAGGGTGAGATCCACGTGGCACCCTGTGATAGGCTGCCCCTATTTCTCACAGGATCGATGCATTTTGTGTGGAAATGTATTAAAAGAGCAATTTTATTGTGATCCAGACTCACCTCCTGTTCTGTTCTTTTCTGCTCGTAGCACTGCTGCCCGCGCCGTCTCTGTCCCCCAGTAGTCCTCTCTGCAAGTTCTTTCCTGCTTGTAAGAAAATGGAGTGTCCTTTCTACCACCCAAAAGTAAGAATTATCTCCTGTCTCTTCCCTTCCTTTCTAGAAAGATACTGGAAATGGGTTACTTTGGGTTGGGAAACGACCATTTCACACTTTTTTGCTTTTACTTTTCACGTTCCAACTCTAGCTCCGAAAGCCCAAGAGTTTATAACTTCCATGTTCCTGCTCTGTGGAATTGTGTCCCTGCGTGTTCTTACACCAGTAAGTTTAGAACCAAAGAACGATGAGAGTTGGAAGGGACCTTATGGATCATCCAGTTCCAACTCCCCTCCCACGGGCAGGGACACCTCCCACCAGACCAGGCTGCTCAAACTGGTCTCCAAACCAAAAAACCAGAGCAAAAGTTTATTGCCTTTCTGAGCCCTAACGATGCTGAAAGGCAGGACCCTGTTCCCAGGCAGCAGGAGCCAGATGCTGGGGCTTTTCCTCTGCCCTGCAGGCAGGGCCCTGTCCTGCCCCACGCTCCTACCCACGCAGCAGGGGACACTGAACTCTCTGAACTCCAAAAAAGCAAAAGGAGCTCCCGCCTGTGGGTGCGGTGACAGGTTTGGAGCATCTCAGTAACAATTAATGCTTCTGGAAAAGGATTTCCTTCTGTCACTGGCTTGAACTGACAGCACCGGTCTACATTGATTCGGTTCCTTAACAGAGACGTCCTGCCAGTAATACGTCTAATAAATAGAATTAAGTTGTGTTAATTAATACAAAGTTAGCTCATTCAGGCGTTCAGCCAGCTTTGAGTGGCCTCTTCTGAAAGGCTCTCACTTCCAGCACTGCAGGTTCAACACCCAGTGTACGAGACCAGACTGCACTTTTTACCACCCGACAATCGCTGTGCCCCCTCGCCACGCCCTCAAATGGACCCGGACTCAGACCAGGTGAGATGCTCTTCATTTGATCTTTCCTCAGTGCAGATTGTGTTTATTTTGTGACTTATTGGTCACTGGTGTGATTTTACTCCCAGGAGTAACTGTGTGTGTGATGAACACTGAAGACTGTGTGAAGAAAGGTACCTGTTCTAGGCATCGTGCTTTTAGAGAGACCTCTGTAGTGTTCGGGTTTGCGTGGAATCAGGGAATTGTCAGTGGGAAGGGACCTCCAGAGCTCACCCAGCCCCAACTCCCCACTAAAGCAGGATTGCCCAGAGCACATCCCTCAGGGCTGCATCCAGCTGGGGCTTGAAGGTCTCCAGAGAAGGGGACTCCACACCCTCCCTGGGCAGCCTCTGCCAGGGCTCTGCCACCCTCACCCCAAACAAGTTTCTCCTCATATTCAAATGGAATTTCTGTGTCCCAGCTTGTGCCCATTGCCCCTTGTCCTGTCACTGGGATCCAATGAGAAAAGTCCATCTCCATTCTCCTTCAACCCACCCTTCAGATACTTATAATCATTAATAAGGTCTCCCCTCAGCCTTCTCTTCTCCAGGCTAAAGAGTCCCAGCTCTCTCAGCCTTTCCTCATCAGGGAGATGCTCCAATCCCTTGAATCATGTTTGTTGCCCTACACTAGACCATAAACATTAACCAATGTGATGCAACACTGGAAAACCAGGATCTGACCTGGGCACGTTTGTGTTGTCTGAGTTTTATCTAAATAAAGCTGAAAATCTGACATGGGCTTTTCTCTCCTCTTGGTTTATCTTATGCCCAACCCCTCCTTCCCACAAAACATTCCCTCTTTCCCTGTCTCAAAGACACTCAAACCCCGTGAGCCTTCTCCCTCCAGCTCATCTCATCCGCAGAGCCTTTACCAGTGGGGAGGGCAGGAGGCAAATCAGGGCTTGAATCCCCTTTCATGGCCCCGGGGAGGGATTGTTACTGACCCGAATTGTTTTTTCTCTTTCCCCCCTCCCCTCCCAGCGAGTGACTGTGAGTCCCCTTGGGCCTGAGCTTTGTCCCCTTCGCGCAGGAAGGAAGAGGAACCCAGCAGGGTGTTAGAAAACTCCCTGCCTTTTGAACTTTTCCTGTCCGTTGTTTTCCTCAGCGGAGGTTTCGTTGCATACTTGAAGCGTCTCTAATTTTCCAAGTTTGTAAGTTTGAGCGATTTTACATTGGTTTTTTTTTTTACGCTGTAAGAAAAAGAAAAAAAAAATACGTCTGTGTAAGAAAAAAAAAAATTTTACTTTAAATTGCATTAAAAACTTTCAAAGCACATCTGGTGTTCTCTTTGGGGTTATGTTTGGGGAGAAGGAAGCGGATCGTCAGAAGGTCTTAGAAATCTTAGTCCTGTATTAGGTTTGGTTTTGTTGTTGCTGACTCAGCAAAAAGTGCCTGAACTCTGCTCCCGGGGGGGAAAAGAGAGAGTAAAGGGGAGGTGTCTTTTGGCTGGTTTTTCCATGGAACAGCCCCCAGATACTTTCTCCAACGGG
>VXBJ01005736.1:97639-146453 GCA_013400055.1 Nycticryphes semicollaris | reverse complement strand
GGGGTGGTGGTGGTGGGAGGGTGACCAAAGGGTTGGGAAGCCCCCAGCTGGCTCTCCTGTGTGTGTGTGCCCGCACGTACCCAGCCCGTGGGGGGGCTGCGCCTGTGGGAATGCCTTGGCAGAGGGGGTATCCGCAGGCCAGCTTTAGGATGGAGTCTCCTCCTTCCAGCTGGGAGGAAACTGCCTTAGTGGCCATTTCATAGAATCACACAATCATAGAATGGTTAGAGTTGGAAGGGACCTTAAAGATCATCCAGTTCCACCCCGTGCCCAGGGCAGGGACAACTCCTACCACACCAGGTCCCTTCAAGCCCCCTCCAACCTGGCCTTCAACCCCTCCAGGGATGGAGCAGCCACAGCTTCTCTGGGCAACCTTTCATTTCCTTCCAAATCTCCCTTTTCCTTGGAAGCCAGGTGTTCCCCTGCAGCTCCCGAAGGGACGTGAGCTGCAGCTCTCTTTCCTTACTTCTTGCCCACCAGTTCAACCCGTTTCCCCATTTCTTCGCTCATGTTTTATCCCTGTGATGATGCTGGGGCCTTGAGGGCAAGGGATGAGGTTTGGTGAGAGGGGTAGAGCATGGCGGGTCATACTGGGAAGAGGCAAGTGATGGAGAGCATGGGGGAGCAGGAGAGGAGGATGGAGCAGGGGAAGGCTGCATTTTACAATTCACTGCTCTACTAACCCCATAACTAGAGGCACCCTGGCCTGGACAGGACAGACAGCTTGGGGGGTAGCAAGCACCTTCGACTCCCCAAGCCAGAGGGAAGGCAGCTGTGGAGCCCTGGCTGCCTGAAAGCCCCAGCCACCCCATACCACCCCACCTCCATCAAAGGAGCAGCCATTTTGTGGCTGTGCCCCTGTCACATGTGTTATGGGGCAAGGTCTGCAAGCCTCCAGTCCCCTCAGCTCAGCTTGTCACCAGGGCAGGCTGGGGGCACAGAGGACGGAGCAGGATTATGCCTGAGCCTGGCTTTCCCTAGGCTCTGCAGGGTCAAGGTTCTGCTGTTTTGGAGAGGCTGGGTTTCAGCATCCCACCCAAGCCATGGTGGGAAGTGGTGGCACGTGCCACTTGCAGCAGATAACAGGGACTGCACTGTGCATGGCCCAGGAGATCCCATCCCTGGTTCTTGTGGGGTGAGAGCTTTTCTCTGTCCAATCCCACCCTGCTGGACTTACCATCCCCACAGCACCCAGGTGTGTCCTGCCAGGGCAAACTCCTTTCCTGGTTCTGAGAGAGTGATGTCCTGGATGTCCCCAGGAGTCATCCTCAGCCCCTGTAGGCTGAAGTGGTCTAGAAGGAGAGAAGATCAGTTTTAGGAAAGAGCTCTCGTGCCACAGAGAAGAGCCAAGACAGGGCATAATCTTCTCCCTGACACCTCAGAGGTAAATGTGAACCAGCATCAGACGACACGGGGACCACTGCTATGACTTGAACTGAATTTGGAGCTTGACTTCATCTCAGCCCAAGAGCTCCTGGAGCAAAAATCCTTCTGGATATCTGTGAAGGGGAAAGATGACCTTTTTTTTTTTTTTTTTTTAAAATATGGCTGCCCTGGCCCATCCTGTCCGTGTCCCCGTGTCCACAGTGCAGTGTGGGAGCAGAGCAGAGCCTGCCACCAGTGCTGACCACACCAGCCTCATAGGCTTCAGCCTTTGGTGAACACATCTCCACAAGACCCTTCTTTTTGTTCTTGTTGTTTTCAAACCCAAAGCATTTGTTCCAGGGAGCAGCTGGAGCAGCCACATGGGCAGGCTCATGTAAGGATCTTGTAGGGCATCCCCTTGGTGTGGGTACCAGGGCAGCTTCTCTCCTACTCTCACACCCACTGCGACAGAATCCGACAGAGGAGATGATGCTGATGCCCCTAAGCAAGGAAACAGCTGAAGGACTGAATAAGAAGGAAGTTTTGCACTTCCTTCCTTGAATAGCACCTGTAGAAAAAACGGGTAAAGAAATCATCCACCAAAGGGATGTTTTCAAGACATAATCAGATTTTCACCTGAATGCATCCTTTTGATTAAAACATCTGTTTTCAGATTAGTTCAGATATTAGGAAGAATTACTTTATTGAGAGGAACAGTCTGCCCAGGGAAGTTGTGGAGTCACCATCCCTGGAGGTATTAAAGGAACGTGTAGATGTGGCACTTCAGGGCACCCTGCGCTGCCAGAGATTGTTGGGTTGGGTGATTTGTTTTTTGGGGGGTTTTTTTGGTATTTTTGTTGGGTTGGGTTTGTTTTTTTTTTGTGTGTGTGTGTGTGCATGGTTGGTCTCAATGACCTCAGAGGTCCCTTCCAACCATGAAGATTCTGTGATTCTGCGACCCTCTGCCCTCCCAGTTCAAAATCTCCCCGGCAGGTCACTCCTTGACGCAGCACAAAGCTCAGCCCCAAAAGCTGGTGGTGAGACAGGGTGCAAAAGACCCCACTACAGGCACCTGGCTGACGGGCACCTGGGGCTTGGACGGCACCCAGAGATGCTGCTCCAAGCTGACATCCCCAGCAGCCGCCCCAGCAAGACCTGGTTGGGCGCCGTGAGATGGGGTTTGCATGGAGTTATTGTTCCATGGGAAACTGGCTGTCTTCCTGCTCTTCATCTGTCAGCAGGATTTTCAGAGAATATGCTCCCAAATATGAAGTGAATGTGGCAGGCTGGGCTGGAGCCCTTTGCTAGAAAACCTGGACGTCAGAGTGTGTCCGGTTTAATCCCAGAGTCTGTGAGAATCAGTGTAAAGTAGCATATCAAGTGAACTTTTCACTCTGTGGCAGGAGGGATTACCACATCCCCTTTGTTTGTTGTGCACTGCGTAACCGAAAACACTTTAACCCTTTCTTGCAGCCCTTCGGCACTAAGTACCCATGAAAATTCCTAGGAAAACTGCAGCTGTTTGGCTCTCCACTGGGTGGGAGGAGATGGGTACACTCTTCTTTTTTTTTTCTTTTTTTCCAGAAGCCATCACTCCTGGTCTCCCTCTCAGCTCGGGAAATGGATCCTGCTTCAAAATGCCACCAAAGTCCCCGGGGAAGGTTTTGTACCAGAGGGTGGGAGGGGGGGTGAGGGTGGCAACCCCCTACCTGTGCATGGCCCCGGCCTTGGAAAACCTGGGATCTCCTGGATGCCTGTACAAGTGAGTTTTTCAGCTACAGAGCAGCAGTTTCAGCCCTTTCAGCACCCACACAGATCGCCAGTCCGTCATCTTTTACAGTCCAGCATTAGCGCGGTTCCAAGGAGAAAAAAAAATACACAAGACAACCCTGCCAAAATATTAAAGTGAGGTCATTCCTGTTAGAAAATGTTCCCTGTAGGGAGGCAAATCTCGACGTGAAGCGAATCAGAAAAGTCATTTTGCTTCAAAATTAATGAAAATGTAAATGCTGGCCTCTAAAAAGTTTCTTTATTTATGATAAATCACCAGTTTCAACCCTCCCTCCTTCTCTCTTGGTTCTTTTCAATTTAAAATCTCTCAAAATTCCAGCAGTACTGGGGAAGTCACTGGGTGACAAGGTGTCGCCATTTTGATGTTCCTTTTCCTACTCAATAACTTCCCTGCATTTGGAGAAAAAAAAAAAGGGGGGGAAATAAAATGGGGGGAAAGTAGAGGAGAAAAACTCCAGGGCATGAGTCATCTCATTGCCCTCAGCAGCAAACTGAAATGAAAGAGGGAAAAATTCCCGTTTCCAGTTTCAAAAGAAAAAACGTTGAAATGCAAATGGAAAGGCAGAGTTTGAAACATGACTGGACTTTCCACCTCATCCTGCCATTTCCCACTGACAACTGGAGAAAAAAACCCAACCAAACCAACCAAACAAACAAACAAAAACCAACACTTGTTTTTCACGGAAAATAAAAGGTTTTTTGGTGACATTTTTAGTTATTTCACGTGTTTGCAGCACAAGAGCCACATCCTGGTGTTTGTGTCCAACACTACAAGTGGGCAGTGAAGAGCTTTCAGGCCAGGCATCTGGTTCAGCCTGGCACTCAAGCTCTCTAGATAGACCATGTGTATCCCTGAAAAGCATTTTAAAACACCTGCGTGGGGCACCTGCTTCTCCATGGAACTTCTCTGGAGCTTCTAATGTTTCCTTCAGACTCCCCAACTCTTTGTGGACCTGCTTGGGACCAGTAAGTACTGGGGACCATCCAGAAGGTGCCTCTATCTAAACAATTCCCTGCAGCCAGATGCCTCCCCTCACGTGTTCTCCATCACAAACTGGGTGCAGAGTATGTTGTCTCCAGCATTTCATAAAGAAATGCATCACTAAGTCATTTTTCATCAGCTTCCCATCTTTCCTGAGCCCAAGCTTGCACCCTCTCCACTGTCGAATCCCCTGCCTAACCCCAGCTCCAGGCTAGGTGGGTCCTTCTTCTGAAAGACTCAATGTGGGTCCTTCTTCTGAATAGCAGGGGGACAAAAGGGAACGGAGATACCAATTCTGGCTGCACCAGAGGGTAAGGAGCTGGTGAAGCAGCCCACGGAGGACACGAGGACACATAGCTGTGGTGTCCAAGAAGTTTAATTGAGGCTGAACTCAATTGGTGTGAGTTCATCTGCTAACTCCCTTGACCCAGGAGTTTCTGACTCTGCTTAGCACCACCATTTGCTCTGCACTGCTGACCAGGCTCTGGAGATTGATCTTTTCTCAGTGGGGAATGCATATCCCTTCCCATGAGCCAATGTCTAGAGCGGTGGCGGAGGATTTACTGGTGCCCTTTAGCAGGCACCGGCCTCACACTGGGTCTGCAGGTTTCCTGCTCCTGGGGTTGCCACAAGGTACAGGAGTGGAGCAACCAGGTGGGAAGTTGAGGAAGGGAAAGGACCCATCACTGCGACCTTCCCTCGAAGGGAAATGCCTCTGCTGCCCATGCCACAGGGAGAAGGTGAGCAAGCCTACCCCAAAAGGGATGTGAGGATGCAGCAATGACACCAAATCGGGCTGTCTCAGAGTACGGCATCTCTCCTGTCACTGAGACATGGATGTTCAGAGAACTTCTTGTAAAAAAGACAGTGAGGAACAGCCTGCCCTCCTCTGTGCTGGAGGGTCCCCAAAACCCTCAGCAGATTGTTGCTGTGGTTAATCCCCTGGGTGATAACATCTCTTCCTCATTTCTAGTCAGATTTGGCTGAGCTTCAATTTCAAGCTACAAGGTCCTGTTATAACACCACTCCCCTCACACTTTTTTCTTCTTTTTCTTCTTTTTTTTTTTTTTTTACCTACAGGATGAAATTATCATCCCCCATCAGGAATCTTTTCCCCTCGCTGGTGTGACTTGAATTTCTTAAAGAGCTCTGGCTGCAAAATGGGTCCTGCTGCTGCTCGGTGGCTTCCTTTTGGGAGGTAGCAGTGGCCCCACTGGCACCCAGAGTTCTCCCCTTGTCAGGCCATACCAAAGCAGCAGCCACCTTCTCTCCAGTTCTCTGCTTGGACCTCTGGCCCTCCTGAACCCACCTGGGGCTCCTCATCCACCGCCCCTTGGTGCTTCCCTAAAGACAAGGCATAGCCGTTGTACGTATTGCTCCATCTGTGGTTTTGCCATCCCTCCCTTCCTCATGAGGTGGCCCGTTTGCCTTTGGAAAAGATTCATGAGAAACTCTTCTCGTTCACCTTCACAGATCTTCCCAACTGTTTGAACAGTTGCTCTTGCAGAGATGTTGAGCAACGCTCTGGTTAGTGAAGAACTTGATCATTTTTAGGAGGGTCCCAGTGATCTGCAGCAACTCTTTGCTGTGTCTTCAGACATAGGGGTTGCAATCTTGCATGGCTCTACTCTCAGTTAGCCAGTGCATGAGCTCATCAGACTTCTAGAGGGCTTATTCCTCTCTGCCCAGTCAGGGAAAGCTCCTCACATCCCTGTTTGTTTAACAAAACTCTATTACTTTTGTTCTACTCCACACTTCTCTGCTCATCCTAAAGGTGAGTCTGCTCAGGACTCCTCCTGGGTCTTCACGTCTTTCAGGCAGGATGAACAGTCTCTGGATACTGGGAAATGATTGGTGCCCATGGGCTATTAAATACACCCATCTTCACCTCCCTGTTAGTTGTGACCTCAGCAATCCCATCCAGCTGGAGCTGGTGGCTCAGCCTCATGGGGACAGCACCACTCCTAGAAATCAAATGACCTCAAATGCTCCCAGAGATGTCCAAGCCTATCAGACCACAAGGGATGCCCTCTGCTCCCAGTTACTACAGGGTTCCTAAAGATGTCCCAGACAGCAACAGTGCTAGTGGATTTGTCAGAGGAAGCGGATGGTGGCAGCTCATCCATTTCCACTGAGAAGGTACCAAGCCTAGAGGTCTTCATGGGGGCTTGTAGTTGGTACCTTCTTGGACTGATGAAAATCCTTCTAAGAAAGAGTTTGACTCTCACATGTTGGCCCTGGAGCACCATTTTCATGGTTTAGTTCTCAGTGGGGACCAGCATGCCTAGCACTCTCAACAAGGTGTCATGGGAGAATGGCCCAAGAGAAATGACCTGAGCCCACAGACCATGACATGAGCAGGCTGACCTGGTGGAGATGAGCCAGTGCTTGGTGCAGAGCCTGTGAGGAGGGTGATGAGGCTGCGATGGGCAGGCCATGAGCACACAGGGGAACTTAAGTGAGATGTGCATGCATGGGGAGGCATCTGGATATGTCCAAGCTTTTGTGGTAAAGAACATGTGCATGAGATCACGCGTTGAGGGCTTGCACATGAAGTGTGTTTGGCCGTGGTGATAGATGATCTTTCAAGGTCCTTTCCAAGCCTTGATATGCTGTGATTCTATGATAGATGTGCAAGAAGTGCATGGCCCCGGCGTCATTTGGGTGGGCACCGTGTGGGGCACTGCGTATGCCTTAGGCTATAGGGGTGTGGGATGTGCGTGGAGGGGCACATATCCAAGTGGGTCGTGGTGGTGTGAGTTCATCGGGCAGGCCACGAACACGAGTGAGCTGAGTACAGGAACGCACATGTGAGGGTGGAGGGGAGAGGAAGAGGATGCCGCACACAGATAGCGCTCGGAGACATTGTGGATTACTGCTGCTAATACCCCTGGTAAGAACAGAAGTCTGCTGGCTGGGAGCGGGAGCTGAAAGCTGAGCCCCTTGTTATGTTTCCCTGTTCCCGCCTGCACTAATCCCTTTGAGCCCCAGGAAAAAACTGCAGAGAAATCAAACGGGCTGTTCATGCCGCCCCAGCATCCCCGGGATTAATTAATTTGGGATTTGTGGGGAGTCACAAGGTCACGCTCCCCCCACTGGCAGACCTGGCTCTGCGAGGCAATGGCAAGGCTGGGCTTGGAGTCTCCCTGACTGGGGAAAACGTCCTGCCATGCCATGGTCTGGAGCAGGTCCCTTAGATGAGCACCCTGGGACGGTGCTGGGCAGGGGGCTGTGGAGGCTCACCTAGGGGGGGCCAGGGCATGAAAAAGCACCAGAGTGGGGGGATTGACAAGCAAGAAGCGTGTCCACCTCTCGCAGAGATCAGCCTCCAGTTAGGAGCAACCACTTGGATGGGATTCTTCTTGAGTCTGGCCAGGTTCTCCTTGTCTTAGGGTCAATCTGCATGGCCTCCTCTTCGGGCCAGCGCAGAAGTAGAACCACACCAAAGAACGGACGCTCCAAAGAGATGGCTTCACCCCAGGTGTGATCCTTACCCGTCCTGTGGGACAAGAGGATGAGGCAAAAAAAGGTTGAAGGCCAGGTCTGGGGTGAGGATGGCTGTTTGCCCCGCTTATCCCTTCCAAACTGGGAGCTCTGCCTTTTGAAGATAGGGCCTCAGATGCCAGATCCCCAGTTCCAACCATTAGTGGTTACTTAAACGATTCAGAAATTTGTTTTCAGGGAGCAATAGAGCTTACGATGTGGGTTTTCTGAGTGTTTGCCTAGGAAAGCTCATTCTCAAGAGAGCACGTTGGCGCAGATGCATTTCAAACTGTAATTGAATATTTGTGGTCATTCCTTTGGGCGGTATCTGCCCAGCGTTTGCAAGGAGACTTCATTCATGCATGGAGAGGATGGCAGCTCCTTGCCCAGCTCTAAGGAGTCAGGGAGGACTCTGGTGGCAGGGGAAAGCCCTTAGCAAACCATGGACACTCCCTGATCGATGAGACCCCAGTCCCTGACCTCCAGTCCTCTTCCAGTCTAGCAAAACCCCAGCCATGATGACTATGGCCATCTGGTCATTCCTTGGGTTCATTCTGAAGTGAAATGGTACTGTACTGCAGGACTGGAAAAATTAGCCAAGACTTGGTGCTGACAGCCTGTCTTCTGGTTAAGGGTCAATATAGATTCATAATCCCGTGGGACCGAGGCACGTCAGCTTTCCCCTTGCTTTGATGCAATATGTCCCTCCTAGAACCAAGGACTTTGGTGTCCCGTGGTCACAGACACTTGTCTTCTCTTTAGTCTGGTTGAGTTAAAGTCAACGCTAAGAACATCAGGACCAACAAACTGGTGTCTCTCACATATTAGTGGAGCAGGTGATGTATAAAGCCATCGCTGTCTGCTTGGCATAGGCAGCTGCCATGGGGAACAGTCTGCCTGGAAGCAGAAGAGGCTGTCCCAGGTGCAGATGAGCAGTCAGCAGCTCTGAGACACAAATTCAGTCCTCAGCTCAGCATCTGCCTGCTTACAAGGTGTACATGGTATATCCCATGGGTCTGGGTCTCCGCGTCTGGAACCAGCCTACATAATTAATTACTTGTGCAAATTACTCACGTGAAATGGACCAGGGGCTCAGGACCAGGGGAGTGCTTGAGGGTAACCCCATCCTAGTGATGGGGTTTGGAGGTGGATGGGGAGAGACAGGGGTCTGAAGTAATAAAATATTCAGTTCTCCAAGGTGCCAGGCTCCCCCCACTGCCCCACACTTGGACTAGTGTGGTCTCGTGCTGCTAGTCCCCATCTCTGATCATACTCAGCACCTTCCTAGTTTTCCTCCATCCTTTCTGAGACTTAACAATCGACACCATACACAGCAAGAGCAGCTTTACTGCAGGGCTGTAATGCATCCCATTTCTTGTACCATTTATTGCCCAACCTGATCATTCAAACCTGAATTCATCCCTCCAGAGCTTGCCAGACCAGATGCTAAGGATGTGCAGTATCCAAAGGCAAAGGATGAGACCTGGTGGAGTTACAAGCCATGACACCACCAGGTAGGTTCCCCACTGCTCTTGACTCGACAGAACCCTGGGCTGAGAAGGGCTGCGCATTGAACATGGCCAAAAGCCTCTACGAAGGACATCAGGGGCTCAGCCTTCCAAACAGGATCTTTTCCCTCGGAAAACAGCAGCACTGAAAGGGCCTTGGGCAATTGTGGAAACAACAAGAGCTGAGCATAAGCTCCCAGGACAAAAGGGGACTTTAGCTGGCAAACAGTCTTATGGGCTTTAGCAAAGGGGCAGTGAATAGAGGGGAAGCAGCCTATAGCCCCTCAGTAGGATACGGGCACAGCTCTGTCATCCACACTTCAGAACAGTTGTCAACAACGTGGAGAAAATGCAGGAAAGGGGCACAAGGAACCATTCAAGGTCTTAGAAAAGCTGCCTCTGAGCAAAAGGCAGCAGCGGCTCTGGGTTTTTGGAGAGATGCTGAAGGTGCAGCTCGACCCACGCAGCCATAAGGAGGTTTTTGAGAGCAGACAGGTTTCGGTTCTGCGGACACCAGATGATGAGATGCAACAGACACAGGTTTTGAAGCAAGGGAAACAATAAAATATGGGAACAAATGACCTGGGGACCTGGTTGTCCACTGTTTCTCTGAATTCAAGGCTGGCCATCTTGCTTCTAAAGCCCTGTTCTGGGTTTGGCCATGGATCTGAGCTTGCTTATTCAGCAAGGATCTGGCAGGAGAGGAGATGAGAAGATCAGACCTGTCTCTCCGTGCAACGCTCCCTGCCTTGAACAGCTCAGGGGAACAGAAAGAGCAGCAGGGTGTGCAAGGCACACTCATTTTTTTTCAGACAGAGCCTGAGATAAAGAGCAGGGCCAGGATTAGTGCAGCTGCTGCCCCCAGGCCAACTGCTCTACAAGCTTGTCTGACAGAGCAGAGCAGGATGAAGCCCTCAGACCTGCCCACCTTCATCTGGCAACTGATCCAGAGCCTTGTCCTGCCCCAAATACATACCCCCTACCCCCACCCCCGGCCTGGCTTGTTTGCATGTCTTCTCCAGCACCTGCTTTCCAGCAGAGCGTGTCTCTGATGGCTGGTTTTGAGTGCCTGGAAGCCCTCCTGGTGTGGCAGAAGCTGGTATTCTGAACCTGTGGCCATCTCCCCAACACTGTTATCAGCCCACCGTGGCCTCAGATTTCGTGGGGCCCAGTGCCATCCATCAGGGTTCATTAAGGAAGAAATCATCAGGGTGGCAGCACCGCTGGTGCTCCAGGGGCATCTATCCTCCAGAGCATCCTTCCTCGCCCCCACGGGACCCCTAGCCCTGGGAGGTTGAGTCACTGCGTCGTCACTTTGAGCTCTAACCAGAGGCTCTGTGAGTACCACGGCAGCCCGCTCACATCATCTCCCCATCTGCATCCCCTGGCCTGGCCCCACAGCCTGCCCCAGTTCCATCAGCCTGCTGGACCACTCCACTGGCACCAGGAAGTCTCTGCATCCAGCCACAGGCTGGAGTGTGAGCAAAATGGGTCTTTGAGAAAGAGATGCCAAAAGAAGCTCAAGGAACACCAGATCACAACAACTGCCAGGGGCAGGGGAGGAAGACAAAGAAAAATCAAGCTCACTTCTCCCATCCTGCCCCTTTACAGCCTGTAAGACATGACATAGGTCAGCACAAACCACAGAAATTGAAATCCACATCCTGACTGTGCTTCAGATACCTCCCAACCATGGACACCCAGTGGATGTTGGATGGATCTGTCCCCTGGGGATTTACCTGCTTGCTTTTCGGAGCCTTTAATGCACTTGGCCTTCACAAACACTGCATGGCAGCGAGTGCCACCGTTTAGTTGCACGCCGTAGAAAAATACTTACTTTAGCTAGATTTAAACCCACTAACATCTCCCCTTTGTGAAGCCCACTTCTCCACCCCATCCCTAACTCATGAAGTGACGTTCTTGCTCAGCTGGTGAGCTTGAAGTGATGGAGCTTTTCAGGAGCTTTTGGAAAATCCAGGCCAATTTCTCAAGAGGTTCTCCCTGATTTACACTCACATCTCTTCCTTCTGCTAGCTGCACTGCAGAGGTACCACCTCCGCAGCCAGAAGTCATCTGAACCTTCTTCTAGGCTGACGTGCACACACCTGTTCATTTGGTCTTTTACTACAATATTGATGAAGTGCTCAGTGCAGAAGTTGGACTCACTGACCTTTACTTTCCTAGGTCATTCTTTCAAAAGCTGGTGTCGTATTTACCAGCTTCCAGCCTTCTGGGACATTTAGACAGCAGGGCCCACAGAACATCTGACTTGGCTGCAGCCTTGGTGAGCCCTGGTGGCTGTTTCTGTCTAGTTTATCAGTTTGTTTTGCAGTTTCCAGCTTGACCTCTGGGCACCAGGCAATTTATCAGCTCTTTTTGCTGGGAAGCAATGCTGCAAACTCCAGAGACAGCCAGGGGTTTCCCACACAGCTGTGCTCACCTCTTCCAGAGGTGGCTACAGGGCATCTCCTTGCCAAACCTGCATGAATTGTGCATCCCTTCTGAGATGCCTAATGCCCACTTCCTTGGGGAAGGAGCCCAGCTCTTCCTCAGACCTGCTCTGGGACCCCGTGCCATCACCCAGGGCAGGGGTTGGGTCCCTACTTTGTCTCAGAGAGCAGGATAAACCTCAACAAAGAAAAAATGGTATTTTCCAGGTGCAGATTTTGACATTTCCCTGCTCATGGCTCCAGAGGCAGTGTGTGCTCTGTGTTCCTACACCCTACTTACCCCATCCCACCATGCAGCCCCCTGCTTTTCACATCTCTGCTGGCTGTGATATTTTGGGGTGTTAAGGCCAGAGCACATCCCTGCCTGACCCTACAGACAAGTCTGGGTGTGCAAAGTGGATATGTGACCCTTCTCATATATAGATTTCCTGTGTCTCACTGCTCCAGGCAGGGAGTTATCCAGGTAGAGCCCCTGCTTACACCTCTCTATGGCTACTCCTCAGAGCAGAGGCAAGTTTCTCCCATGCCAGGACCAGCGTGAGCCTGCAGAAAGTCCTTCCTCTTCTTCCCCGCCGGCAGGGGTTTAGCACTGGCCCACCAGCTCCCTGGGAGTAAGGCAGGTGAAGCCAAATACTTTTGCTAATCCCAGCTCCGAAGAGCTGCTCTCAGGTTACAGACGATGTGAATAGGATCTATGTTCCAGGGTGATCAGACTTCCTGGAATTTCTGCAGGACCAGTTATCTGTTCCTGTAACCATCTGCAGCTGAATGTGCTGGTATGGCCCAAGTCCAAAATGCCCCCATCTCTTCGGAGCCCGATCTAATGTCTTTGGGTGAAGCACGGCTGGCAGCAGGAAAACTACCCTCCGCCTTCACACATGGGTCACCCTTATTGAACGGCCCAGAGCACCTCGGAAACCTGATCTCCTCAGCCTTCAACAGCCCAGACGAGAAGAGACAAAGAGCCCCCTCGGCCACCGGACGTGCCGAGTGTGACTCCCTAACTTAGCTCCAACCACAACCTGACACTGCCCCGGCAGATTCATTTAGGGTTGACTCAACTCCCCAGCATCATCAAGAGCTTGCAGCACTCCTGAAATGTCCCTGTCCCTGGAGGAGTGTCTCAGAGGAGGAGGAATCCTCACGTTGCAGCCTGCTCCTCTCCTAGTAGGTCCGATGCCTCTTTCTGGATGTCATGAGGTCCCCAAGGCTGGGCTGATGGTGGGATATCGTCCCTTGCTCAAAGTGATCTGCAGTGAGCAAACAGCTCAAGTCATGTGAATCCAGACAGAAAACTTATCTCCAGGCATCTTGCAGAAGACGCTGCAGCTTGACACTGCAGAGCACGGTATTTTCTCCCCCCATCACCACCTGTGTTGGCTTTCTGCAAAGAGTAAGTGCCTTCAGGCCTGCAGGTATCACTGTGGGACTTGTGGCCACCTAGGCAGTCATGGGTACCCAGTGCACAGGCTCTCCAGGCAGCTTTCAAGCCCCCATTCCACGGCCACCAACCAGTCACCAGTCTGTCACCAGCCGTGCCCGCTGGAGAGCAGCAGACACAGTTCTGCTGGTTGAACCACACTGCTGCGTCCACGTGGAAAATGCTTCATGCAGAACCTGTGTCCAACCTTGAGCCAGACCGGAACAACAACCCCAGAGCAGGAGGATGGAGCTGAGCAGCCACGGTTCACAGGGTGACCTCGTCCCTGCTCCCCACCGGTAGGGCAGGTAGCACAGTGCCACTGATCCCTATCCGGGGCAGTGCTGCTTGTCCATTCTGCCATCAGTCACTCCCATAAGAGCTTCAGAGTTACTTCACTAGCAGGTCACCTTATTTCATTTCCTGCTCAGCAGGAAGTTACTGGTCTGGTAGTTACCTCCCTTCTAGGGTCTCTGCTTGCCCATGAATTTGTCTCTCCCTGTATCTCCAGCCTGAGACACCCTGGGCAGAAAGAGCTGCCAGTGAACCAGGGAGCAAACCTCCGTTTTGCCCCATGTCCCACCATCCTGCAGCCCTGATGCTGCATTTCTCCAGTTTGTGCCTCCATCGCATACATGGTGACACGTGCCGCTGGGGACACATCTGGGTATCCATGGGTCAGCCTTAGGAGGTGCCTGACACCACATCAAGGTAACCAGCCTGTCATCTCAGGGAGAACGCTGCCCAGGGCTTCGCACATTAACAGAGAGCAATTAACCAGGTGAAAAATAACAGAAAGCAACAGAAAATCACTTTGATCTGTGCTTTCTGCTCCTCAGCAAAATATGTTTCTGGGCAGATTTGCAGGGGAGAAAAGACTTCTGCGTGGGAGAAGCTGTGTCTGGCAATAGCAGCCTCAGCAGCGTGAGACTTACAGATCTGACGGCAGAGCATCCTCAGCCAGATCCCACCATCCTGCAAGGGCTCCGTCTGCTGCTCCTGGGACAAAACCCCACGGGAGAAGCTGGAAACAGCTCATCCAAGCAGAAAAGAGGGGATCCAGCTCCGCTACCAGTAAGCCCAAATCCTGGTGCTGCTCTGGACCCGGAGAATGGACAGAGATGGGGCATCCAAGAGGGGTTTCTAGGAGAGCTCCATCCTCGGCGCTGCAATCCGGCTCCCAGGGAGCAGGCTGTGTCCTGAGGAATGTGGCTCTTGAACTGAACTCCAAAGGCTTTTGCAAGCCTTTCAATCCCCAACACAGCGGCTGAAAAGGGACGAGTGCCCCCACGGAGGGGCGAGCGGTGGGGTGGGATTAGAGCCGGCACTAAATGCCCTGCTCTCGGCAGCGGCGTCTGAGCAGCGCCGGGAGAGGTCAGGATTAGGGGAAATCCTTTCAGACCAAAGGGGAGTTAAGCAGCTCTCCCTCTCCCCACATGCACAGAGGGGGCACCCCTGAATCTCTGCCCTGCAAAAGGCCGTGCTGGGGGCAGGAGGCAAGGGGCAGCCTTTGTCCCTTTGATTCAAAGCCGAGGGCAATTAGGTGATGGACTTAGAGCCCAGGGAGCACCGCTCCCTGCCTCCGCAGGAATCTCTCCCTCTTTCTCTGCTTTCTTTCATCCTCCAACCCCAGCTCCTAAATCCATCTGCGCTAGGCCTTTAATTGAATTAGCCCCACACCTTTCACTGGGAACAACTTAAGACGATTTCAATACAGTGTGATTGCTTTTTACAGCCCCGGACGGGTTTGACAGCGACCACAGGGCTGGGTTTAAGACAGGGTGATTTATCCTGGGTGCCTTTGACACCTGAAGTACTGTAGGTATTCCTAAAAACCCACCCCCTCGAGCCCTGTGGCAGCCTGGAATCATAGTTTGCATGAAAAAAAAAAAAAAACAAAAAACCCACAAAAACCCAACCCACCCATATTACTGTATGTTGTGAGAAGACAGAGCTTGAAAATAAGAATCCCAAGGCAACAACCCAAAGCCTCCAATCTCTGCCCCTCTGAGGACCTGATGTTTGCAACATCGAATGTCACTACAGGTCACTTGGACACAACTTTGGAGAGCACGGCAACCCCTCCAGCTCCAGCAGCACGGCTCAGCCAGGCCATCACCATGGCTAAGGCAGCCCTTTGGGGGCTGGGAAGGTCCTGCTGCTGTCCCCATAACCTCCATCCTTTTCCACTCCTGTGGTCGTTCCCCCACCCCTGTAAAGAAGTAGGCACCAACCCCTGCCAGGTCTTTCCCGCTCACCCAGCTCCTCTTCCTCCCATATGGATGCATTCATGTAAGATGCTCTGGAAGGGTCTCTGTTGACACCCCATATTTCTAAGTGAAATCAGTTTCCAGCAGGATAAGTCCCTCTGAATGGGTTCATTCAGGCCCCAGGCGCTTTGTGGAGGAATTTCTATTGCCTACATGTGCAGGGCACAGGTCTAGATGCTGCCTGCCATGCAGGGATGGATAAGCTCCCCTCTCTTTCCCTTCAGGGAGAGACTGACCTGAGCAAATAGAGATGGATTTCAAACCAGCCAGACCTACACACTGCGACAACACGCAAGATTTCTGTCTTTCTGCTGGGCTTGTGACTTCAGGGTATGTTACAGAGGCGTTGAGATAGGTGTGTTAGCAATCCCTACAGAGACAGCTGGTGAGGAGGTGGGCTGTGATGGAGACTGTCTGGATGGGTTTGCATGCAAGATCTGGGCTGCTCCGAGGCCATCTACTCAAAGACAAGCCTGAGGAGACACCTTCTAAATCACAAACACCCCTCCCCTGACTGATGTGCTGCCCATGGGGATTTTAAGCAGCAGTTTTGCCCAGGGGAAGGTAGTGTCAAACCAGCCTTGCACTGCCTTCTCCTCCCTGTTCCCCACATTCTTTGGTCTGGTAGCGTTTAATAATGAAGACACCCCAACCTGGGATGGATGCAGGGTACTCAGCCCACACGAGTGAGCAGCATTGCTCTCCTCAGATCCCAGTCTAATCTGGTCAAGGACAGGAGTCATCCCACTGCCCAGTAATGGCCACAGACCTGTCTGCCTCCAGTCCCAGGTTGGCTCTGAGAGAGCAGGATCTCAGCATGGTGAGACACTCCAAAGGGCTCAGGAGAAGATCTGGTCTTTGCCTAGAGACTTCGCCCCCGGTGCTGCTGGCACCCATCCCATGAGCTGGTTAGGTGGAAGCACCAAGGATATTTTTAATAAACAAGAGAGAGTGAGGAGCAGGTAGACAGAACTGTGTCATTAACCATACCTTTCACAGGCAGAAAACACCCTTTTCTTTCTCCCAGCCCAGAGCTGTTTGTTATTAAAATCTTTCATCTCTGTTCAGGCTCAGCTGTGTGGTCCCACGTCCCGTGCCCTCGTCCCTGTGTCCCCAGGGAGGGGGCAGTGCCGGAAGGTGGTTGGCTCTAATAGGATTTGGGAGCATCTGCAAATCTTATCATACAGACACTATAATAGGGAATGACGTGTGGGTCGTTTGCATTGAAGGATGGAGAAGACACCCCCCACCCAGGCCTTCCTTTTCTCTTCTCACGGACAGTGATGTGAGAGCCAAGAGCAAGCAGACCTTGGAGGAAATGGAGAAGATTTCAAGGGACTTCACTCTCAGCCTTCTCAAGGGTTGTGTCCATATTTCCTCCAAGGCCAAGATGCACACCCAGGAGACAGCAGTGGCATCTCACTCTCCTTCTCCCTCCAGCCCCTTGGCCAGTGGGGTGGTGGGTTTGGCTGGAGAATAAAGATAAATGGTAAAAATCCTGAAGAGCAGGAGAGGCAGCCAGACAGGCTTTCCCATATGACAAACCAACATTTGCAGGGCTGGAAGTGTGGCTGGTGCACCTGGAAAACCAGTCAAGGCCTGAAGAGTCTGCCAGGTAGGGTTGCCACGGTATAAGCTGAAAGGCAATGGAGCCAGCCACACTACATCTGTGTTTGCCACAGGAGGGTTATACCATCTATAAGATCTCCATTTTATATAAAGAAGAGGCGTAGTTTTGCACCCTGTCCCTGCTCACAGCTGCTGGGGAATCTCACCCAAGCGAAGGAGAGCACTGCACAGGTACAACCTTCGTCCTGTATCAGTGACACCGAGTAGATTTGTGTCTCCTGATGCTCCCACAGTGCTTTTCTCAATCCTCACTATGCAAAAAAATTAAAAAGATAAAAAAATATACATCCAGGTCTCAATTTGCTAGGTGCTGGAAATGCACTTACAGTCAGTGTAGCATAAAAAGTGTTATTACCTAGAAGCTTGTCCAGAATCCCTCAGGGAACAAATGACAAACTCAGGAACTGAATTAAGCTATAGGGCACTCCTGTCTAATACCTTAGCTCCGTCTCTTTTTGCCTCGCCTGCCATCTTTCATTTAATGCACACCTTGGAATTGAGTAATTACAGATGTTCTGAGCAAAACTGCAGGTCACGATCTAGCTGCAGAGCTTGTGATCTGCAAAGCAGCGCGTGTACAAGCGAAGATACCTGGGAAGAAGCAATTTGCAAATCATTTTACACGGTGAATTATAGAAACGAAGAAAAATGTAGGTCAGACGGGCCCTCTGGAGGTCTCTCATCCAACCCCCTCCTCAACACAGGGCTAAATTTGAATTTAGATCTGATTGCTCAGGGCCTTGTCTAGTTGAGTGCTGAAAATCTCCAAGGATGGAGAGGTTTCTTGGCCACAGCCTCTCAGGGACCCTCTTCCAGTGCTTGACCACTTCTGGTATGAAGAAATTTTTCCTTATGTCCCATGAGAATTTCAATCAGTGCAACGTGTTCCTGTTGCCACTGTCCCTCTGCCTCCTCCTGCCTCTGTACACCTGAGCTGGCTTTTTCCCCCTGTACAGCTGCCTTTAGGTTGTGACACGGGCAATTAGGTCCCCATCAGGCTCCTCTTCTCCATGTCCAGCAGACCTGGTTCCTTCCACTTCTGCTCAGACATCACACCCTCCAGCCCCCAACCGCCTCTGTGGCCCTCAGCTGGACCCACTCCAGTTTGCAGACACCTTTCTTTTGAAGAGGAGCCCAAAAAGGGGGCTCCAGGTGGGGGCTCCCAGAGCAGAGCAGAGGGGCAGAACCCCCCTCACCCTGCTGACCTTGCTGCTGGGGATGCAACCCAGGATGGAGGGGGCTTTCTGGGAGACCTGGATGATGCGCTTCTTGACAGGTCTCAACTTGGTGTCACCTCTGAGGAACTGAGGTTGTGCAAGGAGTCCTAGAAGCTGCTGATCTGCAGGTGTCTACATGGAAAAAGAAAACTCGAGATGGACAGCGCAGTCCTCTCTATCTTCTCTTCCTCTACTAGGGGATAAAAGGGGTCCTCAAGGGTGCCTGGGAATCAGAGATTTACACAGCCAGGAGAAGAAACCCTACAAGGTGCAGAGAAACCCAGAGGAGAAGCCCACGCCACTGCTCTCCAAGTGCTCCCACCATTTCCTACCCAGATGCTAGCACCTCAGGGCTGGAGCAGCAACGAAGAGCCCCCAGCTCCTTCTGTGAGTCTGGGGCAGGTGAAGTCAGGGTCCAGGCTGTCAGTGGGGCCAGCAGGGCCAGCAGGACACAGGCCCCAGCGAAGCAGTGGCTGGGACCAACAGCCGGGAAACCCACAGCTGAGAGCCATCAGGCAGCTGCCCATCAGGGTGGGCTGGCCAACCCCTCTGGCAGGGAGATCAAGGGCTGGAGGGTTGGAGAAGGACAATGGTCCATTTTGGGGCTGAGCAGGAAGGGGGTTTCAGAGGAGGGAGGCTGAGCAGAGATGACAGAGCCTGCTGGAGGAGGAGGTTTTGCCAGGAGTAAGAGCCTGCGTGGTGGAAGTAGGGATGCTTCCCAATGCCTGGGAATCTGTGCTC
The DNA here is from genome assembly GCA_013400055.1 of Nycticryphes semicollaris. NCBI lineage: Eukaryota > Metazoa > Chordata > Aves > Charadriiformes > Rostratulidae > Nycticryphes > Nycticryphes semicollaris. Next base: position 127,597 of record VXBJ01005736.1, on the reverse strand, counting down.
TTCCCCACCCATCTGAGCAACTGCAGGACATTTCTGCCTTCCCACAGATGCTAGGGACAAGGCAACATGAGGCACTGAAACCCTTTTGTGCCATGTCAGGACATCGAGCCAGGGGGTACCCCAATGAGCCCAGGGCTGGCCAGGGCTAAGGCTCCGCAAATAACCTCAGAAACCAAGGAGGCAGCCAAAACGTGTCGTGTAATCGCAGATAAACACATAATCTACTCAGGTTACGCTGGGAGGGAAACCACAAACCACAAGCAGACAGGAGAGGAGAGAAACAACAAGCCAAAGGGAGAAAGGAAAATCCACCAGGACAGATGAAAGCAAGTCAGTAAATCATAGGGGCTGCTGCTCTTCTCCTGACCCTCCTCTTCCCTGCCCAGGAAATTTCATCCCTGCAAATTTTGCAAGGCGGAGCTCAGAAACTGGGAGTAGGAAGCTCAGGCAGGAGCTTCACCAAGAGTCTGCATCTCCATCAGACATCTCTGTCGAGGTGTCTGGAGATTTACTGTTGGGTCCAAGCACCCAAGGCAACGGGGATGGTGGCCAAGGTCTGCACTGCAGCAACAGGCTCTGCGGCTCCCTCCAGCTCCAAGAAACTAAAGGTCTGGGAAATACCTTGGAAATAGCCATACTGGTGGAGAGGATCAGTTCCCACTGCAAAAGCCCAGTTCCCACAGGGAAGAACAAGAGAGGGTGCCATGAGCCAGGCTGAGTGGAGACAACCATGCAGGGGAAAGCTTTTGAGAGAGCATTGGAGGTGAAGATGTGCGGATGGTCTGGAGTAAGAAAACTGCAGGCATTTCCTCCCTTCCCTGCCGCAGCAGATTCACAGATGAGGGCAGGCACAGGAATGCAGTGGGAGTAGAGGCTCCTTTGAACATCCCGGCCACGGCACGGCCGGTGGGAACGCGTAGCCGGAGAGGCCGAGCTGGGAGATAGCCACTGCTATGAGATCTGCCGTGAAATCGGTTCCCGGGAACGTTCTGCCAACCAGCCACGGCTTTCCCGGCAGGGGTAAACATCCACCAAAACAAAAGAAGATTTTGCTTTGCTTTTGGAGACATGGAAATAAATGCAATCCAAAGAGTACCTCCACACTTTGCGCCCCTGCCCCAGCCCTCCAAGACCCAGGGGAGCTTCAGCAGGTCCTTGTAGGCTGGATGCTGGGCATTGCTCGCTGGAGAAGAGCCCTTCCTGAAAAAAAAGAGGAGCACACAGCACAAAAAGCCCCACTGGTGCTGTTGCCATCGCCTTGCCTATGGGATCTCTTGGCTCTTTCAGTGGTGCAGGGGTCTCTGAGCTGTCCACACATTGCATTACCCTGACAGCAACACCTAAGTGAGACCAGTCACAGTCCACCTTTCCCCAGTACCTGGCAATGTTACCAAAACACAGATGAGCTGGAGGGTTAGGCTTAGATTTTTAGGTAACAAGTCAAAATATGTGAAGTTCCTGGCTCTTCTGGCATTTGAGGACCAAGTACCTGCCCAGGTGTCCCCTATCCAGCTGCAGACACCAGAGCAGAGGGCTCAGCACTGACGTGGAAGCATCCCCTCACCCTGGAAAGCCAAGGCCATGTCTGGCCCCACCACAGAGGGCATAGTCCTGTCCCTCTACATGTCAGTATGGACTGGCCCTCCATTCCAATGCTATATGCCAGGTGCTCCAGATGAAGCCAGGACATTCCCCGTCTCAGGGCAATGGGTGGTCTGCATGGGAGTAAGGGATACTCTCCTGGGACCCAGCAGCGGGGCTGCAGGAGGGCTGCCCAGACCCAGTTCCTCTGCCGTGGTAAACAGGTATATAAAAAACCAGAATACACAAAATACTCCCCAGCCATCAGCCAAACATCCCTCCCGCTAAACGCATGACCTCCCTGCATTACCCGCTTTCTGTAGAGACCACACATAATGCCCGTGGATAAATCTCCCCTCTCCGGTTTCCGTTTCCATGAGGCCAAACTGCTGGCTCACACCTTCCTCCGCTCTTCACGGGGCATCATGCCCCAAGCGAGAAAAACCACCTGCTGCTCCGCTTCCCTCCCAAGACACCCACAAGGGACCGCAGCCCCCAGACACTACCCCCCACCCCAGGTCCCCCAGTGACCCAGGCAATGTTTCAGAAGCTCCACCAGTCCAGGCTGAAGGCTACTGTGAGGAGTGGCATGGGGAAGATGCTTGTGAGAGCAGAGGCACTTCTGCCTGCCCATGGAGGAGACAGGAAAAGTGCAGCACGTGCAGCCCATCAGTGAGGACTCCTCACCCTTTTCCTGGAGGCTTGCTTGACCTCCAGCCCAGGTGTAGCCATCCGTGGGGCAGGAGATCAGACTGCACAGCCAGGACCACCCCAGGTGGGTTTGAACCCTGTGGGAAATGGATGCCAACTGGTAAAGAAAGAGGGTGTGGAGGATGTCAGATGCTGGGATTGTGGTTTGGGTGGACCTGAGCAGATAACTGGGGGTAGGGGGAGAGCTGTGTAGGTAGGCTGGGACTCCAGAGGTCAAAGGAGGATCATGGGTGTCCTCAGCTGGCAAAGTACCGGAGATGGCTGATGGGTTCCCTGTGTGAACACGATGGGAGCTGGTGGCAGAGGGAATGGGAGGGTGTCTCACAAGGGTCACGCATCTGGAAGCGGGACTGCCATGTCCCCAGTTCACAGGAGGGCAGGCAGGCAGGCAGCCCCCAGCCACACAGGCAGCAGTGCAGGGTGACACTGGAATATCTCCTTAGCAAAGGTCACAAGGCCAGGGAGAACCCATATTCCTTTACTCATCACCGGCCTTAGCCGAGCTGCTCAGAAATAGATGCAACACACCTTCAAATAACCCGGCTGAGCATCTTTGCAGCCTAAATCCTGCCCAGAGGGGCTGCAGAGACCATGAGTCAGCTCTGTATTAATAGCAGGGCAGAAGCCAGGCAGGTGTCAGGAGGGGAGCTAGCAAGGGCATGACAGACACCACACTCCCCGCACATCCCGAGAAGTTATTATTCTTCCAAGGAGTGAATATTTCCCATGCTCCGGCCATTCCCCACCTCCCTCCTTCCTGAGGGGCTGGATGGGACTCACTGTCCCCACCAGCTCCTATCTGCTGCGCCGGATGAACGTGGCTTCCCACGGCGGGAGATCCAGCACCGCTGGCAGCATCCCAGGCGGCAGAGACATTTGGGGAAGGGTACAAGGCTCCGTCCCAGACCCAACCCTGGGCCAGGCTGAGTTCCCTGAATGCACGGCCCCATCCATCCTGGGGTGGAGGGCTGTAGGGTGCGTCCCTCACCATCTCCCCACACACTGTCCTGGAGGGCTGGGAAAGCCTGGGCTCACACATGCCGCCCAGAGCAGACTCCCAGCTCACTTCCACCTGTTTCCGATAAGCTCGCTAATCCGTCCCCATAATGATTCTTTATTAATGGAGGCTGCCGTCTTCATTACATGCCTTAATTAGTGTTTTGTGAGCAAATTCGAGGGGATAAGAAGCGTGTCACATTTTCCAACGGAGGGGGGTTTGCACGCAGCTACCAAAATAACTTTGTCTGCGAAGCCAGAGTTCCTGTTTCACCCTGCCCATTCAGCCGTCGTGGCGAGAGCTGTTTTCTGCCTAATCCGGCCGTCGGGCTGGGCGAGCTGAGCTGGAGCTGCTGCCCGCTGCCCGGCCTCCCCTCCCTTCCTCCCTGGCTGGGCTCACTGAGCTCCCCCAAGCCAAGATGAATTTCAGTCATGCACAGACTTGAAGAGAGATTTGTCGCCGGGAATCAAAAACGTCCTGGAAAAGCCCAGACTGCTGCTCGCTGGACCACTCTCACATCCCCCCAACTCCAGCTGCCCCACGCTGTCTGTCGGGGATGGGGATGGAGGGCAACTGGGGCTGCTGTGTTCCCTGCTGATGGATGCTGCTCCAGCTGGTCACTTGGGCTGAAAGTATGAGGAAGTTCCCTAAGATACCCCCAGAGTCCATGGGGAAATGGTGAAACCCCATCAGAATCTGCTTTCTCCTGGCCTCGGGGGCAGGAGCGACCTGGGATGGCTTCTGGGAGCACAAGAGGACCCTCAGAGCCACATCTCCAGCAGGAGCAGCGCCGACCATCACCAGCTTTCTTGGGCAGAGGAAACTGGCAGGAACTGGTCCCACGCAGGCAGCGCTGCCGGGATGGGACCTGGCAAGGGCAACCTCAGCTCCACCCGAAAGGGAAAAAAGCCAAAGCAGTTTGTTAATGTGACCAGCACTGCTCCTGCCCCAGGCAGGAGGTGTCCTCCCCTGGCACAGGCTGTTCTGTACCCAGCACCCTTCTCATGGCCAGCATGCTCCCTGGCACCCATGGGTGCTTTGGGACCAGCCCCTGCCCCTCATGCTGGTGAGACCACAGCAGATGTGCCCTGCTCATCCTCACCCCTTCTCTGGGACCGGCCACCACCACGTGGAGACCCACAACTTCATGTGGCCCTGACTCAGGTCTGCAAACCCTCTTTGTGACAATCCCATGGGGGCAGTGGCGCCAGGTCTTGGTGTCAGAAACTTCCTAAAATCTAATTTCATCTGGGAAAAAAAAAAAGTGTCAGTTTGCCATTGTGCCTGAGCTGTTTGCAGGAACAGCCTGAGGCTCCTCCGGGCTTGAGCCTGATCTGGGGATTCTTGTGCCAGAATACAGGAGAGGATCTCAGTGCTGGGGGAACTGGGGGAAGTTCTCCCCAATGAACCAAAACCCCTCGTTCCACAGAGCCTCAGCACAGCCTCATGAACAGGGGTCATCTCCCCAGGTGCTATGGTCATTATCCCCTGCATTNTTTTCCCACTTTCCCCCCGGAGTGAAATGAACCAAAACTTGCCCCTTCGTCATGGTTCTGAGGAGAATTTAATTCCAAGGTTCAAAGCTTCCCCCATCCCTTCCCAGATAAAAGGGTGATCAGCGAAAGGGGATGAGCTGGTTAATAAAAGCCAGAAGAAGAAAGCAGGAGAGAAGGGCTGCGCCTATAGAGCACAACCCAGCAGGAGAGAAGCAGCTTTTCTCCGCGCAAGCCTTTCCCCGGTTAATAATTACAAGCCAGGCCCACCAGTTCCAACCCGCTGCTCCGCAAGAAAAGGCAATTAATTTAAGACTAATAGGATTTTAAATTCAAAACAATCCCAAGCAGGGTTGTATGGCGGGCTGTGAATGCGCCGCAGAGCCAGCCAGCAGCAGGCGGGATGGGAGGCTGGGTTTGGCAGAGCGGCTGGAGGAATTAAGGGCAAGGAGATGAAATCTCGTCCCCTGCAGCCGCTGGGCTGGTGATGGCAGCTCCTCATTCACCAGGCAGCTCGGCGGGGGGCTCTCCTCAACGGCAGGGTGGTGAGGAGGCGTTTCATGGAGCTCACACTAGGGACAGCCTGCCTACGCCAAGCCCAGGCTACCTCTGATGCTGGGGCCAAGGGACTCCAAAGCCCATCTTCTCCAAAGACAGCCCCGTGCTGAACCGTGGACCATGACCATCCCCTGGCTCCTCAGAGCAGGTCCTCCATGAGGTGTGAGCATGCCCCAGCCATCCTCCCTCTGACCTGGCACGAAGCCTTGGGCTCCTGAGAAGCTCAAGGTGGGCCTGGGGTTCTCCAGGGACCTGCAGCTCAGCCCACAATGGCAGAGATGCTCTCAGATCCTGCAGCACCTCATAGCTGGGTTTCTACATCCCATCCCAGATGGGCTGGTAGAAAATTTCCTCCCAGTCCCTGGAGGACTCTCCAGCAGCACCCAGCCAGGCTGAGCTCAGAAAAAGGGAGCAATGCCAGCCCATGTCCTAGGAGAGGGCTGGGAGGGCAGGGGACTCATCTGTCATGGGATTTGCAGGGTGACAGTGAGGAAGGGATGGGCACAGAGGCCCTGCCCTCATCCCCTCCTTGGCGGCCAAAGCCCTGCCAACTCACCAGCATCTGCTGGGAGATGCTGGAGTGGGAGTCCATGGGGTGCCAGCCAACACCAGAAGCAAGGTGTAGAAACAAGAGAGCAAGGAAAATAACGAGGTATTCTGGTATGGACTGCGCTGACAGGGGTCTGCAGCCTCAATGACCACAGCCATGAATGGGCTGGAGCCCACAGTTCCTCCCTCTTCACACTACAACAGCACAAGTTTGGGATTTACCATTGCTGCAAGGAAAGGCTCTTCTACAACTGACTCAAACAGCCTCTCTGGAGGTATTTTAGCATGAAGGCATCTCTTCTTTTCACTCCAGAGCAGTTGGAGATGTGGGCTCAGCCTCACAAGGGGGTTTAGGTGTTGCAACACACCCAAATACCCTCATGAGTCTGGGGTTTGGCAGCTACTGTCACCAGAGTGATTCCCTGCTGTGTCTGTGGGGACCCCAGGGACACAGGGATCATCCCGTGCATCTTCACTGTCATCAGCCATTATGGGAGCATAAATAAGGTAAATAAGGACTGTGTCGGTGCAGCGCCCTGCACCAACCTCAGTCTCTCTTGGCTATGGAGAACCACTCGTTTTGAACCACAGTGACCCTGTCCCCTGCCAGGTCCCCGAGGAAGCACTGTCCAGACTAGGGGCTGAGGTCACGTCTCACACACCGTACCCGTCTCCAAGGCAAGACAGATGGAAAAGATGGCCCTTAGCCAGACATGGGAAACATTCAAAAGGGTGGTGAAGAAGAGCTTCCCAACACCAGACTGTTCCTCCACGAAACTTTCCACACCCAGAGGCATCAAGCTTCTTCCTAACCTGGGTCACACAGTGCGTTCCTCCTGGCCTTATTTTTACAGACCATTTTTACAATATTTCCCACTTTTTCTAACGAAATGAAACCCAAACACCAGCCTCAGTGACAACTCCAGCCTCAGTTACAAGAGCTGGAAGAGTTGTGAAGCACTCAACGCTTTCATTATGGAAAACACTGAGTGACCTATGTCTGGATGGAGTTTCTCCAGGCAAACTGGAGGAATGTATGGACCTGGCCACAGGCTGGGGCAAAGCTCCCACGAAATGTCTTTGTCACTAGCCATAGGAAGAACATGACCAATGGTGCTGCCCTCGTGGGCCAAGCATCTGCATGAAGCAGGGGGCTGGTCCTACATAGTGATCCCACACGAATGAGATGAAAAGCCAAGGAGGTTCATCCAGTTGCTACCATCAAAGGAGTCCCAGCTGGACACACTTATCTGGGAGACACAGGGATGGAGAAGAGTGAGACCTCAAACACACAAGACGGTGATTGTGGAGGGAGAAGGATGAAGGTGGGCTGGTGTTTTGCCCCACTGCAAAAAGTTGCTTGTCCTCACAAAGCTGAAAAAAAAGAAGCTGTCAAGAAAGTAGGACAGCAGATGAGGAGGAACAGTGGAGGGGGAAATGGAGGGAGATACCAGAGTCCTGAGAAAACAGCCAATGCCAAGGGTCCCCAAAATCTTGCTTCATCCTCTCATGGGAAAGTGGGAGGAGAAAAATCCAAGATGCAAGGTGGTTAAGAAGTCCCAGAAAAATGCCCATGTCATTCTAGCATAGGAGGGAAAATAAAGTCTTTCCTTGCTGGAGGTCTTGGAGAGGAGGGAGTGAAGCACCGTTCTACTAATCCAACATTAATAGCTTGATGAGGGACCTCTGGTGTGGTTGGATGTCAATGGGACAGCAACCGGCTACTTCTCCTCCACAAGAGGAGTGAAGCTTTGTCCCAACTGGTCATCATGGGGGGAGAGACAGCACCCAAAGCCAAGCAGGGTCCTGCTCTGCTCAAACCATGGTGTGCGGAGGGTGGGGATCCCATGTAAGTCTGGAAATGGATGTTAAGGAAGCCTGCGGAAAACACAGATGCAACATTTATTGGAGCAGGAGGATGATTTCATGCCCTTGGTGCAGAGACAGGCCAACACATTATTAGAAAGCATCACCCAGCAGAGGAGAACCACTCTGTGGAGCAGGAGCTCTTTCTCACTGTGGCTTATGCCACTGTAGGGAAAACTAAAAGCCAGCAAGAAAGGCAGAAAGAAAACACACAGCTGTTCCAAGAGCAAAAGAAGCAAGAGGCTCTGGGCTGGTGGAGGAGAAGCCTGTGGGGACACAGGGCAGAGCTTCACCGCTGACACGGGGTCAGCCCAGCTGAGAAGAAGCCCATTCTCCTGGGTCAATAACGTCGGTTGGCTTTGGGACGCTCAGAGGACCAGTGACAAATGCTGGCCACCAGCCATTCAAATAAACAGTAGGCAGCCAGTTGGCCAGTGGCCACTCAAATAACCAGCCCCAAGCTAAAAAAATACAGTAAGCTAGTAAATTTAGTAACCTAAAGAGAAACATTCCTCTACCAACCAGCATGCAAATAAGCCAGAAGGGGATATAGAGCTGACACAGTCCCCTGTTCGGCTTTTGATATTCGATGGCCCTTATCCAACTGGCTGCCAGTTGGTTATTTGCATTGGAACAGGAAACAAATTTTTCTCCTATTTATACTGCTTACCTCAGGAATAAACTAATTACTGTTATAAAATCGATTCCCACAGTGTCCAGCACACATCTGTAACCCCTGGAAGGGACAAATGCGCACAACTTGCCAGCTGGACTGACCCACCGAAACGGCCAAATCCCAACTTGCTTTTTCGCTGGCTCTCCCCACTGGATGATGAAGCAAAGCCCTTGCTGCAAATACCCCCACTGCATTGGCTGTTTACCTTGTTCATAAACACGATCACTGCTACAAAACGTTCTTCCAAAGCTACCCAGCACACAGCAAGACGGCCTGGGGATGGGGAAGAGGAGCAGGGAGTAATTGGCTGGTGTTTCGGTTCCTGTGGCCAAGGACAGGGCCAGCTGGTTGTTCCAAGTGTCCAGGCTGTGGAGTGGCTGGGATGGAGATGGTCCATCCATGCTGAGGCCCAGGAGTGCCACTAGATGGAGTTTGACAGCAAGACAGCCCCATGCCCCTGTCCGGCTGCCGAGATGGTCTCCAGTAGAGATGGTGTCTGGCTGCACTGGGAGAAGGTGGGTTTCTGTGGACCAGCACTGTCAAGACTCCAAGTCCCACTATGGTGGAAGTCATCTCATCCTCGTGCCCGCCTGTAAGTGTCACACCACAAGCTCCTGGTGGGGAGGCCCTATGGTGCCCAATGCCTTTCCTAGGGTGGAAGTCCCACCCAGGATGTTCCCACCAGTTCAAACACAAGAGGAAGCTCCAACATCAAACCACGTGTCCCATGTGGGACCCAACAACCATGGCCATGCTCAGAGACCCTAGTCTGGATGGGCCAGGCAATACCCAGCACTGCAGCAAGAGACCAGGCTACTGAGGACACTGCGGTCTGGGCAAGTCTCAGCACACCTTTTGCAGGATTTGCTGTTTCCTTCAAGACCCAACTGCTGGAGTCAGGCGATTAATGAAGAAAAACTGCCTTCTTCCTCTTCATCCTCGTCTGTAAAGCCTTTCTTGCAGCATGCTGCTTGCAGATGGCATCTAAAGAGCACGCGGAGTGTATGCTTTGCTTTCATCTCATTTTTAAAGCCAGACTTGTGACTTGCCAGGTCCTGACCCACGAACACTTTGCAAACTCATGTGAGAGCCACTTTTCTCATTGCAAACTCCCTACTGCCTTTGGCTCCCTCCTCACACGGGCCCTGCTCCACTTGGCAGAGGGGAGCTGCGCAGTGATTTCCCCTTGCCAGAGTCCCACTCACCTGAGCCAGCAGACCCTGCGGTCCTTGGGGGGTGCCATGCCGTGGCATCCCCTCTGCAGGGTCCTGCTGGGCGCCACATGGCTCCCTGGGTTAGGAGGCAGGGAAGAATTGATGGGTGATACCCATCTGGCTGAGCTACCTGCAGGTTCAGGCAGATGTGGCCACGTGCACCAGACACAGGTCAGAATCATAGAACTATAGAATGGTTTGGGTTAGAAGGAACCTTAAATATCATCCAGTCCACCCCCTGCCCTGGTCAGGGACACCTCTCACCAGACCAAGTTGCTCAAAGCCCCGTCCAACCTGGCCTTGAACCCCTCCAGGGATGGAAAGTTGAAGAGTCCAGGGCTGGGAACTGGTGTAATGAAGTGCAAATGGCAGGGAGGCAGGCTCACAAGGGATCTTAACGATATCTTACCCGGGATGCAGGAGTGTTTGACTGCCTGGCTGCTGTCTGCACATCCCAGTCCCAGGTACATCTATCTGCCTTCTTGCTCCCATTGCTCAGAGGATCAGGAGAGTGAGAATCGGAGGAACTAATCCAATTTCATACCCGTTATGACCCACACCAGTAAGCCTGGTCTGGATAAACCCCCAGCCCCCTGTGACTCTTTCATAACAGTCCACAGTCAGCCCAGGAAGGTGGCCTGACACTGGTCTTTGCTGTGGGCTTCAGATCCAGAACAATGTATTTCTGAAGGTTCATTCCCGCATGTTGAGGCTTCACCTCGAGGGGTTCAGGACCCATGGAGGGTGCTGGGAGCAGCTCTAAGTGTTAGGAGCCCCATGAGAAGGGAAGATGCCACATGGGTACAGCTCATCACCCAGTCCTTGCTGGAGGTCCCATGAAGGTTCGTGCCTGCTAGAGACCAGTGGGGGCTTGTGACAAGGGTCAGATGTGTGCCTAGCACCAGCCCAAGCAATCCCTGCATGGGAAAGGTCAGGCAAAGGGTGTCTGTGCTGGAGTAGCATCATTAACCCAGGAAAATAGCCGTAGGACATTCAGAGGGCCATGGGGCCTTGCTGGCTGCCATAATTGGGCCACAAAGACTGTTCGCTCACCAGTCATCCCAACAGACGTAGTGAAATGAGCTATAAAGAGACCCAGACAGAGAAATCCAGACCAAACAGGATGCTAAGCTGAGAGGCAGACCCTGGAAGAAAGCAAGGCTGACATGAGCTGAAGGGACTGTCCTGGTCTTCCTGGGAGCTGCCAGCATTGCAAGAAGCTGGAAAAAAGAGAGCAGAGCTCATGGCTGCAGAGCAAGGTCACCCCTTGCAAATGGGATAGAAAGCAAGTGAGGCAATGGAGGTGGGAGAAGTGAGGTATTGGAGGAATAGCAACCTGTGCTGGATGCAGGAGGCAGGAGAACAGGGAGAGGTGAAATGGAGCCAGCTGAAGATGGCCTGCAGGAAAAAAAACATGTCATTGCAGGTGTGGGCAGAAGGGGTGAGATAGATACATTCCTGGCCCAGCAGAAGGTAAGCATAGGTGAAGATGGAATCAGGATGGGTGATGGATTGGTGAGCTTCCATGGGTCCAATTCCCAGAGATGTGCTTTCCTATCATCCCTCCTATCTCATGTCCAACATGATGTGCTTTCCTGTCATGAGCAGGGGTGGATGGCAAAGGCCTCACCATAACCTAGGACTTTGCTGAAGGGCCTCTGTGACACAGGGCAGCCATGGACCAGGTCTGAAGGTTCCCTGAGTTCTGACAGCAGCTTGGACACTCTGTGCTGCAAGATTTGAGCTACTTCTGAGCTGGCAAGCCCAACTCACCAAAATGCCAAGTCCCCCTCCCCACCTGCAAATCCCAAATCCAGACACCTTCCCTAGGACCTGAGCAGAGACAGTATTTCCCTAAGGCATGGAGTCCACCCAACATGGAGAAAGAACCTCTGAGTTTGGGAGGAAGCCAGTGGTGCCTCTGAGCGTGTTTCCACTGGGTTTCCTCCACAGCACCACAGCCAGCTTCTCCATGAGGTACCTCTCCATGCTGATGCTCTCCTGAGGGGACCCTGTTCATCCCCCAGGACAACTCATGCAAGTCAGGTGGACTCAGACTCAAGAGCTCAAGGGCCTCTCAGATAATCCTAAAGAGATTGAAAGCTGGAAAACTGGGAAGAGAGTTTGCATTTAGAAGACAACCCTTATCAGCAGGGCCATGGAAGAGCTGTACAAGAGCCTTTTCTCTGTCCTTCAGCAAGGACAACACACTGAAGAGAAAACAAAGCCTATGGATCTGCCAAAAGCCCTTTTTGGAAGGGTGTCCCTGTGGGGAGCTGGCAGAGGCAAAAGACCCAAGTGGTTCAGAGCAAGAGGGACATGAAAAGGGGAACTGGTGTGACCAGATCAGAAAGTGTTCAGAACTACAGCTCACTTCTGGGAACACCCGAATGCTCTGTGGAGTCAGCCCTGAACAAAGGGGAGCAGTTGGTGGAAAAGGCAACTTCTGCTTTAGTCATGGTGACGTCCCTGCTAAATAGGGCTGGAGAGTCCACACAAGACTGTCCAGAGCCTCTTGTGATCACCTTGGACCTGCCATAGCTCACCAAAGACCTTGGACCTCCTACTCTCTGTAGATCACATCTCTGTTCCTACTCTTGTGCCCCAGAGCCATCACCGTGGTCTTGGAGATGGTGGTATGTGTGACCTGATCCCTTCCCACTCATGATCTCACCCTTGTGTCATACCTTCCCCATCCATATGCTGGTGCAAAGCTGTGACCACACAAGCGTGTGACCTTCACTTGAGGCTCAGCCTACCCCAGCAGCAGCACCATCACCAATTCCCCATTTCCAACTCCTGTCATTTCCTTTATTGGCCAAGTGGCCGAACGTCTCCTCACACATATCTGGAGGCAAGTCACCACTGTGTGGAGCAGGCAGAGCCCAGGACAGAGAGGCACTCAGAGCGGATTAGATTTGAGATTGGGTTAATTGCGTCTTTCCATCATTTGTTTGGCTTGGGATAGGTCCAAAACATATGAATGAAATCCCCCCATCGTGCTACGCTGCTGACAAGCGGATATTGCATCTGGTTTGAATATGGCAAGTGGCTGCAGAGGCAGAGACAGTGTGGAGCTGCTTGAAATACAACATACGCCTCCTCACGCCCCTGGCCCCTCTGGACCATGTGCCCTGCAGTTACGTTATGCTGCAAGACCCCACCCTCCATCCCCAAATGTTTGCCACCATCTCCACGGGCCATCATCTCAGGGCCACCATCAGCCTGACCCGTGCCACTGGCACTGCCAGGCTGTTCATAACCCTGGCCCAAAGGCAGGAGCAGGAGATGGAGGAGGAGGAGGACAATGCCTCCAACCAGCACAGGGTGACATCCGTGGGGTGGACTGTGATGACCAGAATGGCTGTGGATGACACAGATGAAATGGTGACATTCCCTGGCATGGGGAGAGGGTGGGAGGAGAGATGCAAAGGGAAAAGAAAGCAGCGTGGATGCCAAAGGTTTGTTTCTCTAACCCTCCCCAGAGTGCCCCCCGTCAGTCCCCTGAGCAGCCAATGCCTTGAGGTTTTCAGCAGAGGAAAGTCAACTTTGGTCTGTTGTTGGCCACAGGGCACCAGGTGGTGGGCGCCATCTCCGAGACAGTGGCACCAGTGACACCAGAGAGCACAGGATGCCCACATTCAAACCCTGATCTGCAGCTGGCACAGGTCAGGGACTTTGTGAGGGCTCCGATGAACTAAGAGAGATACATCAGGGCTTTGCAATGTTGCACGAGGATGTGAGAGCCTGCAAGAACTGCTTTGCATCAAGCCCCTTGGCTCATGGTGCCATGCAACAGCTGGAGGCACGGGGAAGGATGCTCAGTGAAGGGACACCCTGGCAGAGGAAAGCACAGGCTAGAGAAGATACAGGCTGGGAAACCACGTTTTTTCCAAAATGAACGTACCCAGAAAAACAAAGGAGGCCTGATGTTAAGTTGAGGCCCAACCTTGGGGCTTGGCAAAATAGGTTTTTGCCACAGGTGACCCAAAAGTACATGAATAAACTGAAAGCAAGCACAAACCCCAGCCCCCTCCCTGCACTGCTTCCGTTTCTTGCTTTTCAGGAGAAAGATGGGAAACTCACATGAAGGTGTTCCCTGTATGTTGTCATTTTAGTTTATCTCCCAGGGACATGTGCCCCTGAGGTGCTGTGGTCACTTTGTTGGTCTCTGCAGCAGCACCGTTCCCAGAGGGCCAGGGTGGAAGTAGGGTCCAGCCAGGGAGATGATGGATGTGCCCTGGCTTGTGCCCCCTGGTCCATCCTTGCCCCAAAACTCTCCTCTCTCCGTGAGCACCTGCAGAAATGGGAGATGGGGAAGCTAGGGGCTTTCCACGCTGGTGGCATGTGGTTCCGGGCCACTGCCTGAAGGGCAAAGAGAGTCCCCTGCTGCCACCAGCACCCAGTCTAGGTTTGCTCCAGCTCCCACCGTGGCAGAGGGGAATGTCCCTGTCCACGCCAGGAGAGCTACATAGGACCCCCTTCCTCTTCCTCGCAGGACAGGGGAGTCCTGATTTGCACAGGTGTTGAGCACCCTCCATCCCCGGCAGCCCTCAGGGCTGTCACGATCACTCAGCGCCTGCCAGGATCTGGCCTTTTTTCCACTGTTCTTTTATGAAGACGTTATTTTACGGCTTGTTAATTTGTACTTTTTCGAGCTTTTAACAGGGAGCAGGGGCCAAGTCCCCAGGCAGCCCATTGGCCGTGAGAAATCCCATTTGGTATCATATAAATTATTGCAGATATTACTAATATTGCGTCTATTGTGTAAATACTGACTAAATGTTTGAAAAACACAAATAAATACGAGCTGAGCTGATGGCTGGAGCAGCTGCCTATGAGCCATTCTGGGCCTCCGGGGGGAAAGAATCCACATTTTAAACTAATGTGTAAATATGTAACCTGCCTCCATCCCTCGCCAGATCGGCGTGAGCAGTCCTTGGAAGCGGCCCAGTCCCTCAGCTGCACGGCTATGATTTAACAACAGCTATAAATACATCTCATCCGCCGGGCAACTGCGCAAACAAGGGCTCACCTGGCAGCAAGGGGTCACCGAAAAGTCTCCCACCTGAGACGGCAGTGCCCAGAGGGGTGCATGGTGATGGGATATGCTCAGGGCTGCCTGGCCCCTAAAGCCTCCCTTGGGTCCTGGACCTCATCACCCCAGCCTAGAAGACCCTCAGTGTTGCATGCCACGGCCAGGTTATGAGCTAATGGACCACCATCAAGTGATGGGTCCCCAGGATCAACAAGGACGCTGCCCCCAAGTCAAGTGAGCTTCCTTCGCTGGGCCAAGTGTCTCCCCCCACTTGCAAGATCTTTCCCCCATTCCCCATTGTTAGAAGAAAGTCACAGACTACTCCAAAGTCCCGGTCCCTCATCGCCATCCAAAGTCCCAGAGCAACATGCCCTTTGCCAGAGAGCAGAAGGGCTGGCCAAGGACCATGTCCTCGCATCCCACTGCCTCCCAGCCTCAGATGCTGGGAATTTCCAGCCCCTCCTTGCAAGTCCCCAGTTCCCCCCTTATCACTCAGGGAATGCTGACTCTGAGTGGGATGAGGAACCCCTTTAACCCCTTCCCCACCCAAACCAGGGATACTGCAAATTATCCTCTTGGCACAGCAGATGGTGAGCAGATGGTAAACCACAGGCTGCAGACAAGGGATCACATCCCTGGACTTTGCTTTTGGTGGACATGGGACAATGCTGGTTTTCACCTGGCCTAGTTTTTGTGACCTTCCCAATCTTGTCAACTGAATTTCACCCATGGCCACTACTCAGTTGGGTACAAACACCTCTGTGTTCACCCAGAGCCGCAGAGCTCCAGCAGAAGATGAGAGCCGCTGGGTTGGCTACAAGCATCAGTGTGGGGTGGAGGTGCTCCTCAGCTGATGGATGGCTGCATGGCCAAGGTGGTGCCAGGCTGTGTAATGGGTCCTGTCACCCGGGACCACAGAGGGAGGTGCTGGCAGCACAGGGCCCCCAGCACCCTGCCAGCAGGCGGGTAGCACAGGCAGGGAGTGAGAGGAGAAGCCGGGCCAGGAAGATGTGAGTCAGGGCAATAAGGTCATTGCAGTGGAAGCTGCTCAAGACACTTCTGGGCGGATGCCTGTCCCCTGAGGTGAAACAAGGGATTTAATGCCATTTCTCTTGAGAAAGGCGAAGCTCACAGTATGGGTTCCTAATTCCAAAGCGGCAGGTATTTTGCAGGCATGGGGGGCCAGCTCTGGTCTTGGCTGCAGATGAGAATGACTAAACCCACATAATCTTCACAGGACCAGACACTGCACGGAGACTTTCCCCAGCTTCTCCTCCTTCCTAACTCCTCTCTGGGACAGCCAGAGAGATGTTTCCCTACTGATTCCTTTAGCGGCTCCCACGTCCTGGCAATCAGCCCAGGGCAGCATCTGCTTGCGCTTAGACCCTCCCAGGGACCACCATGGCCAGAGACTCCTCAAGAACCCTGCTCAGCTCCTCCAAGCCCTTGCAGTGGCTGTAGGTGCCCAGACTTGGCCTAACAGAAGCAAATTCCCCTCCTAAAACTACTCTTTTGGCTCTTACATGTCACATCCCTGAGCCCTTTTATAGGTCCGAGTGTGGGTCCTTGGCCAAATGCATCAAATGGAGGGTGAGGAACCAGGGGGAGGACCGCACAGGATCAGGCTGTGAATCAGAGCTCAGCTCTTCCACTGTAACTACAGATTAAAATAATAAACTCAGAAGGATCCAGCGCTTGGCAGGGCCGACGAAGGGCCAGTGTTTGACTGGCCCTCAGCTCGCAGGCACACCCAAATAAATAGCATTGTTTATAAGGACTGAAAATTAAAAATTAAGGGCTGTGATTTTCAAAGCTCCCTGAGGAGCCCTGATATTGAACTCCCATAAAAATTAATGGCATAAAATCCCATCCCTACATTTCTCTGGAGTGATAAAAAGAGCTATTCATTGTGCAATCAATTGCATAAATTCATAATCATTTATACTAAAGAAATCCTAAGTAATTTCACTGCTATGGAGGGTTTCAGTTAGCAATAAATCTAGTAAATAAAACACCTACCATTTGAGTAGGAGAAATTACCATAAGATTCAGCAAATTAGCTAACACGATGCAAAGTAATTTCACTTCTTATCTGCTGGGAATTGCAAGCCACCAGTTTAAATTCATTTACTCTGGTTTGAATTTTAAGTCGCTTTTGCCTTCAGATGAATAACAAAACTTCAGTAGCTGACCAAAAAACATTTAAGGAAAAGATGGGAGTTTGCATGGTTTTTGACAAACTCATGAGCTGTCAGTCAAACTGTGTGGACCATTGCTTCTTCTAATGGCCTCAGTTTTGTCCAGAGGAAAACATAACCAGGAAAGATTTTGATGCAGAGACTTTGGCCTTCCCGAGACGTCTCTGCTGAGTTTCTGCATATTTGCATGAACCTGCAGGTACCAGGATCCCCCACCACCCCTCACTCACAGAGACGTTCTCAACTTGATATCAGGCACCTTCATCAGACCTTTGGTATGGTCTGCTGGGGGTGAGATCGATGGCGCATGGGACCAGATGCACCACATGAAACGCCACCACTGGAGACATGCCATGGAGTAGAGTCATCCCACCCAAAAACACATAAACACACACATGCTCTTCAAGTCCCATGTCCACCCAGATCACCCATGTCCACACCACAGGTGTACAACAGGAGGTCACCAAAGCCACACATGCCCCAGTGAGACTCACAAGTAGCCATGAGGGACACTCCTCAACCCATCCCCGCACATCACCTGTGATGAACAAGCATGTGAAACACATCTGGGGCATCAAATGCCATGGCTGGACCCCACATTCCTCCCTGAACACAGTGGTCCTTTCTCCACCACGTATCTATAGCTTGTCAACACACCTCTGGCTTTACTCTGCAGATGGACCCTGCAGCCGTGCAGTTACCTCACTTCCAGATGAACAGAAGACCAGCAGCATCATTCATGCTCAGGTATAACCCTTGTTTTGGTGAATTTGGTCCACAAAATTATAGCTTTCAAAGTCGGCTGAAGATCCCATACAATTTAGTGGGAATCATGTCCCACCCTCCTTTAGGTTCTTCTGAAACGCTGGCCCACCTTCAGTGCTCAAGTTAGGTATATACATCCAAGATCAAACCAACTGTACCATCAGAAGTCACTGCAGCAAAGATAACCCAAGAAAAGGTCTTGGGAAGGAAAGAGAAGTAGGACAGTGCATGCACACAGCCTGGTCATCCTAAATCTCTTTTTAAATTAAAGGGAAAGATAAAGTGGAAAACTCTTGAAACTCTTCATGTGAATCATTTTTGGGTCTTCCCCACAGGTCGCATCCCACCATGCCATATGCCCACTCCACACACTGAGCAGACCCAGTGCAGGACTTCCAGGATTTTCCAACTTGGAAAATGCCAGTCAACCTCTGGAGTCATACCAATGACAAGCAGGAAGAGTGAAGAGCAAAGTCCACCCATCCCACACCACAGCTGTTGGCTTCACCATCAACCGAAGGGCCAGAAAATTTTACATGTGCGTTGCCTTCCTGTGGCTGGGTATGAGCTGGCCATAAGCACCATGGGCAAGCAAGGTCCAGAAGGGTCCAAGATGGCAATCGCTCACGCTGGCCACCCGGTCACTGGGCCACTGAATGTGTCGCACAGGTCCACGCTCGTGGCCAGTGGCCACGTAATGTTACACGTGGCTGTGTCCCCCTCTAGTGGCGTGTCCCAGCCAGCACGCTCCTGGGCCACCTCGGTGAGCTGGACGTGCTCATCCATGGTGTGGTGACCACAAATTCATGCCTCCATCACTCCTCAGTGGTCCTGCGCTGGGTGGCAGCATGGTCAGACCTGTGATGCACAAAGAGGCTCTCCAAGAAAAAATGCTGTCGCTGCTCCACATCGAACACCAACCTCCATCGGCCATGGATGGATGGATGGATGGATGGAAAGGCAAAGCTTTCCTGTAGGGAAGGGCTGGTCCATCATGCTGAGCAGGACATTCCCAGTCCCCCAGACTTCTCCAGCAGCTGAACTAGGAAGGATTGGAGGATGGCCAAGCAGGACAATGTTACAGCCAGTCATGGGTACCAGAGTTTGTAAAAGTTCCCCTGCCTTGTATAAAGGAGTTTTTTTGAGATGGTTGGGAGGCTTAAGCAGATGAAGAGATAAATGGCAGCCATCCAGGCTGTAAAGCTTGCAAGATGCCTCCTCGCCACAACCAGCATCCACGCTCCGCATCACTGGGAACTTGGATGTCCTCAACGGTTCTGGTTCCGTGTTCCCTCCACCCATAGTGTCACCACAGGGCGGGATCGAAACTTGTTTCCTCGCTGAGTTTGTGGTTGAAGATTGTGTTTAGTCCTGAAAAACACAGCAGGCCAGGCACCCTGTTAGCCCGGTGCACTGTGGGACGAAGCTGCTCTTGCTTTCCTAAACACTTAGTGTTTGTTTTGGTGGCCGGTTCTCTTGAGCAACCCTAATTGTTTCACAGCTTTATGTTTCCATATATGCTGGTAGAGTAAGCAATGCAAACTGCCCTGGTTTGCTCAAGAGAGCAGAACCGTGTTGAAGCAGCACGGCTGGGAGGACAAACCTCTTTTGAGTCTGAAGCTGTGCTAAAGCCAGCTGACCATAAGAGCTCTAAGAGGTGATGGGACACCACGGGAATGTGCTGAGCACGCTGGGATGGGGCCAGATCCTTAAAAGTGCATTTGAAAAGCGTGTTTCGATTTCTTTCTAGATCGGGGTCCTCAAATGAGGCACCCTCGAAAGCTTAGCAACGGAGTGTCCGCTGAAGAGGATGCTGTTGAGTTGGTCACTGTGAGGCTCTTGCCACCATCTCCTGCTCCTCCAGAGAGAAACTCCTTGCAAATCAGTGCTCTAAATATTTCCCAGTTTTCTTAAAAAAACTAGGAATTTCCCCAAGTAGAAAGAAACCATTGCTCTAAAAAAATGCATTTTGGGGAGGAAAAACATAAAAATGAAAACTTTTTGTGTGTTTTTCTATTCATTTCAGCAGGCCCAAGCCCATGCACACTGGCCACACTGTACTGCTCATCTCACCTTGGTAGAAAGCCAGAGAGATGGTTAAACATCTTCCCTTTGGCTTTCCCTCGATGCCAGGCATACACCAAGGTATTTCTTGAACCATGCAACGTTTTCGGGCTGTATGAGGTCGGTCACTTTGTACAGCGTTTCTAGGATGGAAGATGATCCATATATCAATGTCAGCATTTACAGCTGGGAATCCATTGAGACCCTTGAGTCACCGACGACTGCACTTATGAATTCTGACATCTATGACAGCAGCTTTGTGGGCCTGGGTAGCCTGACTTTCTGCTGTAATTTCCCCTTCAGAGACACCCAGGGAAAATGCCTCAAATCAGCAAGCAGGTCACAAATTTCACTTTTGAGTCCTCCTCACATTGGCTGCCAGGGATGAATTCATCTCACCCAAAAAAAAAAAAATTTAAAAAAATCCAGTCTTGAGAACTTACATGGACTTCTCTCCAGCTTTGCCAAGCATTGCTACAGGGTCTCCAAGAACGACCCACTGGGTAGAGACAGGGTGAACGCCTGCTGGAGGGACCAACATTTCTCCATAGACTGAGAAGGGACCCTGGCTGATTGTCTTATAGTTGGCACCCATTTTCAGGTGGTTATGCTCAAGGAAGAGGTGTTGAATCCTTTGTGGTGGGCTGCCATGCAGGAGTTCCCTACAGTGTGCTGGGTATCTGTCCTCTGTGGGATGATGTATGCTGAAAATCACAGCAAAGGACCTGTCTGAGGATCTCAAAGGGGTCCAGCAGCCAACGAGTCCTTCCAGGCTCTCAGGTGTTTCAGAGACCGCTGTAGTGTGTTACATATCTCAGCATGGCATCCCCACACAAAACATCAGCATCCACAAGGCTTTCCTTCCCCCCATGGGTTCTGCTATTTCTCCCAGAGGAGGAATAGTAGCTCATAGGGGGAAGGAACCCTCCAGGGTCCAAAGTTAGAAGACACTGAAGAAATCCTTGGGAGGAGAAATGTGTTTGACCTCTAAACTTCAGGTTGCTTGCTGCAAGGGTCTTGACCTAGGACATTTCCCTTGATGCTGAGTATCTGCCTCAGGAAATATCTGTGTTAGGGTGCTCCTCTACCCATAACATCCCTCTTCTCTGAGGCACTGCTTACCCAGATGCCCAGAGGTGATGGGAAGCTCCACATCTCCACTGCTGGGTTTCTGTGCTGTGCCTTCCTGCTCCTGGCATCTCCTCCTCACCAGCGGTGACTCAAGAACACCTCGGTTAGTCCATTTCTGGCAGACAGCCCCAGAGCACTGTTCTTCTGGGTCTGCCTCACTAATGCCATTCTGGTAGGGCTCCTACAACTCAGCACTCGGTGGTCCACCCTATGGCTTGGACATTTTGTGATCCTGGTAGCCCACAGTGCCCAGGGCACAAAGTCCAAGTACTACCCCTTTGATGGGAGAGGACATTGGGTCTAGCAGCCCTGGAAACAGCACTCAGCTCTTCCTTTCCCCCCTCCAGAGCCACTGGCCTTTGCCCAGAAACCCTTCAGGGGTTACTCCAGAGGTGACTCCCTCATCAGGGGAACAAGATGTTGCTCCACTATCCATCACTACCCAGTTACTGTGTACAAGAAACACAGGTATGTGGATGACACAACCACATCTTTATAATCTCCTCTCCTCTTGCTATTTGGCTTTCTCCAAGGTGTCCTGGCTCCTTCCACCTGCCCTGTCCCCCAGATATGTGGAGATTCCCCTCTCTTTCCTCCAGCTATTTCATTCTGTCCCGCCAACCTGAGTGAGACTGCAACCATGTGCCTCTCTGATCCCGTCTCCTCCCCAAATTTCCTGTGTCTGAGCCCCTCCATTTCCCCGGCTCTGCAGTATTTATGACCTATCTCTTTGTTCTGCTCTGGGGAAATCCCAGTGCTGCAGACTTGCTGCCTGGGCTCCCCGTACTGCTGCCACCATGTTGTCCCCAGGAGCTTTCTCATGGACAGGGGACAGGAGATGGATGCAGCGCTGCCAGTGCAGGACTGCTTTCCCATCCCCTGACCCATGCAACATTTTCCTGACTTCAAGCTGAATTCACTGATAAAAATACATATATAGAGAGAGATATAGATATATGCATATTCACAGGTCAAACATCTGCAAGCACCCACAGCCATTGCTCGCCTCCACAGTCCCATTCTTGGTGATTCCCATGGAGATGTTTTCTACCCCCTGTCTCAGGAACGGCTCTAAATTCAACGTGTGAAACAATTCACGTCTAACTGATGGCCCGTCTCCCATGTATCTCTTGGATCTGCACTTTTGAACCTCTGATCCGCAAATCCCTACTTATGCGGGGTCCACAGAAAGTAACTCATCAACCTGGAGCCTGTTATCAGTACAGTTCAGTTGCTTTAGAAGGGGCTGCATTGCACACAGGAAATTTTTTTGGGCTCAGCAAACCAAAGCAGGTCGAAGAACCACTGGCCAGAGGTTTTGGGGGTTCTGGGGGAACATCTAAAGTGATTCAGAGGCTCTGCACTTCACTTCCACAGCTGAAATGTTAATAAGAAACTATTGACTTTAGTTGGATTGAACACTGCTATATTGACGTGAGAAGGAAGTACTGACCAAAGGGAGGGGAAAGTCGTCAATATTTGCCAGGTGGGATAATAAATCCTGATTTATGATCAATGCAAAATGCAGTGGTTTCGTTGCTATATACAGTTCACGGGGTAAACCGAGCCGCTGCGTTTCCTTTATTTCAATTAGCTGCAGGTAATTTGCTGAGATATTCAGGGTAATGTGTAACCGAGATGTTCTGAGGGCTGTTCCCAGCCTACAGCTAAATAACCTGACACCTCTAAGTGATGGTGGAACATTTTTAGTCTATGCTGGAGGCAAAACCGAAAGTTAAGACAGCGCGACCCTAACTCTTCCCCGGATTGCTGGGATGGTTTCTGGTGGGTACCTCTCCACAGCCGCACAGCCTGGGTGGGAGTTGGGGCAGGGTGGGGGGCAGGAGGCTCCCAAACACCCCAGAGGAGGTGGAGGGGGGTGTCCCACACTACAGCTCCTCCCGGCCTTCAATACCCACGTCAGCATGGAAAATTCACCCCGTGGTCTCTGCCCACAAAGTGGCTTTTCACAGGAGATCTGCAGTTGCCTTCCTCCACATGCATGAGGTGGCTTTTTTTGTCTCTTCTCCCGTAGACCACCCCCCCATGCACACCCCCTACAGCCACAAAACTCTGCCTTTCTTCCCTGCCACAGACATTTCAAGCTTCACTGATTAGGTTTGCATTGTACGTAGCTTGCTATTAAAGCCAAGCTTTTACGGTCCTTCCAGTTTTGCAGGATAATTTCAGAAGCAACAGCCCCAAAGAAGTGCTTTTGCTGTAGTTGAATAACCTGATTTGTACAAATATTTTAGCAAAAATCTGGACTATTCTGATTTCTGCATGGCTTCACTCCCTTCCTAAGAATAATTGCGCCAAATCCTCCAAGACACAGGATAAACACAGTGGTTTCACTTTATTATAACAAAGTATAGATTTTTTGCTGCTGCGTCACCAGGTCTCTCGCTCGCCTTTGTCTCCAAAAAGTTTTGTTTTCATCATTTCACCACCATATTTACGTAGAAACGCGCTGGCCAGCTGAGGGGATTTTACTGTCTCTTACATTTCCTGTTCTGTTGTTTAATTAGTCATTTTCGAAGAAGAACATTACTTCAAATAAGAGAAAATTAGGCTGAAGAGGCCCAGGCAGCCCCACGCTGCCGTGCGAGCAGCATTCCTGATGTTTTCAGGAGAAACAAGGATTCGGACAGGGAATCAGATTCGATCATTGATTGCCTTTTGGCAAAGCAGCAGACTCAAGGTTGGTCTGAGTGAAGGAACATGTCCCTTGGTGTTGTCCCAAAGCCCATCTTGGGCAATTGGGCCCCTGGCTACAAGAAGGACATCGAGGTGCTGGAGCGTGTCCAGAGGAGAGCCACCAAGTTGGTGAGGGGTCTAGAGAACAAGACCTGTGAGGAGAGGCTGAGGGAACTGGGCATGTCTAGTTTGGAGGAGGCTGAAGGGAGACCTCATTGCCCTCTATAGCTGTCTGAAAGGAGGGTGTAGAGAGGTGGGTGTTGGTCTCTTCTCCCAAGGGAATAATGACAGGACCAGAGGGAGTGGTCTGAAGTTGCAGCAGGGGAGAGTCAGATTAGATATCAGGAAGAATGACTTTACTGAGAGGATGGTCGGGCACTGGAACAGCCTGCCCAGGGAGGTGGTGGAGTCACCATCCCTGGAGGTATTTAAGAAACATGTAGATGTGGCACTTTAGGGCATGCTCTAGTGCCTGGGATTTTTGGTTGTGGTGGTGGGGTTTTTGGGTATGGTATTGTCAGTGTGTGGTGGTTGGTGGGGTTTTTTTGTTAGTGGTGGTTTTTTATGGTTGGACTCAATGATCTCAAAGGTCCCTTCCAACCATGAAGATTCTGTGATTCTGTGGTCTTCTTCCCAACTAGGAGACAAATTCCTGCCCACACACCTTCATCAGCCACCAGCATGAAGAAGCTGTAAAGCTACAGCCAACACTTTGCTCCATGTGCACCTGAGAGGCCCCATTAAGCAAAGGACCAGCTCTCCAGATCTCAGGTTCCTCTTTCCTCCACTTTGTGGAGGGAGATTCTACATTAAGCCAACAGAGGAAAGGCTTCAGCACAAATATTGAGACCTCCTGGGGATGGGTGTGGAGGGGAAATGCTGTCCTCATTTAAATCATTCCCCACTCAGGGAAGGGGAAGACACATTGGTGTCCTCCAAACATAGCCATGCTCTGCTGTAAGGCTGGTCTTTTGTCATTTGTCTGGTAGCCAAAACCAGATACTCCAAAACAAATACTCCATATGGCCTCAAAGAGCTTCACCAAAGGCAACCCCTCTGATGAAGAAAAGTGGGGGGGGGGGGGGTTATGGCNNNGGGGGGGGGGGGGTTTATGCCTGGAGAAGGCAGGCACCTTGGGCAAAATGCAGCAGAGGACTTTGGTCCTGGACTTGTGCACCAGCACAGACAAGGCAGTGTCTTGTCTCTGTCTGCCCTTGTTCCAGGAGGAAGCTTGGAGGCTCTTTCCAGGCCCTAGTGTGTTTTTTTGTGCTGCCTGAGATTCAGAAGGTTTTTATTCACCATCAGTGACGCAATATCCAACTCAGCATTTCTCTTTTCCCTGATTTTCTTCTGTTCCTCCCCACCTCCACGTTTGTATCCTCAGCAAAACAGGCCAGGGAGGTTAAATGGTATGGACCTGCCAGGGACCACATGGCTAAGCCTAGAACAAGGCTGCCATTCCTTGGGACAAGACCTCCCTTGAACTTTGCCTGGCCACAGCCTGGTGGTTGGTTGGTTGGGCCAAAACCACACCAGCAAGAGCAGCAACAACAAGTTGGGTGCTGCCGGGAGAGAGCTGGAGCAAGACATGTCCCCACAACCTCCTTTGAGAACAGGCACACGTGGGAAGAGAGATGTGGACATCACTTAAGGCAAGCACCTCAGCATCGATCCCACCAGCTGGTGCAGGAGCAGGTCTTACCTGCAGCATGAAGGCAACTCCATCACAAGTCACAAATGGTCAAACGTGGTCATCCCTGGCCATCACCAGCCTGGAAGACCCTTTGCAATCCTGGTGGCCACCATCCTTCCTCCCACCCTGCTCAGCTCCCTCCGGGCTCCCGCGACGGCGGTGGCGGGGGGTGAGGTCTCTGTGCTCCCAAATGCCTGGAGGTATAATAAGCACTGAAGAGGACTCGGTCGGGGTGTTATGTGTCTGACCAGCCAGCAATCTCAGCTTCTCCCTGGGCAGGGTGAGTAGGGCAAAGGTTGCAGGAGCTGGCTGTCACTCTGGTGCTGGTTCCCTGCACGTGCACCGTCCTTTCTGACCACTCATCCGGCACCTGGATCACCATTTGTTTCAGCAGTGCTACGATCTGTTTGGTTTGGATGGCACAGGGGGCGAGTTGTAAAGTCAGTTGTGATATATTTTAAACCCCAGGGCCTGGAATGGGGATGCAATCTCCCTTGAAGACAGTACAAGCTAAAGGACAAAATTAATTCACAGCCCTGTGGGGAAAACCAAAGACAAACAAACAAACAAACAAACTAACAAAAATTATATCTTTGGCTGGTGGAAAACTTGGCTCTTTATGGGGTTATTTTTTTTGCACAATGGTACAGTTTGAAAGCATTCACCACATTCACCATCACTTTCCTGCGTGGACAGCGCCCACAAATTTGCCATAGACAACTCCTTTTTTCCCAGAGGAGCTTTCATGGTGAGTTCAGAGACAACATCCAAAAGCAAAGACCTTCAATTCCCAAGCCATTCTGCTTTTTTTGCCTTTTTTTTTCCCCCCACCCCCTTCCCAATACCATATTTGACAATAAACCCAGAGGAGTGACTTTTTTCCAGCCTTGGCGCCACGTTCCCGGTGGTGGCACGGCGGCTTCGGCCGGACTCAACGCCTGAGCCTGCGGTCTCCTCGGGCTCCCACAAATAAATGCAACGTCCCCAACGAGCACACGCGACGCCGGAGCCCTCTGGGCAGCCCCCGTGGAGCTGCAGGCTTCCTGTGGCAGCTGAAAAAGGAGCCTCGTGTTGTCTTTAGCCGACCAGGTGAGCACGGGTTAGAGCAACCGCTCACTGTCTGTTTAGAATGGATTGGACACAGTTCTTTTGTCGGAGCAATCTTCACCCTCGCAAAGCTGCTTCTGTCTGTGAACGGCGCTCCTATACAGCACCTTCTCTGAGCAGTCATCAGCGCTGCTCTGAAATGTTTGGATAGTTTGAAATAAATTTCATCAGAAAAACCGCAGGTTGCTATAAAGGAGTACAATTGTCCTGTGTTTTCTGGTATGGAGGCTCTCAGAACAGCTTCTCCTTTCTCTAGGACAGGATTAATACATGTACTGTTGCTAAGTGTCCCGTATTTATGTTCCATTAAGTTCAAAACAGAATTTTTTATTTTATTTTTTTTTGCTATTCAGCAGCAACCCCCACGGCTTCACATTCACCCACGAGTTTCGCCTCCCTCCTTCGCGCAGCTCTGCGCCGCATCGCACGGCTGAGACCACCGTCCAGCTTGCAGGCTGCCCAGCTTTCCATCCCACCTGGTTAAGCCCCAGGGGCATCAGAAAGCTGAAAAAAAAAA
The DNA here is from genome assembly GCA_013400055.1 of Nycticryphes semicollaris. Taxonomy (NCBI): domain Eukaryota; kingdom Metazoa; phylum Chordata; class Aves; order Charadriiformes; family Rostratulidae; genus Nycticryphes; species Nycticryphes semicollaris. The sequence continues at coordinate 100,742 of VXBJ01005736.1, read as the reverse complement.
AAAAAGAAAAAAAAAGCCTGTAAAATATCTCCCACAACCTCTATGACTAATAGGACTGCTCAGATCCAGGAATTGAGCAAGAGTGCTACCTGCCTGCACTCATCCTTCAGTGTACTTGTATTTATTATTATTTTTATCACTTACACCCAGAGTATGGCTGCATCTTTGCAAGCTCTCTCTGCTTTCACCTTGGTCTCAGAGTTGGAGACCCCCATCCTGTCACCACCACTGGGACCTTCTCCCTTCTCCTCGCCTGTGACATGGCAAAGGTAATTCCTAATTTCTCCGCAGCCTTTGAATAGAGAAGCACCTGGGCAAGGCTACGAAACACTCCTCGGGTGCATGTTATTCCTTTCCCCATCTGCAGAAATATTTACACATCAAAGGGAGCTTTCTTATCTAATGGGGGTTTGATGTTCAGTACAGCAACACATGGGCAGTAATAAAAAGCAATGCCCTGCAGCACTGGGGGTCACCAGCAGGCACTGAGCCCCAAGCCTCGCCAGGGGTGACAAGGCTGCTGTCCCTGAGAGAGGGGCAGAGGAGAGGCCCTACTGTGCAGGATGCTCTGCACAGGGCCAGGGGACCTGGTACCTCCTTAAACGCTCTCCTGGACGTGGGCCTTCCTCTCTTCCAAAGCAGCTGCGCTTTGAAGCATCTTCTGAACCAGAGGACAGCTTGCAGAAAGCGCCTAGTCTGCAGGAGCACTGTCTCATGGGCACCTTTGAAAGGCCAAAGGACCCCCCCACACGCTGCTTCTCCTGGTGAGTGCCCATTTCCACGTTCGGTCCCTTCACACTCATCATCTCCTCCACCGCAGAGGCTGTAAAATAAACACCCGTCCTGCCTTTGCCGCTCTGTTATCATCTCCGCAGACAGCTCACCCTGCACTTCCCTTCAGGGTGACTCACTCCAGATGTGTCTGCATCTGCCTTCCCTCCGGCACGGGGCTCCCACCCATCAGCCCACGGACACCCCAGCCCCGACGCATCCCATGGACGTGATCCCACGCCATCACTGCTGAGAACAGGCTGGCATTCATGCCTGCTGTATATTACCTCCCTTCCTGATGGGTGAGGCGGGATGTTCCCCTCTGCTCTACCTGCCACCTTGGGGACAGTGGCCTGAACCTGCTGCAGAAGCAGGTGGACACACTCTACAACTCCTCACCCAGGCCAGGAGAGACATCAAGGCAGGCATGTTGTGGGCAGAAGGTGGGAAGTGAGAGGGAGAAGGGAGCAGACCCATGTGGAAGCATCTCCAGGGGTGCTGGGATCAAGCGGCTGGAAACCTCCACTACAGCCAGCAGGACAAGGAGCAGAGTGACCAGAGAGATCTGCCTTCCCAAACACCTCCTTGACCCACCCAATGTGCAACTAACACAGTGAAATGAGTCCAGAGCCAGATGCTGGGAGGGGACATCACGGGGCAGAAGAGCACCTTGCACCACCCAGAGTACATGGGGCTTTGGGAAATCATAACATGGCACCTCACAGAGGTCTTCCAGCTCATGCCAGGCACCCACCACACCATCCTGTCATCACAGCTACCCAACAAGAGCCACAAGGTGCCCAAAGCCTGCCAGCAGCACCACCAGCCCTGGCACCAGGAGCATCTCTGACAGGGATGCTCCTTGGGCTGCAAGTGTCCACACCAGCCAGGGCACCCCGGGGACCCATGCAGACATCTTGGACCATGCCCACCCCTCTGGCTTCTGTTGAACTCCCCGGTGTTTCTCCCTGGGGGAGGAATAACACACCCAATGCCCAGAAATACGGTATTCCCACGCATCCACGTGGCTCTGGCTCAACCGTGGCCCTCTAACCTCTCACTCCCCTTCGCCTTTCAATTAGCTCTTGCCTTCCTGACGACTTCACTCAACGCCCAGAGCGATTAGAAGCCGGAGGGAAGGCCACGGCTTTGTCTCCAACGATGAGCCAGATTAATCAGCTCCAGTTGCACACTGAATTACCCAGCCGGGGCTCGCAGCGACAACCTCCGATTCACCGGCGGAGCAGCCAGCATCCCGCTTTCAACCGGGATAATCAGCACGGACGTGAAAGCCAGATGAATGACTAGGTGAGGGTGGGCTGCCGCCTGTCAGGAGCTGGAATATAAGTCAAAGCCCTTTGAAATTAAATCCTCGCTTTGACAGGGAACTAATGGCAGAGATTTTAAAGTAGGTGTAATACACTTAGACAGGCATGTGTGCAGCCCAGTGCAAGTTGCCGTGCTTTGAATGAGCGTGTCCCGGCTACACGGAGAGCAGGAAAGTGGGAGTTGAAAAGACAAAGGGAATTTTGAATAGCTCCAAACCAGCTTGGCAAGATTTTAGAGATGGTAGCAAGAGGTTTTTTTTTTTAGTAGTGGACCTTGCTAATAACATTGTCAGGAGGAGATTTGGTGCAGGGTTGCTGGCTGCCTGGGATCTTGGATTTCACACCAAGCAGCCATCTCGTGTCACTCCTGGCTTTAAATTAAGCCATTTGTGCCCACGGGGACTGCGGGGATAGATGGAGGGATGGTGGATGGGGGAGGCGATAGGGATCCCCGCTGCACCTCTTGGCCTCCACAGGGGGGACAAGTCACGCTGCTAGTGGGTGGCTCCTGGGATTCCCAAGAGTTGACCTTTCCAGACACCTTCAGAGGTGGGTTTAAGCCTCGGTGAAGCTGCACAGCCCCGAGCCCATCACCAGGGCGCTGCAGCTGGATGCTCTCCAACGGAGGCAGCCTTGCAGAGATACCAAAAGGGTTTGCAACCTCCCCCATGCTCCAGCTCCAGGTTATTCCCTCCTGACAGGACACACACACACACACACACACACACACAACCCCCAGACCCGTCTCCTTATTTGCGAATTTTCAAAAGCCAAAATCTGGCGTTTGCGTTGAACCCTCAGAAATTGGGATTTGGGAAATCCCTGCCTCCATGGGGAAGGCAATCTCAGCAGTGCCTAAGGTGCTCCCAGCAATTCGAAAAAACCCTGCAGCCCCTTACTCCCACCGAGAGGGCTCTGCCTTTCCACAGCCGCAAGGAACTTAACCTAAAAGAGTCAAGTACGAGAAAAACACATACACACAGCCCCTCCCCTATTCGAGATGC
>VXBJ01005736.1:52226-81684 GCA_013400055.1 Nycticryphes semicollaris | reverse complement strand
TTTACAGCCAAGGCAGCCCCCAGCCCCTCCAATCCCAGCTGCGCACAGGCGTCCTGCAGGCACAGGGCTGTGATCAAACCATGCGAGGACCCTGAGCGTCGGGGTGAGGAGACGAGGGGAAAGTCCCTCTGCAACCCCTGGAGAGTACCCAAGTGGCCCTCGGGCGCCACTGCCATCTCTGACGCACCATCTCTGTTTCCCAGCCCAGGACCCATAGGACCAAATCCCACCCCTCAAGCTCCTTGTTTGACTTTCCTCCCCCTCGACTCCAGGCAGAGGTGAAGATCCCTTCTTGTGAAGGTTCAGGGACTGGAAATACCAGAAATACCAGAAACTAAAAGTCGTCTCTTTTTAGGCAGCCACAGCACAAACCCACCAACACGATCCTACTATTAACCTCGATTAACTTGGAGGCGGTTCAGTCCCCGCGCTGGCCGGGTGCTCCCCAGCCGCTGCCTCCCGGGCCAGATTGCAGCTGGGCCACCAAAGTAGCTGCCCTTTGCCCGACCGGCAAGCCAGGGTGACATCTGCTCGCAAACCATCCCCCCTCTACCCTTGCTGGGGGACTACCCCAAAACACCAACCCTCCTTGCTCTCAGAAACGGAGGGGCTGTGTCCTCATCCAGCCTCGGAGGATGGTGGGGAGTTGGGTGTCGCAAGAGCTGATCCCTGGCCGCACCGCCCTGTGTATCTCAGCCCAAAGATGTCTCCTGACTTCCCAAATGAGCTCTTCCCAACCCTGTGGCAACACGGACCTGGGGAAGGGGCTGTGCCCCGGGGGACCCACGTAGTTTTTTGAGGTGCTCTGGGGCTTTGCAGGGTGGTTGGGATGGTGCTGGGAGCCTACAGGACCCTGTGTCAGAGGAGCTGCAGCGGCAGGGGATGTTCCTGGATGGATGCAGAGAGCAGCCAGCTATTTTGGATGCGGGAGGGATGTCATGGCAGAGGTGCCCTGCAAGCACCAGGTGCAACACTCTCCCCCCACAAGCTCTGGAGGGCTCCCCCCACGTCGGCAGAGCAACCTTTGCATCTCCCTCACTGCTGACTTATCATTTCCCACCACATCCATGGTTTTAACCTCGGTGGGGCAGCTTCCAGCTCCTTCACTATTGCCAGACAGGGCTCTCGAGGCTGCAAACCATGTCCCAGCTCTGCTGAGGCTGGTCCAGGCCGGGAACTGGGCAAAGAGCATTCCTGGGTGTGGTGAAGATGGGTGTTCTGTGCGGGGAATCTCATCCTGGGAGGAAGAGATGGAGCTTGGAGAAAGGGAGAGATGGAGATGGAGAAAGGGCTTGATTTGACAGCTCTGCACAGCGTGTTTTGCCGAGATCCAATCTTCAGACCAGGTTTTCAAGGGGGTTTATGTGTGTTAAGGGGAAAGAGGAGCAGGGCCACACACACCAGCCCACTGAGGGCCTTCCAGAAAGCCCTCCCACACGCCCCAGAGCTGCTGCTGCCGTTTACCACCGTGGTTTGTGCTGTTGCAGGGACACGGGAGGCAGCGTTCGTCTACGCCATCTCTTCGGCAGGGGTGGCCTTCGCCGTGACCCGAGCCTGCAGCAGCGGCGAGCTGGACAAGTGTGGATGTGACCGCACTGTGCAGGGTGGCAGCCCACAGGGTGAGCTGAGCACGCACGGGGCTAGGGGGGGGACGGGGGAGGGACGATGGCCAGCCGAGCCAGGGTGCGAAATGGGACAAGCAAGGAAATGTCCACTCTGGAGCCATCCAGAGAGGAGGAAAAGACTCCTGTTAGTCCACATGAGATCCCTCAAGAAGGCATCTGGGAGCTTCACTCACTGGGGCAGAGGAAGAGCCTTGTCCATGTGTCCCCCCTCGCCCCCGCCCAGGGCCACACTCCCCAGCTCCCCCAGTCCCTTGGACAGCCCAGCTTCGTGAGCAGGAGGATAGAAGCAGAGAGCAGAAGCTGTATTTTGTCAAGAGCAGGGCTGGGAGGACAAGGAACGTGGGCTGGTTGTCACCCCTCTCATCCCTGCTATCTGCCTTAGGCTTCCAGTGGTCGGGCTGCTCTGACAACATCGCCTATGGCGTGGCCTTCTCACAGTCCTTCGTTGACGTCCGCGAGAGGAGCAAAGGGGCTTCTTCCAACAGGGCATTGATGAACCTCCACAACAACGAGGCGGGGAGGAAGGTAACAGTGAGGGGGAAACCTGGGCAGCGGGTGCAGCTCTGAATTGCTTGAGTCTTTTGGGGCTTTGTTCCATCCCATCAGCCTCACCTACGTGAGCGCTGCTTTCCACACCACCCCTCCAGACCCCCTGCATCGCGTCCTTCTTGCGGCAGCCACCCCCCACACACACACCCCGTTCACAGGTCCCCTCTCATTTCCTACCTCTTTTCCTCCAGGCCATCCTCAACAACATGCGGGTAGAGTGCAAGTGCCACGGCGTCTCCGGCTCCTGCGAGTTCAAGACGTGCTGGAAGGCCATGCCCCCCTTCCGCAAAGTGGGCAACGTCCTGAAGGAGAAATTCGACGGTGCCACGGAGGTGGAGCAGAGCGAGGTTGGCTCCACCAAAGTGCTGGTGCCCAAAAACTCCCAGTTCAAGCCGCACACGGACGAGGACCTCGTCTACCTGGACTCCAGTCCCGACTTCTGTGACCACGACCTCAAGAACGGGGTGCTGGGCACCAGCGGCCGGCAGTGCAACAAGACCTCCAAGGCCATCGACGGCTGCGAGCTGATGTGCTGCGGCCGGGGCTTTCACACGGACGAGGTGGAGGTGGTGGAAAGGTGCAGCTGCAAATTCCACTGGTGCTGCTCCGTCAAGTGCAAACCCTGCCATCGGGTGGTGGAAATCCACACGTGCCGGTGATGCACGGAGGGGGAGCGCCGCCCGCCTGTGTCCCCCCACACCAAGCCCCATCCCTCTAACTGACCCTGCTTCTCCCTTGCTCCATGGCCAGGACTGAGGAAGGACCCCAGACGCTGCAGGGAGAGCGCAGCTCTTTACAGAGACAGAGCCCCAGAGGAAAACAGATTTTAAAGAAAAAAAAATATTTAAAGTTTAAAAAAAAAAAAAACCAAAAAACCTATCATTGTTGGCTTTTTTTGGCCGGGGAGAAGGGGGGTGGTTGGGGGTGGGGAGGGTGTTTTGTTTTGCTTGCTCCTCAGTGTCCTGTGCCAGCAGAGACGTGGCTGCTCTGGGGCTGGCTGGGGACCTGCAGGATGCCCACGCTCATGGCATGAGCTCCTGCCGACACCACAGCATCACAAACGGGTGGTGTTTAAGGGTTAGGGGCCTCAGTATCTTCCATGGCTGTTATTTCTATTCATTTAAGACATGTGCTCAGCATCCCAGAGCGCTGCGTGGCCTGGCTGAGCCCCGGGAGGTGACAAGGCACAGCCAGCGTGTGCAGCCGAGGTGCCCTGCAGAGGACAGGGCAGATGATGACAGGAGGGTGGGAACGTCCCCAGGGAGTTAAGCTCAATGCAGGGAAGAGCACAGCCAGGGCCGCTAGTGTATGAAGGGGACGTGGGACGCTCTTGCATCCCCTCATTGTGTGATGCTCGATGGCCTCCTGGGCACTGGATGGATTTTTGGAGCAGCTCCAGCAGCCGCTGATTTACTGAAGCTCCTCAGTGGCTGCCCAGGGCTGATGGAGGACACCACATTCCCACCATCCTCCCTTTCCCCTTGCAAGCCCCCTTCCCCTCCGCTTCGCTTCTCCAGCATCTTTTTCAATGGGACACCATGAAGAGGGTTCAGGGAGGCCAAGGACACCTGCAATCCAATGGCTGTAAATGGAGCTGGGAGCTGATGGGAGGAAATCCCAGGGGATTTCTTTTCCTCTGCCCCATCATTGCTCCCCTCACCTTCCTCACCAGCATCCCACAACCAGGTCTCTTCTTTCTCCACACCCCTGTTCTGAACACCAGGTGCGGGCTCTGGGGACATCCCCCGTCACTTTGGGTGCTGAGAACAGAAAAAAATTACAAAGTGGAGTAATTACTGGGGAGGTGAGGGAAAGAGGCTGCTGTGAGGAGGAGGGTTTGGGGGGGGGCTATAAGGCAATGCTCACGCTGCCCTTGGGAGGCAGGAGATGAGGACTGAGCCCGAGCGTGCCCCGGGCACCAGGTCTCCTGTCCTGCTCCCCATGGGCTGGCCTGGAGGGGTGCCATGGGGACGAGGCACTGTCCTACCACCCCAGCCTCCCTCCGCCTGCCATCAGGTTAGTGAGGAGCCCTCGCTGCCGGGCTGCCGGACGGAGAATATTTGGAGAACTAATAAGCAGAGGGGCACTGCGAGGGGAGGAGGAAAGCGAAGCGGTTCCTCTCTCCCTCACCCACTTGTCTGCGAGTCGAGAGGCAAAAGGGGAGCGGAGAAAAACCTTGACGTGGCACCTCACAACAGGAACATCTGCCCGTGCTGAAGTGAGGAGCCTTCCTCCTGCAAGCTGGGAACTCCTTCCGTGGTCCAGAAAAGCTGTGGCCATCACCCTGGGTCCTTGCAGACCTGCAGCCTTGTTTTTCTTNGGGGAGAGTCTGTGGTCGCTGGAAGGTCTCCAGACACCATCCGGCTGGAAGGCTGCTGACAACTGACTCGAAGCAGCACGGGGTGAGGGGGGAGTTCGTGCTGAAGCATCCCCCAAATGCCCCCCCAGCTGCCTCCCTCCTGCCTGCCCAGCCCCAGCTCCAAAAAACCTCCAGGAACGGGTGCTGGGAGGGGGGTGGGGGGTGACCCCCAGGTGGAGCCACTGTGGGTTGCTCCACCTCAATGCAAACCAGAGGTCTCCTCACCAGAGTAGGGGTTGCCTCTCTCCATGGCTGGGTTGGCCAAAGCTGCAGTATTAAATCCTCAGGGGGCACTAAACTTCATACAACACCCCCAGCTCCAGCTCCTTAGCCCCTCCAAGGCTGCAAGTTCTTAAGGACCTTGGAGGTTGTTTCCTCCTCTTCCCAGCTCATGCAGAGGAGGCCACAGACCTCAGGCCACTGGCCAAGTTCTCTGCTCGTTGTCCATCTAGGATGAGGGCCAAAACTGAACAAGACAATCCAGATCAGTGTGGAGATAATCTCGGCACACGGGATTTTTTTCAAGCTGCGATGAAAGCTGAGCCCTGTAAATGTCACCCGGAGATACCCCGGCTCCGCGGCGCTCTGGCTCTTCTCACAACTGTAAATTTCAGCACCAGAGCAGAAGGGGGTTGGAATAATGTCTTCTTTTTTTCGTATTTACTTTGCCTATTAAATAATGAGTTTGTGCTGGAGGAGCCACAGGGTCTTCTCCCAGCAATCGGGCTGTGTTAAACCAGCACGGGCTGCGAACACCTCACGGTTGTTGGTCTTCTCTCAGGAGCCCATGGCTGGCAGGAGGTGCCCAGGTGGTGCCTCTTGACAGCATACAGGGAACACTAAGGCTGTCCTTCTCCTTCCTCCTCCTGTATCTTCTCGGGAGATGCTGCATCCCTGCTTTCCATCAGTGGAAGGAGAGTTTGCTCACTAAGCTTCTGCCTGAACCATTTGACACACCGCTCACTTACAAGATCACTTACCTTCGATTTCAGAAGACAGTCTCCTCCTGGACAGGAGAATCTCATCGGTTTCAACAAGGGCAAATGTAGGGTCCTGCATCTGGGGAGGAAGAACCCCAGGCGCCAGTAGGTCCAGAGAGGTCATTCTCCCCCTCTGCTCTGCATTTGGGGAGGCCACAACTGGAATCCTGCCTCCAGTGCTGGGCTCCCCAGTTCAAGAGAGAGAGAGAATTACTGGAGGGAGTCCAACACAGGGCAACAGAGATGCTGGAGGGATTGGAGCATCTCCCTGATGAGGAAAGGCTGAGAGAGCTGGGACTCTTGAGCCTGGAGAAGAGAAGGCTGAGGGGAGACCTTACCTATGTTTACAAGTACCTTCCACAAAAGCCTGGAACACTCAATTGCATCCTTTTGACACCATTCCCTATGGTCTGGAGGGAGCTGCTGGCTCCAGCACAGGCTGCTGCTGGGTCTAACTGCACTAACACTCTGCCTTGTCTCCTTTCTTTAGTTGTAGCTCTCCATTTTTGTGCTCTCCAAGCTCACTTTTCCAACAGCTTCTCTCACTTTGGCCTTGGTGGGTGGCAGGGGTTGAAGGCTATGTTTTTAAATTTAACCCTTGTTGCAGAAATAGGATGAGAGGATAGAAGAAAATGAGTCCCAAGCTTCCCTAAAACCTTTCCTTCAAATGGCTCCTCTCTTGCCATAGTGGATCCCGCCCCACAACCTCCCAGCTCCATCCCTTCCCCTCCCCACTCCAGCTTCAGCCCCAGGTGAGGCGCTGGCAAGTGGAGACACCACCTCCCAACATGGTGGTGAAACAAAGATGGGCTTCATCCCTGTACAGGGAGATGCCACCTTCTCTGAGACCACAGACTGAGCAAGACTTTCATGTCCTCCTCCTCCAGTGCATCCGAGAACATCCCCACTAACCCCCTCCCCACTACCACATCCCTCCACATACTCCTCCTCCTGCCAGCCCCACAGGCTCGGCCCCCAGTTCTCCTCCTCGACCCCCTCAACAACCTCTCCCTGGTGAGCTCATCTCTCCTCCAAGGACTCGCAGGCCAACATCTCCACCCAGCCTCTCCCGCTCATAAACCTTCCTGGATGTCCCACTGCCAACTCCAGATCATCGTGCAAAAACAGGACACCCCCTCTAAGCCCTCCCCACCCTGCTCCAGTGGATGGGTAACTCCGTGATTTAGTTTTTGTCCCATTCCTCAAACTCCCAACTTCATCTTCTGCTCCCTCTTTTTTCTTCACCTTTTCTCCTGGAAAAAACCCCACCCCACATGTCATGTACCTTCAACCTCAGCTACTCCATGCTCTGGGCTTCACGTCTGTCAACTCGCCACCCTCTGCTCTGAGCATGACATGGCCAAGCACATGGGCAGAGCTGATCTTTCTCTCCAGCTGCTTTGGCCACATCAGCTTCATGCCCTTTACTGCCCACCAACACTTTCATCACTCCCAACTATCTCATCCTCCCTCCCCGGGCATGCTCAGCCTCACCCACCGCTCTCCTCACAGAGCAATTAAATCACCATGGATTCATGCTCTGTGTGAGGATTATTAATGCCATCCGTGGCAATATAATTTAGTTCCTACTGCATCTTCCTGCAGTGGTGACTACAGCAATTTTTCTGGATCTCCTGCTCTCCCTTTATCCACCTGAATTTACCAGCTGGCGGTAGGGAAGCCGGGTGACGGGGACAGCAGGAAACAAGAGCCTGAGACCCTTGAGAAAAGATGCTTTATGGATGGGATGGTGTCTCTCCGGGTGGGCACCAGAGGATGAGCCCCCCCTGATAGCTGCCACCTCGTGGGAGCTGGAAATGACAGGGTCTCACCTCCGTCTGACATAAGAGCACCCACGCTGGGGTGATAGTAGCTCCCACCCACACTTGCTGAAGATGCCAGCGATGCCTTGGCCACCTGGATGCTGCTTCCATCAGCCCCAGAGCCATGGCAGAAGGCGATGGTGAAGGACGCCCGGTGGAGCAGAGCCTTTGACAGCAGCGTGATCCCGTGACAGCGGGAGGGCGTCCAGCCAGCACTCCTCGGAGAGGCCTCCCTACCCTGGCTGCCAAAATCCTGCTTTAAGCACAGGAAAATAAATTGTGCAACCTGCCTTAGGCTGGATTGTAACACCCAGTGCCGGGCGGAGGGGGAGGAAGGGGCAGGAGATGGGCTGAGGATCAGGCCCCGCATCTCGGCATTTAGAATGGACCATGCCGACATCTGGCCCTTGAGCATCACCCTTCTCGTCCTCGGCTCTTGCCAGTACACCCAAGATATTCCTGCAGCCACAGAGCCCCTCCTCAGGGGTCCCAGAGATGTGGCCACCCGCAAGACCTGTCCTCGTGCCTGTGCTGGGACCCCAAGAGCAATGAGCTCCCCTGGGCTGGCCTCCAGACCTGGTAAGACGTTCCTCCTCCCTATCCCAAATCTGACCGTTGATGTTTCCTCAAGTGCATGAGCAAGGTGTATTGGCTGGGTGAGTCTCCGTACCACTACAGATCCCCAACATGCTCCAGGCAGCACCTCAGCGCCGAGGACTTGGTGCAAAGCAGCTAAATCATACATCAGGGAGATCTCCATCTCCACACATCCTTCCAGATCTCCATCAGCCACTGGTGAAAACACGAACTGCAAGTCTTAATTAGAATCAGTTGCTCAGCAGAGAAAAGAAAAAACAAAAACCAAAAAACCACTCACCCACTCAAAAACCCTGTTGAGGTTGTTGATCCCACTTGTCCCTCGGGCTCTGGTCTAGGACAGTTGTTGCACTGCCGTAGCTTTGCTCCAAACAACCGTGGCCACGTGGAGCAGAGGAGAAACAGCACAGAAATATCTGTGTGAGCTCCTTCCCACGCACACCACAAGCGAGAGCTATGATAGCCAGACACAGTAAGAAGGGATTGGAAAATGCAATGGCCTGACTCTTCAGATGTCCCAGCCTCTCTCTGCTGGGTGGTGGCCAAAATCAGGCCATGAGAAGGTCTCTCCGCTGCCTCCAGCCCTTTCCAAATGAAGGCTATCCAGCAGAGTGGCAAAACCACGAGTTAGAGATCATCTCCTCTCACAAGCAACGACTGATGTACAGACCAGGAACCACAACCATCACGGCTGATCACCGCTCTCACCTGCCTTATCACCTCCAAGAGCCCACAAGGTGGTCTCATAGAGGCACACGCACCCTATGCCAGAAGAGGACCCCTGCTCACCAAGCAGGAGATCAACAGAACTGTGTCTTCTGCCCCACGCCACAACCTGAGAAGCCGTCAGCTTCCCCAGTTCCCATCTTTTGGCCTTGCAAGAGGACTGCAGCTACATCTACGTAGGAGCACTGCTTTGCTGGTCCAAGAGATGCACAATCTGCTCCCACCACAAGGTACCTTCGGAAAAATTGCCCTGGCCAAGAAAGGATGTAGGACACCAAAAGCGCTACTGCACCTTCCCTCTTATCTCCAGTTTCCACCAAAGAAACCCAAGAGACTCAGCGCCTGCCAACGGATGTCATGTACAGCCTCAAAACCTCTGCTTTGCTGGAGGAGAGGAAGTTGGTGCGTGGAGGTTTATCAGTGACGGGCTCTTGAACCCAAGAATTAGAAACTTCAAAGGGAGTTTTCAGGCTGCTTCTGAAAAAGACCGTTCAGGCACCCTGTTGTAGGGCAAAAAGTTTCTCGCTGAGCTGCTGTCCAGGAAGGAAGTTGTGCAGAAGATTAAATGTGGCAGGATTATAGATGCCTTCAAACTTGAAACTTGGCTATAAAACAAGATGTCCAAGAAAGACTACAGAAATACAGAACAAGTTGGGAGCAGCGCCCGGGGGTCAAGGCACTGTGGTTTATAGGCAGCTCAGTTGGAAAAGTGAAAAAATCTGGAATTCTGCAAAAAAAAACAAAGCCAAAAAGAACATCAATACTCATATTGCCTCACACAGAACTACCAGAGGTAACAGACCTTGCACAGACAAGCTATCAGAGGCCAACCACAGAGCAACCATCAGCAGCCACTTCCAAGGAGACACTGAGAAAATGTTGTGGAGTCTCTATGTGCAGCAGGATATTTAACTTGTTTTACCTGGTAACAACACTCTCCAGGCTCATGGAGGGCGGGGGGTGCTGTAGGAAATGCATCTCAGAAGGCTTCATGGTGTGGCTTTCTATTCTAGGGCAAAGTCCACTCTCTGGGGAGCCAGAGGTAAATTCCAGCCCTTCATCTTCTGCTGTATTAGCCGTGCTTCCATCCACCCAGTTTGCTTTGTTTTGAAGCAAAAGGAAGCCTTGTTCCAAGTCCACCAGTCGGTTGGGGTAAGAAGGACAAGTGGGGAACAAGCATGGAAGAGGACATCTGGAAGAGGACATCTTGCAGCTCCAGGGGCTGCCTCTCACATGCATGGTGTGACAGTACCCCATCTTTGCTGTTTCATCAAAACAGAGAGAAGACAGACATGAGGTCTGGCTGGAAAGCAGGATGAAGGAGTGACCACGGGGGGAAAAGAAGGAAAAAAAACACACAACCCACAGCACGTCAGGAAGACACACACTCTGAAGGGGACTGGGACCACGGAGGGGGACGGTGGGACAGACAAGACCCGGATGCTACTAAGCAAAACAAACTTTTGAGATGAGCACAGGGAAAGGCAGAACAGCCAAAGTGAAACAGCAGCAGTGAAAGCTCTGCAGATAGCTCACTGGGGACTTGGCCTGGTGCAAGTGCTCTGCTTTCTGTGGCCAGCTGGAAAATCTGCAGCCGTTTCATTTCCACCAAGCAACCCAGAACATCTGGGAGAGCCTCAGAGCTGAATTAGACGCAAAATAGATCAGTCCCACCTCCAAGGGATGGTGGCACCCTTTGGAGTCCCTGCTCTGGGTTGCCTGCAGATTCAGGAAGTCGATGCATCAATGACACCCCTTCTTGCACTTTTTCCTTTTACCATCTCTTGGTTAGAGAAGGTTGGTGTATGTTGGTTTACCTGCAAACCATGCAATCTTGGTCTCCTTCGTGAGTGTCAAAGGCAAAAATCCCTGGATGTGTTTCAGAGTGGTTGAGATGTGGTGCTGGGGGATGTGGTGTAGGGGAGAACTTTGTAGAGTGGGGCTGATGGTTGGACTCCAGGATCCCAAGGGGCTTTTCCAACCTGAATGATTCTAGGATTCTATGAAGCCCTGATTCAGAGAGGACAGTCATGCAGTAGAAGAGGATCTCCCGACACCATGGCCCTGAGGGACCTGCCAAGCTAAAGGCTTTAGCGAGTGAAGATGCCAGAGGTGACCACATACCATCTAGAGGAGCAGAAGTCAGGACAAAGAGGTGGCTGAGGAGGCAGATGGAGATATGGGAGCTGGGGAGCCTGTCCAAGCAGAAGGCTCAGGGTAGAGGCAGTGGTGGAGGTGCTGCGACTTCCCCAAACCCCCTCTGTGTTTCTCAGCCAACATGAGCTGGAAACTTCCCAAAACTGGGCAAACAGCCCAAGAGAAGCTGAGCTCCGGGCTAGTGAGGATGGTGCCAGGAGAGCAGGTGAAGCAGAGGTCGTAAAAGCCAGTTAAGTGAGGGCAGTGGGACAAATCTACTTGAAATATTCCTGCCTGGCTGTGCCACAGTCTTAAGAGCAGCCCCATGGAAGTGCCTGAGCCTTTTAAGCTTCCCAGCTGCACCCCAGCTTCAGCCTGGAGAAGAGAAGGCTCCAGGGAGACCGTAGAGCAGCCTTCCAGTATCTGACGGGAGCTACAGGAGAGCTGGGGAGGGACTCTTTGTCAGGGAGTGGAGGTGATAGGACGAGGGGTAATGGTTTTAAACCAAAAGAGGGGAGATTGAAATGAGATCTCAGGAAGAAATTCTTTGTTGTGAGGGTGGTGAGACACAGGAGCAGGTTGCCCAAAGAAGACACAGAAGCTCCATCCCTGGGAGTGTTCAGTGCCAGGCTGGATGAGGCTTTGAGCAACCTGGTCTGGTGGGAGGTGTCGCTGCAGGACAGGGGACAAGGGGGTTGGAACTGGATGATCTTTAAGGTGTCTTCCAACTCTAACCATACTGTGCTTCTGTGATCCCCTGCATCTTCCAGGGCGCCAGCCAAGACCCACCTGCCTCTGTGCCTCCCCATGAAGAAGGTACCTCAATGCGGCGCTTTGGACGGGCAAGAAGAGAACAGTAGTTTTGTCACTGCTGTAGAAAGCCCATGGGAGGTTTGGGGGAACCCAGCTGGGCTGGGGGGCTGAGCACCCGCAGCCCAGCGCACCCCAGGAGGAGGGGAAGGATCCCAGCACTCGGTCAGGGGTGGCACTGGAGGTTTCTGAGGTCACCTGAGCACAACAGCCGTTCCCAGGGATGTTTTGGGGCACGTTAATGGGCTGCATGTGTTTTTTCCAGCCGAACTCAGCTCGGGAGGGTCCATTCCACGCCCTGACACAGCAGAGGCCCTGAGCTTAATTCTGAAAGTACAATAAAAATCCCCTCTAATAAACAAATTCACAATGGTCTTAATAATGCCAAACCCCCCTCCCTTTTTTTTTTTCCTTCTGTGACAAGCAATGGGGAAGCCACCACAAGCTGTTTTTTCCCCATCCTATTTCTGTCTCCATCTCCCATTTCCTTCTATCCAATATTACCTTCCAAATTCCAGCTCTGATCCTCAGATAATTCGAACATATTGCATTGCTTTACAAACCGTGCTATTTTATCCCTTTCACCTGCCACTTTTCTTTTAGATAAACACTCATAGCTCCCAACATATCACTTTAACTCTTTGACCGTCACTGGAAATTGAATCAGCTGAGACTTTCACGGGGTAAATTCTTTCCTCTCCTTTTCTTCTCTGTTTTGTGCGTTAAGCCGAGCAAAATCTCACCTGCCTTAGCACTGTCTTCAGATCATTTTACTTAAGCCTAATAATTTCACCGATTTCTAGGGTTATTGTATCTGTCTGGGCTGGACTTGTGGTGTAAAGCTGTCTTAATCACAGCTCCTTGTTGAGGGCTACTTATTTCCTGCTCCAACCATCACCTTTTGGGGTTTGAAGACCCCGAGCCACACACAGGACACCAGATTTAGACACGATCACGATGCCCCCAACCAAGCAGGAGGGTTGAAACGTCTCACACCCATTCCTCATCCCAGTGCAGTGGACACGGACAGCAACACGAGCAGGAGCTGAGCAAAATGCTGCCAGGTGAGGAGCATTTTCCCAGTGCTCCTTCCATACCACCACCAGCACTCAAAGTCCAGCCCTGCCTCGCCCTTGCTGAGCTCCGAGTCGCTCCAGCATCACCTCTTGCACATCAGCAGCATCCTGGTGAGCCAGAAACAAGCTATATGGTGGAGCTGGGGAACAACAAAAACGTGGGTCAAAGGGGAAAAGTTGCAAGCTAGAAATCTCTTTCTCCTCTACAAACAAAAATCAGGAGCACTTCACTCATCACCCTCACAATCCATCACCCTGCTCAGCTCCTTGGGGCTTGGCTGGGCCTGCCCTGCTCAGGACCCAGCTCCACCTCCAGCTAAATCACCATCCTTCAAAACATCTGATGCCTTTCCAACCTGAAGTGCCTTAAAACCTATTGTCCTTCCCCAAACCTCCTCNGAGTCCCCAAGCAGGTCAGATCCCATGGCAGTGTCCCGTTGTGCTAAAAGGAGACCAGCACCAAACATCTCCCTTTTCACCCACGACAGACGAACCCACCCCAAGTCCTGCTGAAAATCCTCTCTGGACCAGGTGCTCCTCAGTGCTGGGCCACCATGGCCGGCAGCCTGGTCCTCTGCCTCCTGTGTGCCTCACCACCACCATGTCCTCCGTTTGGGTGTTCCCACAGCCCATCTGGGCTGCGATGACATGTCACGCAAGGGGCAGGTGAGGTGGTAATGGAGAGAAGTTACTTGGAGCACAATGTTCTTGCTCCCACATGAAAGCATCCGGTATTAACTGGTGGATGCAGCGCTTAGTGTGGCTCACCTTCCTCCAGGGCCACCTTCACCATCCTTTAGACCTTGTTTTGGGCCAAAACACGAGGGTCTTGGGGGACTGTCACTAATGCAGGCTGACCTCCTGGCCTCAGCGCTCTACTGTGGAGCCAACATGTTGCATCTCCTTCCCACCAGCAGCATGCAAAATCAGAACTCAGGAGCCACCAGTGGAACCAGATGGACCAAAGCTCTGACATGAGCTGGTTGGAAACGCCTCACAGTTCAGGGGGGGAATCCCATCGCCCTCCCAAAACTGCTGCTGGCTCCCTTGCCACGAGCCTCAGAAGGCTGCTGGGAGGTGCCTGGGATAACAGGGCTGCTCCACAGAGATCCACCCGCTCGGCCCCGGGGTCACAGCCGATCTGTGTCGCAACGTCTCTCTGAGTCATCCGTTTCCTCCCAGTCACCCAAAATGGCCTTAAAGTTTGCACAGATGGTGTTTAATCCCCGTTTGGACAAGGGGCTTTTGGGCTTTTACAGGACACTTACTGAAGGAAAGCAGGGGGAAGGAGGGGTGGGAGAGGGCAGAGGCAGGACCACGGGATGGAAGCCACGACGCAGCGAGGTGGGCAGTGCTCAGCATCCAGCAGGGAGGCAGGCACTGGACAGGCAGCTTGGTTTAGCCCACAGAGGCTCAGAGCAACAGTCAATGTCAGATCTCAGAGGGTTAAGGACCAGGGGACCACGTCCAACCCCAGGGACCTCATCCTGCTTGGGGCTTTCCGTCCTTGACCTGGCCCTCAGCCCTCTCCCTGCACATCACCCTGGGGCTGCCATGGGTCGATGGCTGCATGGAAGATGGTGGTAGGTTTGGTGACCTCTTCCCAAGGCCAGGACAGCATCTGGGAGCCCCTCCTCCTGCCCTAGATCCCACCAAACTCTAGGAAAGGACATCCCCCCATCCCCCCATCCCATCATGGGTGGAAACCTAATGAATTTGGCTTACTCAGGGGGTAAAGATGTTGAATAATGCTGAAAAGGGAAAGGCTCAGTACCCTGTCACCTGCACCCAGAGCTTTGGTGCTGGCATGGCTGGAGAGCCCCAGAAATGCTCTGCACAACACACAGGGTGGTGCCTTCAAGGCCTCTCCTCGTTGCTTGCCCTCAGCTGGACTCGCATCCAGGTGAGGGAATGGGACCCCTTTGCTCCAGCACCCCAGTCCCTAACAGCAGGACTGGGCACAGCAAAGGGACACGGATGGAGGGGATCAGCCCGTCCTTGAGTGAGGGGAAATCATAGAATCACAGAATGGTTCAGGTTGGAAGAGACCTTAAAGATCATCCAGTGCCACCCCCTATCCTGGGTAGGGACACCTCCCACCACACCAGGTTCCTCCAAGTCCCCTCCTACCTGGCTTTGAACCCCTCCACGGATGGGGCAGCCACAGCTTCTCTGGGCAACCTGGGCCAGGCTCTCACCACCCTCACACCAAACAAGTTCTTCCCCACATCTCAGCTCCATCTCCCCTCTTTCAGTGTCAAACCCTTCCCTCTCACCCTATGACTCCCCTCCCTCATCAAGAGTTCCTCCTCAGCTTTCCTGGAGCCCCCTCTAGGTATTGGAAGGGGTTCTAAGGTCTCCCTGGAGTCCCCCAACTCTCTCAGCCTGTCCTCACAGCAGAGGGGCTCCAGCCTTACCAGCATCTCTGTGGCCTCCTGTGGCGCCACTCCAACAGCTCCATGTCCTTCCTGTGCTGAGGACTCCAGAGCTGGATGCTCTTCTGTGGGGCAAAATCCTCCTTTCCCACCACTTCCCAGCCACTGGTCCCACCGGCTGGACCAGTCAGGGGGGTCTCACAAACAAGCCTGAAAGCAAAGCTGGGCTGGAGACATGGAAGGGAGAGCCAGCAGGGCTCGGCACAAGGATTTTGGGGCAGGAAAAGCCTCTTTCCTTTACCAATTCCCCCTCTCCAGCCCAGGAAGAGATGGCGTGGGGAAGGGGGGTTGCTCCTTCTCCACTAGAAGCAGAGCATCATGTCTCAGCCCCAGGGCTCCCGAGCACCTGGGTCAGAGGCAGAAAACCTCCTCATCCCACGGGTTAAGTGGGGCTGGGAGAGCTGGGAGAGGGGAGATGGTGAGGTCTCGAGACCCCGGAGTGAAGGAGCATGGGGCTGGTTTTTCCCCACCCCCCCTGTCCCGCATTCACCTCCACTTGACTACAGCCCCCCTCCCCCCACACACACACACACTTCAGAAGCAATTAGCAGCCACCTTGAACTAATTCCCCGGGGTGGCGGGTCCAAGACAAACAGGGGTGCGCTGGCCCTCGCCCCACACCTCAGCGTGCGTTTCTGTGTCGTCCCCATCCCTCCATGGGGCCAGGGATTGCCTTTGCCAAGAGCAACACAAACAACCCACTGGCCCCCGTCAGGTTAAGAGGCAGCCCTTGAGGGCTTGGAACGGGGTGGCCGAGGCCACGCACGCCGCTGCCGGCAGAAAAACAGCCTCTGTTAAGATCCTGGGGTCAGGACGGAGGCAGCAACAAGGATTCGTGTATGTGGAGATGGTCCTTGGGGGGACGAGGGGATGGCGGGCGGGGGGAGAGATGTGAAGTCCAGGGGTGGGCGGTGAGGGTGTCCCGGGAGCAGGGGGGCGGATTTTGGGGAGAAGGTACTTGCAAACAGCACCTGCAGGGTGTTCGTCAGCCCCACGGAGGCTCCGGCAGCTGAAATAACAACCTGGGGAAGGGAAGGGGGGTGAGGGGGAAACGCTGCTGGGCCCCCTCGCCCCGCTGGGCTTGGGCACTGTGGGGATGCGAGTCACTGTGGGGATGGCTCCATCCCTTCTGCAGCCAGGGATGTTCCCATGCTTGATGACAGCCAGTGGCAGCATGTGGGGACTCACCTGAGGGCTCCCACGCCGGGCTGAACTTCAGGATGCTGCAGCACAAGTGAGGGGGGAGAAGAAGGGGGGTGACTTTTTTGAGATATGTTGTGATTTTAGGTGCCAGAGGTCAGCAGAGCTAAAAATCAGGGTCTCATCTCTCCAGGGAGAGAATGTAGGACAGGTTTTTGTGACAAAGGGAAGACCCAAGGCTGCTCTCCAGGAGACAAACCCCACTGATGGGGGAGGACAGGAGGGGACACAGTAGCAAATCCTCCCCCTGGGCACCCCAGCCTGCATCAGGCCAGCATTGGTGCCAACACAGGGCACCACGCCGCCGACACCAGCCCAGGATGTCACCCACACAGCCCCCAGGTCAGGGCTTCCCACTTGGTGCCAACACATGGAGATAGCCCCAAGGCAGCCACCAAGCACCCACTCGAGGTGGGGCCCCACCAGTGCCCAGTACAGGGGGACAGTCATCGCTCGAGTCCTACTCACCACACCGCTCCTGATCCAGGCCAGGATGCTGGTGGCTACCTTGGCCACCTGGGCACACTGCTGGCTCATGTTAAGCCACCAGTCGACCAACACCCCCAGGTCCTTTCCCCCTGGCAGCTCCAGCCTCTCTGCCCAAAGCCTGGAGCATCCATGGGATTGGTGTGACCCATGTGCAGGACCCAGCACTTGGCCCTGTTGAACCTCATCCCATTGGCCTTGGCCCATTGATCCAGCCTGTCCAGATCCCTCTGCAGAGCCTTTCTACCCTCCAGCAGATCAACATCCCATCTAACTTGCTGTCATCTGCAAACTTACTGAGGGAGCACCCAATCCCCTCATCGTGTAGTTGGGATTATATTTATCCCAGCCATCATCCCTGACAGGACACAGCTGGATCATGCTGGGGACACCCAGGAGAGGAGAGGAGACCAGAGCTGCGTCACCAAGCATCACCCCCACCTCCACTCTCCCGTGTGTGACCAGGGACAAAACCTTCCTCCATGGGGTCCCTTCCAGCACACCCAGACAAGCATGGGCTTGGTTGTCCACCCTGCCCATACTCCCCAACCAGCACCATGACCTGGCACAACCCCCTGCAGAAGTTCCCCTGCTGTGAGCAGAGGTCTGTCCACCCCCTGGGCTGTCTGTCCACCCCCTGGGCTGTCCATCCAGCCCCCACGCAACGCATGGCTGGAGATCCAGGCCAGCGGAATCATCCCTGGCTCTGGACACGTTCCCACATGCGCTGTGAAATCCCAGTCGCTGCCCCAAGCGGGTGATGGAGAGGTCCCAGGGTCAAGCTATTAAGCCTCCTATCTGTTTAAACCCTTAAGCTGTCCTGTGATCCTGGCCAGGCATCCCGGAGCCCGCGGCGGGGAAGGGAGAGGGGCGTTCAGCCACCGATGCCTCGTGCGAGCCCCTCAAAGGAGCCAAGGGTTTGGGGGCTGCCAGGAGTTGGGGGGAGCGGCAAGAGGCGGAGGAGGTCTTGGGGGGCTGCCAGAGGGCTGGGACAGCCCCACGGCACAAAGCAGCCCCTTTTCCACCCCTGCCCAGCCCTTGGGCTCTTTTCCACCATGCCTGCGTGCACACCCAGCAGCTTCCAGCACCTTTCCAGTGGAGAGGAAAAAGCAAGGGATGGGATGGAGGGATGCTCTCGGGTGGGGGGAGAGGCAGCCAGCGGTTCCTGGCAGGTCCAGGCGGTTTTTTGGTACCTACTCCAGGCAGCAGGGCTTGGCTCATGGCTCCGTGGCTCCTCCATGTATCCCCACTGCTCCGGCTGTACCCGGCGGCTGGGACTGAGCTGCTGTCACCTCCCCTGGGTCTCACCCTCAGCAAGGTGGGCAGGAGGAGGAAAGAAGCCATAAAATGTAAAACATGCCTTGGGACAGGCTGTACGGAGGCCATGGCAGTGTTGGCTCAGGTTGGGAATGTTGTAGAGGCAGGAAAAGTCCTAGGACATCTACCCACCACATCTCCACTTGACCCACACAAGGTCTTGAGGGACAAGAGCCTGGGCCATGGGGGAACCAACCTCCAAAAGCCAGGAGTGAAGAGGCCGCTCCACAAACTCCAGCCCAGTGGTGCTGCCAACTCCTACCATCACCACAGCTGCAGAGAGGACACACAACGTGTATTGCCACCCACTGATGTCCCCTGAAACCAGGGACCTGCTGCAACCACTGCATGGGCTCAGGAAAGCCTGGATAAACCAATGCTTCCATTTTGTCTTGGCTCCCCAGCTGCCAGCAGCTCCCCAAAGCAGAGGAGACCTTTCCTTCCAGCCCCTCGGAGACGCCAATGGCCAGCCATCCAGCCAGGTCTCAGCTCTGGTGTTGGCCTGTCGTCCTTCAAGCTCTGACAGCGCCCAGAGTGACCAAAATGATCCTTTTTGTCACTTGCAGAGACACCACGACAGATGTAAGTGCTCCTTCTGCCCATGTCACTGCCTTCCCACCAGCCTCTGGGAGGGGAGCAGGCAAGGAGCCAGAGCTGGCAAGCAAAGCTGCCAGGTTCAGGGGCTTTTTGGATGGGACAGTGTCAAAAGACTGACAGACCCAGCTGCGTATCAGAGCCCTGGTTCTCTGAGCTGCTCCTAGAAATGAAAACACAGTGATGCCGACCTTCCTAAACCAGCACCCCGGTCCCCGGGGGGCTTCCACAGGTCAGCAGAGCCAGCATAAGCTCCACCAGTGGGGTTTGTTTCCATGTGTGTGTCCCTCCCTTACCCTTCGTCATTCTCCAAGTTCCAGGTCCCAGCGTTGGTCTTTGGATCACGGACATCACCCGTGGAAAACTGCAGGATTGCCCGGGTACCTGGGCAGGAGGCTGGGTCCCATCTGTCTCCCACCCCCAGCTTTCTTGGGGTGACCTGGGGAGAGAGAATGGGGTCTGGGGATGACCATGCAGCAGCCAGAGCCTCCCCGTGGGGTGCAGCTCGCTCCCTCCAGCCTGACGCTTCGCTAACGCATAAAACACATCTGGGATGGACAGGGAGTAACATGGCCATCGCTCTTGGGCTTCGTTATCTGCACACAATTAGAACTCGCCCCTCAGAGGCAGGGGGAAGGCGAGGAAGGGAAGCCTGGAGTCGCTCAGGATGCCCGTGCACGGCAAATCTTGGGCTGCGATTCCTGCCGGGCAAGGCAAGGAGGGAGCTTTGCCCCTCCAAAGGGCCTGGGCACCACAAGGTGCCAGCCATCCTCAGCGCCGCCACGTTGGCAACACCCCACCACCAACAATAACCCAAGGCACACAAGCCCTTCCCTTGATGGAGAGCTGGGATCGGTGCTGAGCATCACCTCCAGCCCCAGCCACAGCACCACTGGGTGACTTGAAGGCATTGGAGCTCCTCTGCTGGGAGGACAGGCTGAGATAGTTGGGGGGCAAAGGATTTCAGCCTGGAGAAGAGAAGACTCTGGGGAGACCTTCAAGACCTTCAGCCTCTTCCAGTCCTTAAAGGGGCTCCAGGAAAGTTGGGGAGGGACTTTTGGCAAGGGTATGTCGTGACAGGACAAGGGGGAACGGTTTTGAACTAGAGCAGGGTAGGTTTAGATTAGACATTAGGAAGAAGTTCTTTACACTGAGGGTGGTGAGACACAGGTTGCCCGGAGAGGTAGTGGAGACCCCATCCCTGGAGACATTCAAGGTCAGGCTTGATGAGGCTCCAAGCAACCTGATCTAGTTAAAGATGTCCCTGCTCATGGCAGGGGTGTTGGACCAGACGACCTTTAAAGGTGCCTTCCAACTCAACACATTTTATGATTCCATGATTTCAGAGACTGCCACCATCACCTCCGAGCTCCCCAGGGCAGAGATGGACAGTGCTCCATCCCCTTTCTCACCCCACTACCACCTCCCAAGGCAGTGCCTGGAGCTCTGTGCTTTAGGAAGGGTGGGCAAAGACTAAGCCAAGCCCCCCGCAGCCCAGCCACAGGGCAGGGATGGATGTCCATCAACAATGTCCCCTGATCCCTTCAGCAGGCTTGTCCCCACAGGGAACACAAGCAGCATAAAATCATAGAATTGTCCAGGTTGGAAGGGACCTTTAAGATCATCTAAGCCAACCATCAACTTAAATGACAAAAAAACATCACTACACCATGTCCCCGAGCACCATGTCAACCCGTCTTTTGAACCCCTTCAGGGATGGTGACTCCACCACTGCCCTGGGCAGCCCATTTCAAGGCTTCATGACCCTCTCCATCTAAAAATTGTTCCTAATCTCCAACCTGAACCTCCCCTGGTGCAACTTGAGGCCGTTTCCTCTTGTCCCATCTCCTGTTCCTTGGGAGAAGAGACCGACCCCCCCCACCTGGCTACCCCCTCCTTTCAGGGAGTTGGAGAGAGCGAGAAGGTCTCCCCTCAGCCTCCTCTTCTCCAGGCTGAACACCCCCAGCTCCCTCAGCCTCTCCTCACAAGACTTGTTCTCCAGACCCCTCACCAGCTCTGTTGCCCTTCTCTGGACCCACTCCAGCCCCTCAATGCCTTTTTTTTGTGGTGAGGGGCCCAAAACTGGCCACAGCCCTCGAGGTGCAGCCTCACCAGTGCCCAGTCCAGGGGGACAATCACCTGCAGTGTGCTGTGCTAATTTTTAAACACCACGATAGCAAACGGCACCTTGTGCCGGGCTGGAGCCCACCACGTAAACTCAATTATCTTCAGCAACCAAACCTGCAATCTCCCAGAGAATGAAATCAGGTCTGGTTAACCAGGACTATTGTTTTCCAACCCAAACTGCGGGAGGGGAGAGGAGGCAGAGACCCGAGGTTGCTCATTGTCTGGGCGGGTTTGTTAAAAACCAGTTTTGACAGATTAACCCGCGCTGGAGCCAGGCCTGAGCCGAGCCAGAGTGACATTAGGAGGGAGCAGAACAAGGGGCAGATGCTAAAAGTGAGGGAGGTTGAGGCAGGAATCAAGCTCTGGGGACTTCTCCCTGATCAGGCAAACAAGGGGGGCAGGGACCCCCCACAGGGCTCCGAGGAAGGACCAGGGCAAAAAGCAGATGCCCAAATACCAGGCTGAGGCTTTCTTGCACTCACAGCCAAGTTCATCACTGAAGGGTACTCCAGGAGTGCCCCAACCAGCACTGTGGGCAACATCCCACAGCCCCAGAGCCTTCCCCATTCCTCCCAGGGTCAGAAGTGCATCCAAACACCCACCTCAGTCGGATCAGGTGGCCCCAGGGCGAATCATCCCCCGTGGTGGCTCCAGACAGGGTTGGGGAATGGGACAGGACTGCTCAGGGCACAGGGTCAAAGCTCACATTTCCAACAGCCCTCCTCGAGCAACACAGTCCTGTCTTCAAAAGCCATCCTGTTCTCTGGGCACCAGGGCCAAGCTCGGGCCAGATTTTCAAAGACATTTCAGCCCCTAAAAACACAAATTAAAGTCTGGAGGGATTTTCAGAGGTAGTTCTTTGGGCCTCTCCATACCTGCAGCCATCGACCTCCTGACTTGCTCGGGCACCTCGAAATCGTCTTCTGCTCTGCTGCAGAGGGACCCATGTCCTCAGGCTCCCTGGGCAGCATCTGGAGTTGGTAGCATCTCTTCCCTGTGACATGAGACATGTTGGCCCAGCAGATTGGAGCTTCCTCGCTCTCGAGAGGCAGAAGATGCTCCCACTGTTGGCTGAACCCTCAAAATGAAAGTCCCAGCCCACAAACCTGAGCGGCATCTTCCCTTTTTTACAAGAGAATGTTAAAAGGTCCAGAAGGCAAAGCTGGGCAGAGACGTCAGCCTGGTGGCAGTGTCCTCCCTGGGACAGGTCTGTCCCACCCACCTTGGCCATGTCTGTCACCAAAGAGGCCAAACCATCCCAGGTTCACGGGGGCTAAGACAGCAGGGGACAGAGAGCAGCGCTGAAGGGACATCTACAGAGGGATGGGGCATCTGGGCAGCGCTGCAGCTGGTCGAGGCTCCTACAACCCCCAGACCAGGCTACCCCAGAGGGGCTCAACACTCCTGCCCGCTCTCCTGTCCCCACGAGGAGACAGAATCAGGGCAAACTGGTGCCTCGGATGAGCTTGCCCCGAAGCCAGGGAGATGGAGGGCAACCCAACCCCTCGGTGGAAACAAACCCTCCCACACAACACCTCCTCGGCCTCTCTCCTCTTCCTCCTGTTCCTCTCAAAAGCTGGGCCCAGTCCAGCCCGGAGGAAGCCAAAACCAGTTCCCAAAACCATTCTGCTGATGGAAACAGCTCGGCAGTTTGCACCCTCTCCTTACAGAAAGGAGCTGGAAATGGAAATGACGGCGCTTAGACCTGCAGCCGGTGGCTGCTACTGGTGCAGACAACCCCCCGGCAAGACGAAAAATAATAATGATAATAAGAGTAGTAACATCTCCAGCCCACTCCTTGGCACTGCAAGCAGGGCCTGACTCCGGCCAGCAGCGGAGCAGCAAAGCTTTTACGTGTTTGCCATCTAGTGGGCTTGGGAAAGCCTGCAGGGAGGTGCTGCCCTGCCGAGCAAAGCCTTGCCAGCCCCAGGAGGAGGACAAAACCTCCGTGATCTTGGCAAGAGAAGTCTGTCTGGTCACAGAATGGTTCAGGTTGGAAGGAACCTTAAAGCCCACCCAGTGCTACCCCCCTGCCCTGGGCAAGAACACCTCCCACCAGACCAAGCTGCTCCAAGCCCCATTCAACCTGGCCTTGAACCCCTCCAGGGATGAGGCAGCCTGTCCCAGGCTCTCACCACTCTCACACCAAAGAAGTTCTTCCCCAGATCTCATCTAAATTTCCCTTCTTTCAGCGTAAAACCCTTCCCCATCATCCTATGGCTCCCTTCCATGATCAACATTCCCTCCCCAGCTTTCCTGGAGCCCCTTTAGGGACTGGAAGGGGCTCTGAGGTCTCCCCAGAGACTTCTCTTCTCCAAGCTGAACCCCCCCAACTCTCTCAGCCTGTCCTCCCAGCAGAGGGGCTCCAGCCCTCCCAGTGTCTCTGTGGCCTCCTCTGGCCCCGCTCCAACAGGTCCATGTCCTTCTGATGTTGGTGGTCCCAGAGCTGGAGGCAGCACGGGGTGGGGGGGGGGGTTCTCCTCAGAGGAGAACAGAGGAGCAGAATCCCCACCTCTCACCCTGGTGGACACGCTGCTGGGGATGCAGCCCACTGATCCTCTGCAGCAGTGAAGGCAGGGGGGTGGACCAGGACCTTGCAAATCATCCTGCTGATGAGAACCCAGCTCCAGAGATAACACCTTGGGACACGCCAACACAACATCCATCAGGCCAAGGGGTCTGCCCATTCCTACGTGGCAGGAGCCCCAAAATCCACCCCAGGACAGCTTAAGGTGACCACATCTCAGGAAAGCAAGGATGTCGCCTGCAGTACATCTGCTCCTCCTGTTTGCAGAAGAGGCTAAATACTATTTTTAGGAATAATATTTTCATTTTTAAAATCAGCGCTTTCAAGGGAAAGGGGCTTAATATTTCCACCCTGCTCCCAGCCAACTTGGCTGCTTAGCTCAATTAAAACTCATTTGGGCTGCACAGACCCACACGGTCCTGCTGCCCCACTGCCCACGGAGCGTCCTTAGGATCATAAAGAAAAGGGGACATAAAACGGAAAGAAAGAAAAACACACGGTACCGTGTCACGGCACTAACAAGTAAACTGTTTTAATTTTCACCCGAATAATAAATCCTAAGGAGGAAAAACCAAGTTTGTTCAGCTGTAGTTAAGGTTGAGCAAACATAACACTAATCGCTGCTGCTTCGCCTCTTGGAAAAGACTCTACGAGCGCGTCACATTTTTAAAAAAACCAAAAAAACCCCCCAAAAAAAAACCCCAAAC
Source organism: Nycticryphes semicollaris (assembly GCA_013400055.1). Taxonomy (NCBI): domain Eukaryota; kingdom Metazoa; phylum Chordata; class Aves; order Charadriiformes; family Rostratulidae; genus Nycticryphes; species Nycticryphes semicollaris. The sequence goes on along the minus strand of VXBJ01005736.1, from coordinate 57,610 downwards.
CCACAGGACACCATCAATCCCCGAGCCTCCACCCCCAGGAAAGCTCTGAAGAGCTGGGGGGCGCTTCAGCCCCCAAAGAGGAGCTGGAGAAGTCCCACTTGCAGGTCAGGGAAAGGCTCCCCCCCAACCCCCTGGGGGCTGCAGCAGAGCCAGCCCAGCTTCTGCGGCACGTTTCCACCACCATCACCCCCCAACCAAGAGCACATTTTCATTCACACAACTTCTCCCCCCAGCAATGGCTGCAACGATACGTGACCCCACAGGAATGGGGTGCCCCCACAGGAACGGGGTGACCCCACAGGAACGGGGTGCCCAGCTGCAGGCAGGTCCCACGGCACACCGAGGTGTCTGCAAAAAGGCTTGAGGACGTGGGACCTGCCCGGTACCATCTCCTGCCGTGAGTTGCCAGCACCTCCCCACCCTGCTCCATGAAGAGGACACTCTTCTGGGGACAGAAGGGGGGCCAAAGCAGCAGCAGCTCAAAAGGACAGAAGGCACAACAGGGGAAGAAGAGAGGAAGAAGCTTCAGAGGGAGGGATGGATGGAAAGGGACCAATTGCAGAGGATGTAGATTCATGGAATCATGGATGGTTTGAGTTGGAAGGGACCTTAAAGATCATCCAGTTCCAACCCCCCTGCCCTGGGCAGGGACACCTCCCACCACACCAGCTCCCTCCAAGCCCCCTCCAACCTGGCCTTGAACCCCTCCAGGGATGGGGCAGCCACAGCTTCTCGGGGCAACCTGGGCCAGGCTCTCACCACCCTCACACCAAACAAGTTCTTCCCCACATCTCAGCTCCATCTCCTCTCTTTCAGGGTCAAACCCTTCTCCCTCCTCCTATGGCTCCTTTCCCACATCAAAAGTCCCTCCCCATCTCTCTGGGAGCCTCTTTAGGGACTGGAAGGGGCTCATCCCCGGAGCCTTCTCTTCTCCAGGATGAACCCACCCACAACTGTCGAGAGAGCTGGAAGGGGTTAGAAGTACAACAAGGAAGAACAGGATCAGAGGATACTGGGAAGACACGTAGGGAACCAAGACACGGGAGACTGTCCCTGGCAAAAGGAAAGGCAGAAGAGAATCAGCAGGAGCTTTCCCTGCTCTCCTCCAGCCTCCAAGGGACAGCCCACCACTGGGCTCACCTGGGATTAACAGGAGTAGCAACACCCACTTTGGAAACTCCAGGCTGGTCCCAAACTGCTCCTGTCAGGTCACCAAAGGTTTGCCAACCAGCCCAGCAAGGAGTGAGGGACAAGCAACCGCAGTGAACCAGAGAATACTAGAATCATTCAGGTTGGAAAAGTCCCTTGGGATCCTGGAGTCCAACCATCAGCCCCACTCTACAAAGTTCTCCCCTACACCACATCCCCCAACACCACATCTCAACCACTCTGAAACACACTCAGGGATGGGGACTCAACCCCCTCCCTGGGAAGCCCAGTCCAGGCTCTGACCACTCTTTCTGAGAAGGAGGGACCTTGTCCACTCCTACAACCCCATAACTAACCCAGAGATGACACCCCTGGGTTTATCCCCACAGGATCCATTCTGCCCAAGTCCATCCCCTTCTCCCCCCCACCAAAACCTCACCCACAGCTCTGGTGACGGTGCTGCAGCCACCCCACACGTGACAGGAATTAGGAGCAAGGAAAGCAGGAAAACTGAGAACCTCCATCCCAAGTGTTGGGTTTGATCTAGGGAAAGCCACCGTGACCTGGTGGGACAGTGGGGCGAGGGGACCTGCAGGGGCCGTAACCACCCACGGGCCCAGCAACAACAGGGAGAAATTCCAGATTATTTCCTGCAGCCGACTCCGTCCCCGAGCGCTCCCCCACTGCACGTAGGTGACAAATTACCATCTTTGTTATTCGAGCACATACCACATCAGGGTGATCAGTATTTGTCAAATAAAGGAAGAAAAATACATTGCGCAAAACATTTCAGGGTTTATTTTAACAGGGCTTTAGAGATCAGTCAGTGCCAGGTTCATGAGCACCTCTTGGGATGGTTGGCCCTGGTTTGCCATGAGACTTATTTTTCTTCTGCTTTTTTTTTTCTCCCTTTTTCTTTTGCATGAATTCAAAGGAAATAATTAAAAATAAAAGAAAAAAAACAACAACAACAAAAAAAAAAACCCTGCTGCTGCCTCCAGGGGCAGCAATAAGGATGTCCATCCCATCAGAGGTCAAACACTGCACTGAGCAATCACAGACTGATCTGGGCTTGGAAGGGACCTCTGGAGACCCATCCAGTCCAACCCCCTGCCAAAGCAGGTCCTCCTAGAGCAGATCCCACAGGGACGTGTCCAGGTGGGGTTTGGAATGTCTCCAGAGATGGAGACTCCACCACCTCTCTGGGCAGCCTCTGCCAGGCCTCTGCCACCCTCAAAGTGAAGAAGTTCCTCCTCATGTTGAGGTGGAACTTCTTAAGTACGAGTTGGTGCCCATTTCCTCTTGTCCTCTTGCTGGGCACCACAGGAAAAAGCCTGGCCCCATCCTCCTGATGCCCACCCTTGAAGGATTTATGGGCATTGATCAGAACCCCGTATTGATGATCAGATGATGATCAGAACCCATTGATTCCCCCCCCCCCAGCCTTCTCTTCCCCAAAACAAACAGCCCCGAGTCCCTCAGCTGCCTGCCAGCCCTTCTGCCTCCTCCTGCTTCTGCTTTTCACAACACGAGGTGGCTTCCGTGGTGCTCGGGTCCCGCCAGACCTTCCCCTCGACGCCGAGCCCGTCGCCTCTTCCCCCCGCAGGAAAACCAAGCCACGGCCTCTTGGCTGCCGGGACGATGCCTCAGCAGTTTCTAAAAGCGGTGCCCGAGTCAGACACTCCCCAGGAGAAAGAAGGGAAGAAACCAGAGTTCCAGGGAAGAAACCTTTCAGGTGCTGCTGGCTCCCCACAGACACCCGAGCATCCAGCTCCCCTGAACAAACACAGCCCACCTGGGACACGTGGGAAGGAGCCAACGGCACCGGCAGGAGATGGGAAGGATGAAACGCTCCTCGAGGGGAAAAGCAGTCGCTTGGAAGACAGCGGTTCATCCACGGGGCCACGGAGATGCTGGGAGGGCTGGAGCCCCTAGGACAGGGTGAGAGAGTTGGGGGGGTTCAGCTTGGAGAAGAGAAGGCTCCAGGGAGACCTCAGAGCCCCTTCCAGTCCCTAAAGGGGCTTCAGGAGAGATGGGGAGGGACTGTTGATGAGGGAGGGGAGCCATAGGACGAGAGGGAAGGACACTGTGCATGAGCCTCAGCAGGCTCCCAACATCTTCAAAACCATGGAAAAGCTGGGAAGTTGAAGCCAACAGAAGGAAGTATTTTCATACATCTGTAAAGCCCAACAGCCGGGAACTGGAGCTACAAACCTGAACTCGATATTCCCTGTTCATACAGTTTATCCCAGCGCAAATACCGATGGGCAAGGAGCTAAAGGTGATGGGTCAACCTGTGCTTCAGAGCTCAGATTTACACCAGAGCCCACGGAGAAGCTGCTGCAGGGCCTTTAGCTTGTGTTTTCCTGCTTCCGTCCCCCGCCACCGCAGCCTGACATCTCCGGTCCCCTCCCCTGCAGCCACCAAGCTGCGTGTCCCTCACCACTGCTCCATGAGGGATCTCTCCAGGCTTTACCAGCAGCAGATGTGCCCAGCCCCGCTGCGGCCATGCGGGAGGTTCTGGGGAGCTGGGGAAGCTCCGGGCTGGGGTGGGGAGAGCGCTGGGCTCCTTTTGCTGCTGCAGAGGCTCTTCTGACGTCAGTAACGCGGCCGGATTCTTCATCTCAGGTCCTCTGTCCCACACCACCAGAGGGCAGCTTGAAACATCAGCATNCCCCCTCAGGGAGATGCTCCAACCCCTCCATCATCTCTGTTGCCCTGTGCTGGACTCTCTCCAGTAGTTCCCTGTCTCTCTTGAACTGGGGAGCCCAGAACTGGAGGCAGGATTCCAACACCATCATTCATGGGCTCAGCCACATTTAATATTCCATTTCTGAGCACAGAAACCTGCCTGAACCACGGCAACTTCAGAGACACCCCCACACTCCCTGCTCTCTCTGATGGGCTTCAGGTGCTTTGGGGTGAGCGTTCATGACCCAGAGGATCCCCCCCCCATCCCCTCCCTGGCCAAAGGGTTCCCTGGGGGCTGCCACCACCCAGCATTGAGACCAACAGGATGAGGTTCAATAAGGCCAAGTGCTAGGTCCTCCACTTGGGTCACACCAACCCCCTGCAGCGCCACAGGCTGGGGACAGAGTGGCTGGAGCTGCTGGGCAGAAAAGGACCTGGGGGTGTTTGCCCAGGTGGCCAAGAAGGCCACTAGCATCGTGCCCTGGATCAGGAACTGCATGGGGAGTAGGACTTGAGAGATGNATGGGCTGCCCAGGGAAGGGGTTGAGGCACCATCCCTGGAGGGATTCAAAAGATGAGTTGACATGGTGCTCGGGGACATGGTGTAGTGATGGGTTTTTGTCAGGGTTAGGTTGTCGGATGGACTGAATGATCACAGAGTTCCCTTCCAACCTGGACAATTCTATGATCTTTTTATCTCACCTGGCTCTAGTGCGCAGTTGGAGGCCAACTTCCAGGTGAAGGAGACAGAGAAGGTCCCGGATTTGCCAATGGGGACAGCAGGATCTCCAGAGAAGACAAACTCCCATCACCGGGCCCTTTTGCTGGTCTCTTGCACAATCCAGGACTCAGAGAAAACCTCCAGCCACCACCAGCTCTCGGCTTCTCTTTTCCCAGGCTGGGCTTCAGGAACCGATTCAGCTCATGAAAGGGACAGATCACTGGGACCAAGGTTAACAAAACCAGCAGAAATACACCACCAGGGGCAGAGGAAGGCTCCTCTTGCCTGCCAGAACGGATTTATCCTTGGTGATTACTTAAAGTGATTACTTTAGGATTCTTCTTTCTGCTTTTTGAAGCAGTATTTTCTTCTCTCCTGCTTGTTCTTCTCTATTTATCTTCTTACTCACCAGCCCAAAGGTCCCCAGGCAGCCAAACGGTGACCTGCAGTCCTCGGACAGGAGACCAGGAGTTGAAGAGAGCAACAGCGAGGGACGTTTCTCAGAGGAAGCAGAGGATGGGCAGGCCAGGGAAAGCCAAGCAGTGCACCCCCGGGCACAGGAACCCCCACATCACACACACAAAAATCACTGCACCAGAGAGAGGGGAGGCTGGTGTAAGTTAAGGCAAGAGGAGGCCAGGTCTGGGGCAGCACTGACACAACAGCTCCCCAAAACCTCACTCCAAGGCTGTTTTTTTCAGAGGAGGAAGCTGCCACCAGCTGCAAAATGAGACCAGGATGGTGGCCAAGTAACAGAGGACACTGCTGCCTCTGGGGACCAAGCCAAAATCAGCAGTCTGTTTTCAGCTGCGTCTACGGCTGC
>VXBJ01005736.1:31186-49047 GCA_013400055.1 Nycticryphes semicollaris | reverse complement strand
AAAAAAAAACCAAAAAAAACCCCACCAAACCAAAAACACTTTTGAATTTGCAAGCCAAAATATATTTTTGGTAAAATCCCTCCAACACTGCAGTCAGTCTGCGTAGAGACCCCGCACACAATGCTCAGCAGGTTGGAACCCATCTGAGAGGTTCAAGATTACTCACAAGCGAAACTCAGAACAAGGAGATTCCCCCTTAACTGGTCCCTACGTGGTGCCAAACTAAACACTAGAACCCCCCCTTCCCTGCACTTCCTTCCTAACGCAGGTCTGTCTGTCTGTCTTTTCCACCCTTCCCTGAAGGATGCCAAAGCATCCAGTAGGAGATGCACCACCCCAGGGGCCAGCTCCAAAACTCGTCTTTCACATACACCAGGTCCTTTCAGAGTGTCCAAACAGCAGTGTGTGTGTGTGTGTGAGCGTGTGTGTGCGTGTGCTGGCCACAATTAAGCGTTTCTCTAATCATTAAGGATTGGCAGAAGATGGATTTGTTAAAAGTCACCTCAATCAGCTGGGCATACTTTTTAAAAGGTGCGGTTATTTCTTCAGCACGTGACAAAAGCTCATCATGTCAAACACGAAAGGAGAGACTGGCAAGCTAGTTTCAAGTCTGATGGTGCATCCAGAGAAAGGGTTCTCCTAATTCCTAAGGCTTCATAACTTAGAGGATGGGGTAGAAGTTCATGACCTGCACAGTGGAAAGCCAGGGGAAGAGATACAAGGCAACTTCAGAGGAGATGCAGATACATTTTCTACACTCCTCCGAGGAGGAGGAGCACCAGCTTGGGATATTTTACTTTCCTGTGTTTGTCTTTAGGCCTAGATCTGCTCACACCCAGGCTGCCGGCAGCTGAACAGTCCCTACCAGTTCTTGAAACCAGAACCGAGTCTCGCCAGACCGGTGTAAAAGGACAAGGCTTCAAGTAAAACAGCCTAGAATTAGTCTGTTACAGAAAAAGTCATCACAAGCATGCCTGGATTTTAAACAAAACGAGAGAAAAAATTAGAAACAGTAAACAAAATAAAAAAAAAAAACCCAACCTAGTACTGATCAGTGTTTTCCGATAATACATAATTACTCAAAATTAACTAGTTAAATTGAATTGAGGGGGCACTGGGGGATAAACACTAACATTCTCATCTCACACAGATTGTGTGGGGGAGATGGGAGTGCAGGGCATTTCTCATTATTGCAAAAAAAAAAGAAAAAAAACCCCAAATTTTAAAATTTGTATCTTTAGTTTGATTTTAAACATTGCTTTTAGTATGACATCAAACACCAGCTTTGCAGAAGGGGCTCTGGAGGGACGTTCATAGCAGCACACACCTGCGGGTCTTCTTCGGCTCCGGAGGCTCCAGGGCAGCCAATATCGCTTCGTCAAATACATTCTTTAGGCCTTTCTGAAAAGGGGCAAAGAGAGAAAGGGGCAGGCTCATTTTTGAGTTTTCACACAAGCAAAAGCACAGAAAGCCAAGGGCAGACAAACCCCTCTGAGGGTGAAATTGAGGTTTGTCTCTACAACTCCTGGGGTGAGGGGGTCTCTGTGCTTGGCTGCCCTTCGAAGTTTCCAAGTTTCCCCCAACAGGAAAGCGCATCCTCCGAGACCAGGAGCAACACACACGTCCCAAAGTCATGTCTTTAAGGTTTTTTAAAATAAAAAAAACAATGATTAGTTGGCTTCTACACACGTTTCACATGCTAAGGCCAAAGCAGAAGAGTGCTCGCATTCAAATGGAAGAGCTGGATGTGGAGCAGGGCGGGTACCGCAGGGCTGACACCGTGTGTGTCGGGGATGGGGAGGAGAGGGACAAGGCAAGGAAGAGCAGGGAGGAAAGTGAGGAAGAGGAAAGAGAAGGCAAACATGCAGGGATCAATGGGTGAGGGACTCGCTCCAGTGGGGTGGGAAGCGGCCAAACCGAGCCCAGAAGCTGCGGCAGGGTCTCGGGAGGAGTGGGGACGGGAGGGAGCACGAAGCGGGGGACCGTAGAGCGGGTTAAAAAGAGTGTTAAACTGAAGGCAGGGAGTGCAAATCAGAATAAAGCCTCATCAGTCATTTATACAAACAACCGCAATTTTTAATTTTCAAAATGTAAAGACAAGCTACAATCGATGTTTTCTCCTTGAAACAATAAAAACCAGAAGCATGAGAGCAAGAACCAGCTTTACATCGTACAGCAACAGGCTTTAAGGATCTATTATCGAAATGAAGAGCTCTACCATGTTAGTGAAAGCGAGAATTTTAACAGTTCATAAAAGCAGTAGCAAGTACACCGATATTTCCTTCCCCCCTCCCTCTCTCCCTCCCCCCTCCAAGGACTGACAAATACTCCACTACAGCACAGAGACAGCCAAAGCGACAGAAAAAACATCTCACTGCACACAGGGGAGAACCAGAAAACCCTTCACATTACAGCGTGGCTTGCAGATCACCGTTTCCATGTACTTTTGTCATGCAGATACAGTTAACAAGAGTCACAAGTAGAAATTGAGGGGGGGGAAGGGTGGGAAAAACCAAACCAACCAACCGAAAAGAAAAACCAAACCCCAAAACACACACATCCGTTTCTTCCAGTTGGATTCGAGAAGATCAAACATCACGTCTCAATTCTTTTTTTGATCTTTCTTTAAAATGATGCTGTAACCACATCCTTGCCCCCCAGCGGCCTGAATTAAGCTACCCACGTCTGGCAACCCAAGCAGCAGAGAGTTAAGCGAGTCCAGTTCGTGTTCCACGGTCACAAGGTTTTACTAAAGATCTTAAATATTGGGGTTTTTTTTCAGTCCAAGAGCTAATACAGAGGTTGCTCTGAGATGGTAAGCAGACACAACAGCTTTCAATCAAGGTGGTTTAGGTGGTTTTATTCGCCTTTTTTGGGGTTTTTTTTGTTATTTTTAACCAGGTTTCTACAGTAGTGGGACAGAGGAAGCAGCAGCAATAGGGGAAGGAGAAAGTTTAGAATATACAGCACTTCCTTTTGGGCTGAGTTTCCGGAGGCTCGAGGGCAGCTAGGATAGCCTCATCAAACACATTCTTCAGACCTCTCTACAAGACAGAGGGGAGGAGAAAAAACAGCAGCCAGGTTAGAGGATTAGAGAAAAAAAAACAAGCAGATACAAAGAGCATTCAGGACAGACCAGGCTGAATTCACAAGAGGCAGTAAACAGATTTACTTTGCAAAAAACCACCCAAAGTAGATCCTGGGAGGAAATCTCAGTTAGGTGACCCAGAAGTCAACGGCAGAGACAGACAGAAGGTGTGAGAGATCGAGTGGGACCAAAGGAACAACCAGAGGGGGCACACAAGGCACAAACACGGGCTGGAAGGCACCACACAGGAGCTGGTGGTTTCCACACAACTGCTGAATACACACAGCGGGAGTTTACAGGTGAGTACACCCTGTGGAGAACACCTTGTTCCCCCCCCACCCCCCCAACGGGGTCCCAAAGGTCAGGTAAACCTTTTTTTGTCCCCCACTGTGACTAAGCAGCAAGTCAGAGGCACAGACTCACCTCTCTCACTGAGTCCAGTGGCAACCAGTCCAGAGCAAAGGCTCCAAACCGCTCCTCTGCTTTGTGAATTCAGCCCTTGAATAACTGAAGGTTTCCAGAGAGCCAGGAAACCAGATGTGGGATGGAAGGGGTACCCCCCCCCTCCCCGGGTACCTACCCCATCCTCATCCTCAGACACTGGCTTGGCAGGCTTTGAAGCAGCGATGTGACACCTTCCCAGCGCTGCTGCTGCTGCTGCCGCCACAGCGAGAGCCAGCTCGGGAAAGGTGACTTCAGTTATTCAGCTCGGGTACTAAAGCAAAAATTAACCACTCACTCCAGTCAAGGGAAAGGCAGGAACCAGGGTTAGGACTGGAACAACAGCTATCCCACACCAGGAGCCACAGGGAGCTTGTAGGGGTGACAGCGAAGCAGGAGGCATGGTAGGACACACACACCCCCCCCCAGTGTCACCACTCCTGCACCACTGAGCCTTCAGGGGTGAGAGCGGGACAGGAGGATACCCTGGTGTCACCACTCCCATGCTACCCAGCTGCAGGGGTGACAACAGGACAGGAGGCACGGCAGGACACCCCAGTGTCACCACTCCCGCGCTGCCGAGCCGCACAGGGACACCAGCACCGAAACCTGGCTCCGGTTGTGCCAACTGGACTCGCCTAAATCTACCGTCCTGAGTGTGACCTTCAGAAATTCAGAAGTGCTTTATCCCAGCCAAAGACAGACAGAATTAAATTACTTCCTGTAAACAATTGTAGTTATTTGCAAAACTGAGATTGGTTGGGTTTTTGGTGGTTTTGTTTTGTTTTTAACCCATTCAAATGTTAACTGGTTTGTCCCTCACAGGTTAGACTGGGCATAGCCCTTTTAGAAGGTCTTTAATCTTCTTTTACCAAAGCACATCCATGGAAGGTCTGGAAGGCAATTCCATCTGGAAGCATTTAAGTCCATCGTGTTACACACAAGATTATACTTGAAAGAACAGAAGGTGAGGAAATCACCGGGTACAATCACTCTGTACATCCTTCCCTGGCAACTTTTTAGGGTTTTTTTTTTTTAATGAGTTATAATTGAGGCTGACAAAAGAGCTGCAGATAAGTAACACCTATGTGCACTCTGAGTACTAATTAGATTGTCTTTCTCTGCGAGAATAAGAGTGTAGTAATAAACTCCTACTGTTAGATTAGGAATCCAGGCAGAGCAAGAGCTAAGAAAACATGCTTCCTTAAGCCCCCTCCTCGGGGACTCCTCTCTTCTTTTCCCATTGCACACGAGAAATTCATTTAAAGGAAAAGAATTTAGGATTTGTTTTGAAGGACTGGGCAGAAAAAAACCAACCTGGGATAAGGGAAAAGGGGAAAAAAAAAAAAAAAACCACAGGACAGGGATAAAATTGTTGTGAAAATGGACTGGGGTTGAAAGCCTAGATGGTCCATGAGTAACCACAGGAAGGGACCTGTCTTCTATCCCACCTCCACACCCCAGTTAAAATAAGACAGCTCCAGTGCTGCACTGGGGAGCGGGCTGAGCTCAGGCTCCCTGTACCCCCTCCATTCCTGCACAGTTTAAGACACTTCATAAATCTGTGTCAAAGCTGTCAACCCAGCATCAGGGCGGGGAAAAAACCCAAAGGAGCAGAATTCAAGGTTCTCCCTTGTGAGCAGCACTGAGCTTCAGAAAGGACACTCAGGTGTTTTAACTCCAAAGTGTAAAAGAAGCAACAGTAATTCTAGTTGTAATCTGTGTCAGTCACCTTGTCCCAATAGCAAAGCCTTATCCCACTCTTTACAGTGCCACTGGGTACTGTTTGGAAGAGAAAAGTTGAAGACAGAGATTGAAAGCACCTCCTGCACAAACAAGGATTCCACAACCTGAAGAAAGGCAGGGAGGGAATGGAACCAACTCCTCAGTCCTGCAGAATCACCCCAACTCAGAGAGGAGGAGATATTCTGGCTTCAAAGAAGAGTCAGAAACTCAGCCTCTTTACGACTCACCTAGTCCTTTCAGAACATTAACTCTTCCACACAGACAAGGAAACTCTCCCTCCCAGGAGAAAATAAAGAAATTAAATAAAAACAACCCCAACAAAAAGTGCTCTGGCTCCTTGATTTTATCATTACTTGCTCAGGATCATTGGTAAATCAGTTGGGAAGGAAGAAACCCAGCCTAGACTGAAGTGAACTGTGTCGACTGATGCCAAGGGTAAAGAGATCCTGAACAACCCTCGCTGAGTCTAACCCAGCCACTACAGCATCTCCAGGCAGGTAGGAAAACCACCTTCCTGGCCAAGAGAGCCAGGAAAGACTTCAGCACCCAGCAGCTCCATCGCTGCTGGGAACGTCATCCAACAACCCCTCGCAGATCATCTCCATTTCTGCTTGGCAGCTATCACTGACCGACTGAGAACTAGCTGCTTTGTGAGGGGAGTAAACAACAAATGAGAGATGCAAAGCCCCTAGTTCTCCAAGGGAAAAGGCTTCTGAACCTTCCTCCCACGGGACTCTCAGCTCCCAACGCCACAACAAGCACTATCTGGAAGAAATTCAGGCCGAGTTCCAAGTGCATGAAGCCGTTCTCCGCAAGGGATACAGCTTGATCTATCTGGGAAATAAAAAGAACATATAAACACTAAAATTTTTCACCCTGTCAGCTCTTACTCTGGTAATTCTAAGTGCTTCCACGCAATTTGAGCACAATAAACAAGGTGAGTTTAAGAGCTACAGAGGGAAGGGTTTCATACAGGACAGAGTCCTGGCATGTATTTATCCCAGTAGCAGGTTGTTAGTTGGCTGCAGAACTAAGGATGTGCCAGACACCATCTGAAATGGGAATTTTGGGACTGAACTGATCTAAGAGAATTGGTTCAAGCACAAATAACCCTCAGCTGGCAGACAGGCAGTGAGGAAGCGCAGACAAGAGCACCTTTGGATGAGGGATCCCCAGGTGGAACTGCAGGGTGCCGAGCCTCGACACCTCCAGCATCCAGGCAACCAGTTCAAAAGCCTCTTCCCTCCTCAAACACCCAGGTGAAGCTTTGTTATTAAAAGAGTCTCAGGATCCCAGATGGAAGAGTCAACCTGGGCAAAAAGGCCTTCGTGAAGTTTAGCAGGAAAGCTTTGTGCTCAAGCTAGAGATGGATGCACAACGGGGACCGGAAAGAACACGGGGCTTGGTACCGTGCGCCCCGGGTTCACGCACATCAGATTGAGACAAATGCTGTACAGAGGAGCATTAAAGACATTTTCAAAGGGCTGCAGGTAATTCCACAAGGGTAAGCAGGCAAAATTACATTCCCAGGGCACCCAAAGTGAAAGCACCAGGCCAGCTGCCAGCCAGGCTCCCACCCCTGGTGTCCACACTCGAAGGGAAAGGATAACCAGGTTTCCTGGTCTCAGATCAGCTGTTTTCAGTTGGCTTCGGACTCCCGTTCACGAGTTAAACACAGTGATGTTGTGTGAATTATGTCTTAAGAACTAAGGCAATGTTATTTTCTGTTTCACCAGAACTTCCATCAAGGCAGACACAGGAAACAGCTCACTGCTGACTGCGGAGGAAGAGGAAGCAGCTCCCAAGATCGAAGGATTCCAGTCTTACAAGTGCCAGAACTGACTTTTCCAAGAGTTTTGTTGGTTCCCACACACACACACACCCCCCTTTACCTGCTCTCTCCAACAGGGAGCTGCATTCTGTGGCCCAACCCACTTATTGCATGTATTTGGGTTTTCAATAGCTGTTTTCCTCCAGCACAAAAAAGCAACCACAGCGAGGACATCCTCCTCTCCATCACCCCTCAACACTACACCTAACCTTCACGGGCTGCTCTGCTTTCTGTACCGCTCCCAACTCCTCGTGCTTCAAAACACCACCAGGACGAAGAGAAAGCCACCGCGTCAACAGCGGAAACACAACTTAGACCCTTTCGCATCCACAAGGAGCTGGGTTTCACCCCCACCCCCCCCCCAACCTGAAAAAAAAAAAAAAGCATGGTATATAAAGCACACAAAACTGGTCAAAGACCAGCTCTCACCTGCGTAAGCGCAGAACATTCCACATATTTGACAGCCTTCAGGTCCCGGGCCAGTTTTTCAGCCGTTTCTGGAGTTATGGGCTTTTGCTTGTTCTTGGCAAGTTTTTCAATTGTTGAGGGATCATCTCTTAAATCAATCTGGGTCCCAACAAGCAGGAAAGGAGTCTTTGGACAGTGGTGAGTAATTTCAGGTACCCACTAAAGACAGAGGAAACAGAGTATTTGTTGGTAACCACTTAAGAGTAACCTATTTCCAAAAATCACTGCAGCAGCTCCCTTCTTCAGTAGAGTTCAACCAACCTTTTCTTTCACATTTTCAAATGAAGAAGGAGACACCACTGAAAAACAGACCAGAAACACATCTGTCTGTGGATAGCTGAGGGGTCGTAATCTATCATAGTCTTCCTGACCTAGAAAGGAGAAAATTAACAGAGGATTAGATCCAGACAATGAAACACTGCCCTTCACGGGTACTTGGAATGCATGTTCCAGCACAATGGCATTAGTGTGATTAATCCTAACTCCTAAGCAAATACACAGGCCCTGAACCCAAACATTCAAATGTAGTTTTCAAATACAGAATTCATTCAGCTGCTAACAACAAGCTCCCTTAAGTCACAGGGAGGAAAAGGAGGAAAGGCTGAAGGAGCTGGGTCTCTTGAGCTTGAAGAGGAGACTGAGGGGTGACCTCCTGAATGTTTATCACTATGGAAAGGGTGAGTGTCAGGAGGATGGAGCCAGGCTCTTCTCAGTGACGGCCAATGACAGGACAAGGGGCAATGGGTGCAAGCTGGAACAGAGGAGGTTCCACTGAAATAGGAGGAAAAACCTCTTCAGGGTGAGGGTGAGGGAACACTGGAAGGGGCTGCCCAGAGAGGTTGTGGGGTCTCCTTCTCTGGAGACATTCAAACCCCACCTGGACACGTTCCTGTGTGACCTGCTCTGGGTGTTCCTGCTCCAGCAGGGGATTGGACTGGATGAGCTTTCAAGGTCCCTTCCAATCCCTGTGATTCTATGATACAAAGGACTGAAGCTCTATTGTTTAATTGGAAGCATAAAAGCATTTCATTCATCAAGACTCTAAATGATGCACCTGTAAGAATCCATCTGGAAACAGTCAGATTAAAGTTCTCTCAAGAGAATTTAGGTACCAACTAAGCTCTTTGGAAGAACAGTGTACAGTACTCGATGCTGCCACATCACTTCAGTGTCATTACCAGTTGGGGACTGGGTAACTAGCAGTTCAACCAGTTTCTACCCTTTCTGGTTAAATTTCTACTTGTGCAAAGCAGCACGTGGAGCTGTTCAGTCACTGCACATTTCTGCAGCCAGAAATCGAGATACGGTCTAATAAGCATAAACAAAGAAGCCTCCAGATTTATTTTTCATTTGGAAAAAAGCCCACAGGGGGAGGATTTATGAAAACCCTGGCTCCATCCACGTTAAAAACACAGACACATGCCACATGCACATCTAAGGTGTGCTAACACTAGTCATTCTGTCTTGATTTGGCAAATAAAAATAGGCTATTTACTAAATAAAACCCCCATATAATCCACAGATTTTATTCAACACACTTTTCTCCTTTGTTTTCACTTAAGCTCATAAAAATCACTTGTCTTTCAGGTATTCCCTAGACTAGAGGTGAAAATATTTAAAGGATGGGTGTCAGGAGGATGGGGCCAGGCTTTTTCCAGTGGTGCCCAGCAAGAGGACAAGAGGAAAAGGGCACAAACTCGTACTTAAGAAGTTCCACTTCAAAATGAGGAGGAACTTCTTCACTTTGAGGGTGGCAGAGCCCTGGCAGAGGCTGCCCAGAGAGGTGGTGGAGTCTCCATCTCTGGAGACATTCAAACCCCACCTGGATAAGTTCCTGTGGAACCTGCTCTAGGAGGACCTGCTTTGGCAGGGGGCTGGACGGGGGGTTCTCCAGATATCCCTCCCAACCCCAGATCATTCTGTGATTTGGCATCACAAAAATACAACAGCTCTACAGGTAGGGGAAGGATTTTTTTGTTGTGGTTTGCTTTTTGGGGTGGTTTTGTTTGTAAATAACCTTAATTTAAATAAATTCAAAGGTCAGAAGAAAAGAAAACAAGGAAGATTTTTCTCTTTCATCAAAAAGAAAAGAAAGAAAAAAGAACCAACTCTATGACTTTGTGTTTGATATCACCTCAACTGGATCTTGGGCAGGTAGAGTGACGTAAGTGTAAATCAGTTAGACTTGATTTCTCACCTGCAGTATCAAAGAGGCCTAGGGTGTAAGGCTCTCCTCCAATCATCACCGTTACAGCATAGTTGTCAAAAACCTGGTGAGAAAGGGGAAAAAAAGCACATTTAAGAGGAAGTAAGGCATCTTTCAAACCATGTCCTACTCACCTTGCCAGAGCACCGCTGATTGGTACCAAAATGATCTGCCCAGGATCAGAGAAGCCATCAGGCTGACAGCACTGCTCTTGTTATGGCTGTTAATGGGACAATTCCATTTGGAACAGGGATGCCAGAGTTGTTTCCACGAGGTATGTCAGGCCACAGGCACGCTGGGAACACCAATGCACACACAGCAAGGGAAAACACCCACAGCCACTCTTGCCTGTAGCTGTAGAGGTTTCCCACACGACCACAGAAATCCCAACCTGCAGTCTCAGCCTGACACAGTAACACATCCCCAAAAAGACACCACTGATGAACTTCAGCCTGAACCTGCAGAGCACAGAGCTCCGGGGCTGCTGCTCACAGGACACAGGCCTCTCAAGTTTCTCTTTCTGACCACCTACAGAATTCAATTCAGTCTTGTCTTCAGCGGGAATTTATCCTCCATCTCTGAAGGAAGTGACATAGTTCATCAAAAAAAAAAAATTAAAAAAAAGAAAAAATCACTCTGTGCCAAATTGACTCTCGATCTAAATGGAAAATCCAGCTCCAGAGCCCAAGTTCCTCTGTCTCTGTACAGCCTCTGGCACAACCCTCCCATCCTCACGGGGCAGCCAACATGACCATAAAAGCCTTCCTCAGTAGCTTGTTTCCAACACAGCTGAGCATGAAGACCTTCCCCAAGCCTTCTCCTTCAACACCCACATACTCAGCACTATGAACACACCGCCTGAGGTCACCATCCTTAATTTCAATAATCTCTTTATCTTCAGAATCACAACAGACAGTATTTCAGAAAGCACCTTTAGCAAAAAAAGTCCTTCCCACCAAAAACCCCAAGAGCCTGCACCCACACTGGGCGCTGCACATCTCTGGGAGACAGTCCAGGTCTGAAACACAAACAGGGATGGTTTGTTTTCAATACAAAACTGAAGCCTGAGCAGCTCCCACAGCTGAAAACCACACCACCAAAGAGGCCAGCAGCCACCTCACAAGCTCTTCGTGGAAGTGGGGAAGAAAAGACATGAAGGAATAAGCAGTCACACTGCCTATTCCCTTAATAAGGGAAGACCTTAGGACCTTGAGACTAAAAACTGAGATAAGACCAGCAAGACAGCACTTGAAAGCTGAACTTCCAAGAGTTCCCATCCTTCTTCTCACCCAACTGCCCTGGTTAAAGCCATACCTGACACCACACTAATTTTTTCCACTTTTCACAACCCACAGCATGCTACACAGACCCTGGAACATCAGCTAGAAGTCAACTCTGTTTTGGATTAGCATTCAAGATTTTGAAATACTGCAAGACATTTCATCTCATCTCCATTACCTGCAGCCCAATCCTTTACACACTGCACTGTGTTTCCCTTATTCAACACTCCAGAAAGTGCCCAGCTACAGATAAGATTTCCAGGGTGGAAGGCATCTCCCAAAGCATGTTCAATACCACAGCTCCAAGATTCCAAAGGTCCAGTGTGGATGAGAACTTCTCTAGGGTCAGGTACAGGGCAAGACAGAGCAATGTCGTGCGCTGAACCTCACAGCAATTGCTCTTCCAGATGTCCAAGGATGGTTGGCAGCTTAATCCCTCAAAGACATCCCTTCTCTTTTGCCCAGTGAACTGCAAGTCAATAACACTATTTGTGGCTGCCCCTTAGAGGGATTAGCAAGCATTTTCCCCTCCTCTTTTTTTCTTGGTGGGTACCAAAATGAGATTTTTTTATTTTTTTAAGGTACAGCCACTACTGAAAAAGTCTGGGGTTCGGCTCTAAGGAGGTCAGGGTTACAAGGCTTCAGGCAAACCTGGCAACTACAGTCTCGTAGCATAATCCACAGATGATTTCATCCTTCCTTTGCAACAAAAACAAGAAAACCAGGCTAAGAACTAGAGCAACAACGAGCCCAGCAAGAAGTTTCAATTCCTGCCAATGCCAGACAGCCCGTTACAGCAGGCGCCACCGAGCCCCTGATCTGCCACCACCTTTCCACTGGCGTGCCCTTTGAGAAAGGCAGTGACATCAAAACACCTGCAGGTGACAAACCAGCCCCAGCGTGATCCTCTCATTATGGGCCAGGAGGGAAGGAGTAACGTTTGAGACTGTGTTTTGCCACACACAAGTGTGTTTTTGAGAGGGCATCCCACTGTGATGTTCTGCGGTAGCTGCTGCAGGTGGATTCTTGGTGTTTGTCCCTCAACTGGCCCAGAGCTACCACACCAGTATTTAGCTTAAACATTTTTTACTAAGGACTTTGAGTCCTGCCCACTTTACTTGAGGGTCTCTATTCAGCCACAAACATTCTGGGAACATTAAAGCTTGTTTGACTCTCAGGTTGCTTTCATTTTGGAACAGATTTATCTGTGCTGTTTCTTTGCTCGTTTATTACCAGAGTATCAGTCGGAATATCCAAATTACTCACCAGTTTCCACAGCAGGAAACACACCTTCAGGCCATCCCCAGAACTAGGAAGAGGCCTATGATATCCCCAGAGCAGTGAGTTCCTCAAGCTGTGAGATTCAGAGGTAAATACCACCCCAGAAACACAGGGTAGTAGTTTTAAAAGGCATGATAAATAAGCCCCCAGCACACCTTAAGCACACTTCACTGGCAAGTGACGTTGTTCTTTCCAGTAGCTGTTCCACACTGCCTGTTTGTGGGGCTGTACAGACAGTGCTACCACCTGCAGGACAGCAGAGAACCTCACAAGCTTTCAAAAGATCTATTTTAGGATTATACCGTTTTTCAACATAATTAAGGGTCATTATAGAAACACACCCTGCCTGAACTCCCTGACCTCTCTCATTTGGTCTTGACCATAAAGAATAGCTTCGATAGGGCAAGCAGAGTTCCACAGATGCAGCCCGGGATGTGGTTGTCCCAGAAGCATCACAGCAGGACACTTAACACCACCCTCAAAAACTTGAGGATGGCAAAACGTCGTTTCACACTCTACTGCATCCCTCCCAGTCCGTAATTGAGAGGAACTCCATGAGATGAAGAGCCCAACCTCAGGTTCCTAATAGTGGTCACTGTGTCCAACCTGAATCCTCTTGGGTTTGAGAGCCCTTTGGTTCTAGAATCTGGAACTAAACAAACACAAACATTTTTGTTTTGTGGAATTCTGTCCTATTTTTAACAAACCTCAAATTTGGGAAGTCGAAGATCTTTGGGTAGAGTCCAAAGCCGGTACCTCAAAAAGAGGTGGTGACATTTCCTGCGACTTCTTGTCCACAAAGAGAGGATGTTTTTATAAAGAAGTGGCTATTCTGAAAGAGCCACCAGGCAGGAGCTACCCTACATCTGTGAGAAGACAACTCTTCCTTCAAGTCGCTTCGTAATAGCAGAAAACATCACTGACCCTCTACCAACAGACATTCAACCTCTTCACAACGCAGTTATTCACTATTTCCAGACCCAAATTTCTTTGGGGGATAAACTCTTTGAGTTTGGCTGTGTGTAAAAGGTGGCCTTTTCAGGGCCATAACAGAGAAAACTGGTTAAAAAAATAAACAAACCACAACATCCAGTTGTCAAAGTCTCTTGCAGCAACCTCACTAAAATCCCTGAACCACCCCAGTGTCAGCTCACTGATTTTCGTATGCAATATTAACAAGAAAAGCACTTTTCTATTACAAAGGATAATACAAAGAAGGCTCACGTGCCTTGCAGGCAGTCAGCAAACTGCTCCCAACTTGATCTTTAGATAAGCCAAGGGATTCAGCATCTCAGAAAACTGAGCCTTTAAGACTCCAAAAGGTTACTTGGAAACAGTCGAGGCCCACGCACGAAGCTGGGAAGTGTCTGGAAGCACAACTGAATGAGACTGGGCGGTCTAGATCCAAACACGACTTCAGCTGAGCACGTGAGAAATGACAAGCCACGCTCCACAGCTCACGGCACAACCTCTGGGTCCTTCAGAGCCATAAAGCAGAAACGGCGAAGTGGAGTCACCAACTATTCCAGCAACGTAAAATACTACTTTCCCTAAAAATGAAGGCGTGGCAAGACCTAGAGAGCGAGCAGGAAAGCAGACATTCCTGCTCCTCGCTCTCCATTTTGCAGTCCTAACAACTGCAAAGAGTCCTGTGCACAGAATTCCACTGGTGCCCATCAGCAGAGAAGCTCAGATTCCTCAAAGCAGCCTGAAATGACCAGGTACAGGAAAGACCCCCCCCCACCCCCAGCACTACCCGGTACCAACAGTGCCCCAAACACACCCATCAGTACTTTTCCGTGATCTACTAATTAGTCTCCAACAGGAAAGCAGGCTGTAAGACCCAGTATTAAGGCATGTGTGCCACAAAGGTGAGTTAGGAAGGAAACCTGCCCTGCCCGACCCCCATCGTGCCCGAAAAACACCTGGAGCCACTCTCACACTTACCGTTGGTACGTATTCCGATGGGAATTTATTTGTCGTGTAAGAAATTAAGAGGCAGGTTTTACCAACAGCACCATCACCCACAACTACACACTTGATCGTCTGCATAGCTGAAGTCTACTAGAATATCAATTCCAGTGAGAACCTAGAAGAAAAGAAAACAACACATATTTAGACATTTCCCATTCTCAGGAGAGAGCAGTGCATGTCACTGAGCTTCAACTGGAGCCCAAACCACCAACAACAGCCTGTATGGGATCTGAGAATAGAATCCTAGAATCATTCAGGTGGGGAAAGACCCTTGGGATCATGGAGTCCAACCATCAGCCCCACTCTACAAACTTCTCCCCTACACCACATCCCCCAACACCACATCTCAACCACTCTGAAACACACTCAGGGATGGGGACTCAACCCCCTCCCTGGGCAGCCCAGTCCAGGCTCTGACCACTCCTCCTGGGAAGAATTCTTTCCTCATGTCCAGCCTAAACCTACCCTGGTGCAGCTTGAAGCCATTCCCTCTCTTCCTATTGCTGAGAAGAGACCAGCACCAACCTCTCTCCAATGTCCTTGCAAGGAGTTGTAGAGAGGGATGAGGTCTCCCCTCAGCCTCCTCTTCCTCCAACTCAACACTCCCAGCTCCTTCCATCGCTCTCCAGGAGATTTCTTCTCCAGGCCCTTCCCCAGCTCCGTTGCCCTCCTCTGCACTCGCTCCAGCCCCTCCAGATCTCTCTGCTCTTGAGGTGCCCAGAACTGGACACCAGACTCAAGGGGTGGCCTCACCAGTGCTGAGCACAGGGGGACAAAACAGAGGACTAGGTAAATTCAGTGTGATTTTTTTTTTTCCTTAGCAAGGAAAAAGGTCTTAAGGCCTCTCCAGACTGTTTTGAATGCGTGGAAGCCTCCCACCTCAGAAAGCCAAAAGGTGTGACTTGGGTTTTGATAGCTGCTAAGTAACATACACCCCTCCCAAGAGATCCTCCCTCTCAGAGCGCTCCAGCACAGGCCGCGCAGCAGGAAACACAGCGGTTTGAGCTTTGAATCTAGTTTACAGGATAAAAGTACACAGGTACAGAGAGAAGGAAACATGATTAATTCCGCCCAAGTACAGTTTTACAACCTGTTGGTTCAAGTCACTACTTAACACGTTTCTCTATCCCCAACTTTGCAGCCATCAAAGCACCGAGCAGTTCAGGGCATCGGGCTCCCAAGGAATCCCATTATTACCCCCCCCCCCAAAGGCATTACAGAACCACAACGTACTCACCTACCTTCAACATCATCCCAGCACATGAACGAAACTACCATTTGCCATCCATACCTCCTCCAAACATTATTTAGCTACTTCCAGTGCCAGACGCAGCTGCCCTTCGTTAATATACTCATTAGAAAAATACCAGGCCTCTGGCCATTCTTTCACATAGGGGTGGGAACTCCTGACCCCAACAAGCCCAGTGGCAAAGCTCCCCGTGACCTTCAACACTTATTGGAAGTAGATGTATTTCCACCACCAAAGACTTGCAAACTGAGTTAGCCCCCGTGGCGGGGGAGAGGACAAGAGGAGACATCCACTGCAGCAGATTTACCCTCAGAAGGATGGCGCTGCTTTTTAGCCTAGCAAGGATGTTGTCGTGGTTCTCAGTTCTGGATAACTGCATTAAAAAGAAAACAAACCCAAGATTGAAGTAATCCCTGCTGGGATTTCACTTCTCGGAGTCATCTGGAAGAAATACAACGCCATTCCAGGTTTTTGAGTGTTGTGGTTATAGCTAACGACGTGATTTGAAAGCGCACATCCCCTCATTACACTTACAAGGAAAGGTGACTGGTAACTCAAAGCAAGCCTTGTACCCTCAGATGCTGCAGGGATGCTCCAAGATTTAGACAGAGCCAGCTCCCTTCGTAACAAACGTCCTCAGAAGTTCCTAAAAACAGTCCTCGTAGGGGAACGCTGGGGATCAGTGTCCCCACAAGCCCCAGAGCTCCTCAGCAGGCAGTGGTAGGAAGTGGCAGCAAAACCTCAGCGCGGGCCACCGGCCACATCTGCTATGTCAGGGGCTCACAACCTCTGCTTTCAACGTAGAGAGACACTGGAGGACCAAGTCTTATCACCAGGCCTCGACTCAACGTCATGTCTCGATAGCAGCAGCTTGCACAGCCAAGCTAAATCAACAGGCCCTTCATTAATACCACAAGAAGCTCTGAAGCACAGCCCTGAAGAAAACACATGTTTGCTCAGAAGGATGAAGCCATCACTTCGATTTCAAAAGCCATTTTCTGTGTTCAGGTCAGCTCAACTCTTTATGCCTATGTAATATCAGTCAATATCACCTGGACTGGAAAGGTCCTCACATACCTGGCCCTGTCACGATGGCGGCATTGATGACAGAGGAAAAAGTCACATTTTAGAACAGAAAAAGTCACATTTTAGAACAGAAAAAGTCACATTTTAGAACAGAAAAAGTCACCAGGAAGAGAGCAGGCAAAAGAACTGAGCAGCTCAGTCCCAAATTCAGAAAAACTTCATGCTTAAAACAACAGTAGAAAGGGATGAATCACTTGTTAAGTTAGATTTTAAGAGGAAAACACATCAAAACAGCTCCCAGACCTCGGTGAGCAACCCATTAACACTCCTGCCTAAATTCCCAGCCTGGCCAGCCTTGCCCAGGCCATAAGGCACCATCCCCTGCCTTTTGTTTCAGCATGTCCTCAAACGCAGCCACTCAGCTGTGTCACTGCACTCACAGCACAGGTAGCAGCCTTCATCATTTCCTCTCAGTTAATGAAATGGAGCACAAAGCTCCCCAACACTGGGTTTCCCAGCTTTTCCCATTTTAACTGGAACCCAGGAAACCTCTGCTCCAGCTGTCCTGGCTCCCCCCAGTCACTCTCACAAGAGGAGGAGCAGACCCACCTCCAGCTTCACAGGCACTGGGGCCACCCCTTTGAGACAATCTCCCCCACAACCCTGCCCTCCCCAGCACACACCTTCTCTGATCTGCCTTCCTCCCTCTCTTCCTCCTCCACCTCTTCTTCTACCCTCTTGCCCCAATTATTTGTATTTCCTTATTTACCCATCATTTGCAGGTTACTTATCTGCTTCAGGACAGCCTTTCCAGAACCTGGAAAGCACACAAGAGGGAAAAATCCAGGCTCTGAAGCACTTCCTATACTCGCTGCAGCACATAATCCATGATCAGCTATAAATCTTAACATTCTGCACTCGTATGAGAAAAGCTCACATATGGCTTTAAAAAAAATAAGAGATGTGTTTAGTGCTGCTCTTCAAAACTCATTACTCCAGAGAGCATCAAGCATGCAACAAAATGAAAGCCGAGGATGGAGGATGAGAAAACCCATCCGTGTGGTACAAGGGCAAGGCAGGGCTCTGCTCCCTCCTTCCCCATCCCCTCAGGCCCCAGGAAGGGCCAGCTCAGAGACAAGGCACAGGCTGCACACACACCCCCTGCACACACACAGTGATACCCACAGAATGGTTAAGAGTTGGAAGGGACCTTAAAGATCATCCAGTTCCAACCCCCCTGCCCTGGGCAGGGACACCTCCCACCACACCAG
>VXBJ01005729.1:3690-18784 GCA_013400055.1 Nycticryphes semicollaris | reverse complement strand
ACCACAACTCTCTGGCTTCTATCCTTCAGCCAGTTCACAATCCACCTCACCACCCTCTTGTCCAGGCCACACTTCCTCAGTTTAGCTGCAAGGATGCTGTGGGAGACAGTGTCGAATGCTTTACTGAAGTCAAGATAGACCACATCTACTTCTTTACCATCATCTATCCACTTGATTATGTCTTCATAAAAGGCTATCAGGTAGGTTAAGCATGACTTCCCCTTGGTGAAGCCGTGTTGACTGCCTCTTATGACCCTCTTATCCTTGATATGCCTAGAGACAGCACCAAGGATAAGTTGTTCCATTACCTTTCCAGGGATAGAGGTGGGGCTGACTGGTCTATAGTTACCCAGATCCTCCTTCTTGCCCTTTTTCAAGACTGGGTTGACATTTGCTTTCCCCCATTCCTCAGGCACCTCTCCCGTTCCCCACGACTTACCAAAGATGATGGAGTGGCCGCCAGCTCCCTCAGCACCCGTGGTGCATCCCATCAGGACCCACGGATTTATGGATGTCTAGATTGCTTAACTGGTCCATAACCCAGTCTTCATCAACTGAGGCAAACTCCTCCTTTATCCTGTCTTCCTCTGGGGCCTCAGGCGTATGGGGCTCCTCCAGACAGCCTCTGGCAGTATAGACAGAGACAAAGAAGGCATTCAGTAACTCTGCCTCAAGAATGAGCAATTGCAAATTTGTGTATTGTAGATGTCAGAGATATTGTAAGATAAAAGCTCTAGGTTGAAGATTCAGTTAAAGAGGGGGTGAGAAAGTGGCTGAACATGGACTTTGTGAATACTAGTGCTACTGATCTAGATTTGAAGTAGACATCTCTATGCAACTGCCCTTGTAGTTTGAGCTTAAAGATCTAGCAAAAGTATCTCTGATTCTAATTGGTACTTCTTGATACTACGAGAACATGAATGATAAATCTCAGTAAGCATACACTACAAATACTAGCCCTTTCCAAATACTCTTTTCTCCCTGGAGGAGGGAAAAATCCCAGATGTATCTTTGTATCTTGGCTTTGGGAAAGGTGAAGAAACAACTAAAAGGCTAGACATTAGCGTGGCACTCCTTTCATTCACACAGAATTTTGTATTCAAGAATGGCAAAACACTGAAACAAAATTAAGTAAGGCTTTGCAAACATTCGAATACAGTAGTCAAACTTTTGAATCAGCTTTAGAAAGTCTCCTGAAGCCTACTACATTTGTTTGAGATTAACTCTTCCTCCCCTAAATGAAAAAGGTTAGATGAATTAGAACTCAAATGATTTTGTAAAATTCCCAGATCTTCTTATCCCTTGGGAAATTATCATCACTAGTATCCAAACTGTATCCTAAAGTTGTTCTCTTGAGTTTTTATATGCCTTGTCCATTCACTTCACTGCTTGCAATGAGTCACTTCTTTTTCCATCAACTCATTTGCCTTTAGATCTTCCAGCTGTGAATTTATAAAGTCACTATCTGCAGCTGAAAAATAACCGTAACTGGTTACTAAATGTAAAATGTGCCTTAGAGGCAACAAAATCCTGGGGTCATTGTAATGCATCATCTCTAGGCAGAAGCCAAAATTTGCCAGCGGACCAGGACACTCTTGCTGCAAATTCTTATCTGTAGAAACTGTTATCACAGGAAGAAAGGATAATGTGCACACAAGCTGGTAAATTGTGCTTCCCTCCTGTGGGGGGTGGTGGTCCTCTCTTTGCTACTAAAAATAGCTTTAGGTCAGCTGTGTGTGCTGAAGATTTTTTATATAGTTGTGTGGGTGGTGTGGAAACAGAAAAAATGCATTTATTTAGTAGGATCCATCAACTGTATTAGAGAAAGTAGGTGCTGTAGCCCTGTGCTCAATTTTGTTTTGTTTTGGTTTGTTTTGGTTTGGTTTGGTTTGTCTTTGGAGTCAAGTCTGTGTTCTGTTGGAAGGCTCTACATTTTGACATCACCCCCTGTAGACATAATTTATACGAGGCAAGACATTTATTTAGGCTGCTTTGATCTCATTGATACTGTTTTTTTGGCAGCCAATGATCCCACATGGAATGTCTTCTAACCAGCTTTCCTACTGATTTTATTTATACTTATGATTTCTTCTGATTCTGTAGAGCTAAGCAATTTATTTGATCTGCATCTGAGCTTCTGCAGATCCTGTGGGTGTTCTCATGTGAGATTTTGAAAACCCCATGTCTTCTCAAGTTATTAGTACATTATAGAGATGCTTGGATTCTTGTTTGTTGGGGGATTGCTTTGTTTTCTAGGCACTATCAGATGTATGAGACTCAAAATTGGCAAGATTTTGCAGTAGGAAGAGCTCTGAATCAGAAGTGACTTCTTGTGTGGGGATCACAGGCAGCACTTCTTTGTATTGGAAAAAATAAAACATGTTCTCTGCCTCCCATTACTGTGGGAAAAGATTACCTCTCTTCTGCTTGTGAATTTTCAGTCTTTTTTAGGCATCTGGAAATAAGATGGACTCCCGAACTGCTCCTTGAGCATTGGACACTCCCGTCCAATGCAAATGTTGTTCCTGCAATTGTATGGCTCTTTAAATGCAGGGTAGCGAGCAGGACAGACTACCTACTCCAGTAAGTGATGCTGTAACTTTAGCTGAGTGCTACCTTCATCTGGTATTTTGCTGTATGTCATAATAATATCTCCTACAGGGGATCAGGAGACCATTACATTTTGCATGTAAGCTGGATGTTTTACCTGCAGCGTATCCGAGAATCATTTGCTTTTGCTAAGCAAGTGTTATAACTAATGGCAGACAGTGGTTTCAAGGTAGAAAAAGCACTACATATGAGCAGGAAAATGAGACTGAGCATATGCAGGTTGGAAGTATTTCTCTCTGGGTCAAGAGAGAAACATTCAGGAAACACTTCATTCATTGGCATCCATGAGAAGTGGTGAGAGGGACTTCTGATGGCAATGCCAATGCATCTTACAAGTAGATTTCCAGTCTATAGCATTTCTTTAGGGACCATTCATAAAGGGTTGGTTGCTGAGAATTTTGCTGAGGGCAGTGTGAACTCTTGCACACTCACCTCTCTTCACAAATACATGATAAATCACTAGGCAGCAAGGGAGGGGGGGTGATACTTGTGTGCAGTGAAGACGCTAACTGATGGGGCTTTCCAGGCAGGGCTTGGAACAGGCAGTGGCTAGAGGTGGCAGAACCTGCTATGCTGAAACAATGACAGTCTGAGCTTCTGAATTTCTTAGAACACAATCACTTGGGTTGGGCAACAGCCAGCGTGTTACAGGGAATTAACATATTGGGAAAGTAATTTGAACTTCTGTTGTCAAATGGTGTAATCAAAGTCTAGCTACTCAAGGTGAGGACTGAAACAAGTATTGGGAAAGCATGCGGAATAATAGAATATTATAGGCTAGAAAAGGTCCTCAGGTTTAACTGTTAACCTCACACTGCATAGTCCACCACTACACCATGTCCCTAGGTGCCACATATACATGTCTTTTGAATACCTCTACGGATGGTGACTCAACCATCTCACTAGGCAAACCATTCCAGTGCTTGACGACACTTTCAGTGAAGAAATGCCTTGTAATATCCACTGAAAACCTCCCTTAGCACAACTTGAGGACATTTCCTATCACTTGTTATTTAGGAGAAGAGACTTGACTCCCACCTTGCTACAATATTCTTGCATGTGGTTGCAGAGTGATATGGTCTCCCCCTGAGCCTCCATTTCTCCAGACTAAACAACCCCAGCTCCCTCAGCCATTCCTCATAAGACTTGTTCTCCAGAGCCCTCAGCAGCTTCATTTCCACTCTTGGGACACACTCCCCCATCTCAATGTCTTTCTTATAGTGAGAGGCCCAAAACTGAACACACTATTTGAGGTGTGGCCTCACCAATGTCCAGTACTGGAGGAGAATCAGTTCCCTAGTCCTGCTGGCCGCATTATTTCTGATACAAGCCATGATGCTATTTGCATTTGTGGCCACTTAGGCACACTACTGGCTCATATTCAGCGACTGTCCACCAACATACCCAAGTCTATTTCTGCCAGGCACCATTCCAGCTGCTCTTCCCAAAGCCTATCGTGCTGCACGGGGTTGTTGTGAGCCAAGTGCAGGACCAGGCATTTGACCTTGTTGAACATCACACAGTTGGCCTTAGCCAGCCAATCCAGCCTGTCCAGATCCTTCTGCAGAGCCATCCTACCCTCAAGTAGATCGACACTCCACCAACCTTGATGTTGTCTGCAAAATACATTAAAAACATCATTGATCCATGCTTCAATCTCAGGTTTACAAAAGGTGAAAATTGTGTCCTGAAGCCTCTGCTTTTCCCTTGCTGCATGGATGTAGCTGTCAGTAAGCTTCTGGACTGCTGTAGTGTATAAAGCATGATGTTTGTTTCAGAGTAAACTTCACAGATTATTGCTTGTTTTTGAACAGAAGGTTATAAATTGTGTTGTTTTAGGGGCTGATTAGTGAGCAGTGTGATTGAAAAACAAAAACTTCCTAATCAACTTTCATGGGCTTAAGTAATCTTTGCCGTTAGTCAGAAATGTCACCTTGTGAATACCAACTGAAACAGCATTTATTGTCTTTGTACATAATAACATCACCCATTTCTTCTACTGGATGAGATGTAGACTTGCAAATCTGTGTTTTCCTATGGTCTAGGTTTCTTCATGTCTGAATTTACAGAGACTGGTTGTGTGTCTAGGAGTGCCCAGAAAGAAACCATGGCCTGTATATTGGAAGTGAGGAGGCTGAAACTGTTCCTCCCTCAAAATTTGTGATGAAGGACATATTTCCACCGGGAAAAATGCTGTCCAGAGGAGGCTTTCACTGCCTGTGCCTCATGCTGTCACCACGTCTCCTGGGGTTGTAATCTGCACTATATTTTCAGGAACTGGAAAGACCTGTGACAATGCAGGGGAGTGGGAGATGAGGGTTTGAGAGAAAATAAGTAGTAAATCTGTCTCTGCATGAATAAGTGAAAGATACCATTCCTGAAACTGGAGGAATAGACGAGTGGGAAATTAATTTGACAGGAATTTGATTGGCTTCTTCAGGAAGATGACAAGCAATACCAGCATTACTAGAAAAATCATCCAGGAAAAAAAATCCCACATCAGATGACCTCTATTTTGGAGTGTCTTTTACCACTGTGGTTATCATAGAATCATAGAATGGTTTGGGTTGGATCATCAGATTACTGTGTCCAGCTCTGGGGCCCCCAGCATGGGAAGGACATGGATCTGTTGGAATGGGTTCAGCAGAGATCATCAGAGGGCTGGAGCACCTCTTCTATGAAGACAGGTTGAGAGAGCTGAGGTATTTCAGCCTGGAGAAGAGAAGGCTCCAGGGAGACCTTATAGCAACCTCCAGTATCTGAAGGGAACATATNTTAAGGTCCCTTCCAACTCTAACCATTCTTTGATTCTATGATTATACCATGAAATAATTTCTCCATGCCAGTATACACATGTAAACCTGTTCTCTCAAGTGCGGGGCGAATTGTGGCATTCCTGTATTGAGAAAAAGAGAACAACAATGAATGAAGAAATTGTGCAACCACCCCAAAATGATGAGAGAACTTAGTTTCCTAGCAGGTTCCTTTAGCTCACTATGTCAGATCACTTTTAAGAAATTTCTGGTTTGTTTTGTCCTGACCGTAACTTAATGCAATATTTAGAGTTTTTAGGATCTAAAGTGATAAAAGCAGGAGTTCTGAATAGGCTGAACAACAGAGAAAACGTGTGGAATGGCAGACTATCAAGACTCCCTTTATCAGTGATGCAGTGCTTGTCAAAATTTTTAAGCTAATTGTAATAGTGTAATAATTTGTCTGGTAACTAATAATGTACTTTCGCCCTAATGTTAGGAGGTTTTTATTGCTGTGTTGTCTTGGCAGATAGAAAATATCTTGTTGAAGTTACTGGAGTTATTTACAGATGTCTGGCAAACTCTGGCTGTCTTTGGGGTTATATTTTAATGCTACTTTAATGCTGATATCACTGTATCAGTGCAGTACTGGGCAGTGAAACTATAGACGAGACAGATACTTCGAGGAATATTTAATCTTCAGCTATATCTAACTATTAATTTTAGTAATGTCTTTAAGATCTGCTCCAAAAGAAACAGACCTGAACTTTTCCTTTAGGTGCATGTTTCTAGGAGGATAAATGTCAGATAAAAGCATGCCAAGAGTAACGATAACTTAAGGCATTTAAAATACATTTTAGAATGAGTACCAAACTGTTATGTTGTTATTTTGTTATTTGAAATACCCTACTTTTTCCTTTGAACTCAACAAATAATGTTTTGTAGATGTAAATTAAATCCATGAAACATAAGTTTCTAACATTGTCTTCATTAGGAAATATGACTTTATCTTGTTGGTGATCATGACAGTTTTTATATATATTTTGGAAAAACAAGTGCATACATGCTGTTTTTGTTAAGATAGCATTTTCTACAACAAGATCTAGTAGGATAGTTGTGTGGATAGCATTGATTGATCATACAAGCAAATATCAAACCACAGCTACTTTTGATATAACTGTGTCACTGGAAGGTAAGTATCTGTGGGGCAATTTGCAAGCATTAAACAAATTTGTGAAATTCCCAATATGTTTAAAAGCATATGGGAATGAGAATATATTTTCTCATTGTTTTATGTCACAGTCTGAACAGGTATCCAGCCCAAAACAAAATTTCACCCAGCAACAGTTAAGTATGATTTATTCTATTTGTCAAACAGTCTTTACGTAAGACATGAATTCACATGGTTGTGAATTAATTTACCACACAACCTCCTGGTTCATTGGTCTATAATTAAAGTTGGAATATCTCTTTGCTTAAAACAAGGATCACATTTATATAGTAATTAGGAAAAATTCTGTGAAGAAGGAACGTGGCACTTTGACTTGGACTTTTCCTGTCTAATTTTGGTTATCTCTTCATATGGACTGCACGGTACTTCTAAGCAAATTTTGATGACTCTGTGGATCATATTATTTTATGCATTATCATCTCTTTTCTTTTTGCAGTCCCACAACAGCCCAGTGCAACTGTGACAACTTCAGAGAAAACAATGTTAGACTAGTACTTAAACTATACTTAGCATGCTTAAGTCATGTGTTCCCCTAGTCTTTTCTGAAAATTAAAAATCTTACTATCTACTTCTTTTCCATCAAGTGCCTCTACCTGTTCATTTTACCCATCAAGTTTTCCACTGCAAACACAAAGATCCTTCTGTATATGCATTAATAAGCTTTTGCCATTTTACCTTAAAGGTTAAGTTCATCCTGTTTCTTGATGATCTTATGTTATATATTATGAAAAAAATTTTCAAAATAAACCCACAAATGTGTCATCACGGTCAGCTCGTGCATTCTCAAGGAGAAGAATATTTTTAATTGTAGCAACAGTTTCACCTATTTACATTGTGTAGCAAAAGGAAATTTTGTCTTTGTCCTCATATTATTTTTTTCCCCTTTGTTTCTGAGAGACAATATTTTCAAATGTTTTGATATACAATTCTCAAATAAAGTAGCCTTATCAACCTATCCCTTAGCTGTATTGTGTAGACTTCTTGCAGTGAAATACATTGTAAGAGACTCCATTTGTACAGGAATTCCTGGTCAGAACAAACTGTCACATCCAACTTTCATGTTACAATCACTCTAATTATGTCATTTGAAAATCCCATGGGTATACTATTTTCTCTTCTATTTACAGTGTGCATAATTTCCTCTTAAAAAATCTGACTGAAACAACCATAGCAACTTAATTTTTAAATAACTGTATTTTCAGTGGAGTAATGCTGAAATAGGAAAATTTATGTGCCCTATATATTTATACAACAATGATGTACCAAACCACTATTTGATTTCTTTATTCTTTCCCATCAAACTGTGCAAAAATTGAGTGGAATGGCAACCAATATCATACTTTTCTGTTATCTTGAAATTAAAAAAACAAGGGAAGAGGTTTTGCACAATTATCAGAAATATCACATTTTGTATAACTTGACTCTTGAGGCAGTCTGTTGATTGGCTCATCAAAGTTATTTTCTTTCATCTATATGCTTCCTTTGTAACTACTCATTCACCATAGAATTTTAATGCAAAATGCAGCTGAAATTCAATAAAAAATTATAGGGAAAACCAAGGTGACATTGATTTTATATATTGTAAAAGTTGAGAATCTTTGACTTGAGAACAAATGATTTGTGAGTCAAGCAAAAAACTTTACTGTCCCAGTTTTCTCATACCAAAGTTCCAACCCAATATTCCCAACAGCCTCTTCACCCTCATGTCTACTATCCTACCAAACTAAGTTAGGACCTATCTGTTTCCATTCTCCTCTATCACATCCTACCCCTCATTCCCTTGCAAAAGATTCTCCGCTTACTGACCATATCTATCCCAGAGCTGGGAAGCAGAGTCCTGTAAGTGTGAGCATATCAGGGAGTGACCGAATCAACCTCGGTACCAAACATTACAAAAGCCCACTCCTGATACCTATATTGAGCATGCACTTTAGGGGAGCTGGAGGCCAATTATAAATGCTTTTTAGGTGAGACCTATGACTTTGAAGTTAGGGATCCTCCTGAGCTGGAGACGAACTTACAGCCTAACAATTTACGCACTGTCTCCCATCTGGACTCCTTTTCTTTTCCTTTAAAATTTCTACTAGAATTCCTTTCATACCAGTTATCTTCAAACATTTCAAAAGCAGATGCTAAGGCACATTAGCAGGATGAACTAGGGAAACGCAGCTGAGAATAAGTAGGGGTTCGAGTGTCTGAAATAGTACTGGCTCAAGATACCAAGGAAGTTCTCACTGCAGATAGTAATGGTGTATTTTTCAAGGCAGTAATATTCCGTCAGTGACTGGAAATTCAGTGACCTCCGGGAAATACTGCTCAAGACTTCCTTTGAAATGACTGTAAAATGCTGGGGTTTTTTGCAAGATTTAATAAGAAACATCTCTGGGGCACTCCTGGTGGCTATATGACAGGTGACAGAACTGCTGCTGGCATTTTTAAACTGATGCTTCTTTAACTTATGGTGGTAATGATACAGCAGTGAGCTGTATCATTAAGTAAGTAAGTGAGAATAAATTGTCTTTATGGTTTTGCAGTGAAGTAGCTGATCAGGCCTCCATGTGTTGGTTTTGACTGACTTAGAAAGCAGTGATGTCTCGGAGACCTCTCTTTAATACAAGACCCTGAAAGAGTACAAGAAAATGTATTTTACTGCTGAAAATAGCTGCAAATTAGCATCTGTTTCCTGTAAACTCAGCATAACCGATTTCTTTTTTTTATTTTTTTAATTTTTTTTTTTTTTTTGCTAACGGGGACTTCAGGAAATTCAGAAAATGTCAAGTTTTCAAGTATCTAAAAAGTTGCAGCCAACTAGCTATAGGAAGGAAAGGCTGCAAAGGATGGAGAGAGAAGCTTGCCCTGTGAGAGAGGGCAAAGAAAATCAGCGTCTGAGGTAGCAGAGGTTTCAAACAGCAGAGGGTGGGAGAATGTGTGTGACAGTTGTGACAGTACTCTTACAAAAGGGATGCTGGCTTTTTTGGGTGGTGAATGAAGCAACACCAGCATTCAAGAAGATCTTGCACAGCATAGAACTAAACTTTCAGAAAGAGAGCTCTGCCTTTTGAATTGCTACAAAAATGAAATGTGATCATATTTCTGAGGTATCTTTATGAAGCTAAAATTTCCTCTTCTCACTACTGTTGCTTGAGTAAAACTTGCATGCTGCCCAGAGTTTCCTGTTTTTAATGAATGAGACTCCAGCATTTTCCCATATCAGTCCAATACTTCGTGTTAGGTAGATTTTAAAATCACAGTTACAGTTTTTTTTTCTCTTTCTAGCTCTCCAATACTGGAGCTAAAGAGAGTATCCTGATTTTAGTCCTTCCATTTGCATGCAACAGTCAGTATCCGTAAACTGTAGCTGTAATCTGTCTGATCTGTATTGAAAACTATAAAAAGATTGCAGTTAAAAATGCAATTTCACAGAGTCTCTAAATAAATAATGACTTAAGACTCAGATACTGTAATGGAAAGCCTGCCTTGTACTCCAAAAGAGCAGAAAACTCTGATGCGCCTTTGAAAAGACTCATAAATACAATCCACAAGAGTAATTAATTAAAATATTCACAGAATATTTCTAGGTAGTAAGACTTTTCTGGCATTGGTATTTATCACAAAATTAACTGCAATTCAAACAATTGCAAAGAAATCTGGTAAAGAATGATCACTTTTTTATTTCTTAGTGTACAGCCACATGAACAGGCTTGCAATTTACAAATAACCGTCCAAATGTCTCTTGAGCAGGCCGGAGCACCTTGCTGTTAGGAGACAGAAGTGCTGCTTGATAATGATGAGGTCAACACCAATCTACTAAACTAAGCAAAGCTGAGGTATTGAAAAAGATGCATGGAAACCCTTGCTTAGTGCTGCAAAAAGAGATGAAGACAATGAGTCTCCGTCACCATTTAACCAATACTGCAGATGGGTGATGTCATTGGTCTGATCCAAAGAAGACAACAGCCAGTTTACCACTGCTGAGTAAATTTTTCACCCCAGTGGAGTTCACAGAATTTTGTGTGGCTAGAAAGTCCCCTTATTTTTCAGAAAACTTATGGTAATCTCCACACAGTGGTAAAACAGAGGGAATGGTTATAGCTGTTTGGAGAACTGTACTGTTCCTTCTTGATTTTTTGCCAGCTTCAGTAATAATTTCTGAGTTTGCTTGGATATGTTTTGGGGATATTTAACATATCTTTGGGTAGAGTTTTTGTTAATCTTTTTAGGGTGTTTTGGAATTTAAATACATTTTAGAGGAGTGTGAAATAATAATGTAATGATAATAGTAGGTTGGAGAAGAATATATTAGGATAAAAGACTTTTTCTTTGTTATTCCAGAAGTGTTTCAGCAAGATCT
This sequence comes from Nycticryphes semicollaris, assembly GCA_013400055.1. NCBI lineage: Eukaryota > Metazoa > Chordata > Aves > Charadriiformes > Rostratulidae > Nycticryphes > Nycticryphes semicollaris. The sequence continues at coordinate 7,839 of VXBJ01005729.1, read as the reverse complement.
CACTCTGTGGAAATGTTCAAGTAATGAAAGTCCTAAGAGAAATGTCTGCCCATGTGTATTCCCACTAGTGTAATTCCTCTGTCAGCTACCATGTGCAAATTTTATAAAGCCTGTAATTATCTGTACAGCCAGAGTAGCCTTGTGCTGGTCTGAATCTTAATCTTTGGCAGAATGTTCCCTTCAGGTTTATGAATACATTGACCATGAGCATGTAACCTTGACAACATATTCTTTCTGCTATGGGATTACATTACACTAAGAAACCAAATTCCTGTTATAAGAAGTGAGTTTTGTTTGGTAAAGAGAAAATATCTTTTAAGATTTTACAGATATATTGTAAATCAATATATATTTCAAGTACATGTTTTGTGAGCAAAGAGATATTTAAAAGATACTTGTTTGGGAATATGAAGGTTTTGGACATTTCAGCTGACTCCTGCTGGTTTGATTTTTCTTCACATCTGAGATATATGAGGCACTGCTGCATCAAATTTAAAAACAATCTCTGTTTAGATTTCATCTGACAAATAGTCACATTAATATCTTAAATGTCAGAATACTGAATCTGCTGGGTCTGTAGGCATTGGTCACCTGAGTAACTTTGTACTTGTTCAGCTTTCTGTGCCAAATGTTTACTTGCTGAATGTGGGTAGCATTTTTACCTGCACAAAAGGACAGCTGCTTAGAAAAAATATAAAGCCATTAAATGGCACAGGAAGAGTGGCAAGACCACTGCTTTCTTTTGCTCTTCTCTCCTCCACAAATAGCACTAAGGACGCTCAGTGTGCCCTCACTCACTTAATGGGCTGCAGCCATATGGCTGTTCTGTTCTGTCTTCCATACCACTTTGACCTAGCTGAGCTGATTATAGACTTCTCAGTAATGTAAATGTGAACCTGGACAAACCAAGAATGAAGACCAAACAAAGCCAAAAGCTGTTTCAAAACAAGCATCTGGGACAAATGGCCAGCTGAGAGCTCAGAAACTTCCTGCTTCTGATGGCAGTGAGGTGGATCTGAAAGGAAGCTCTTGCTTCTGGCTCTAGGATCTAATTCACTTTGATCCTTCTCATGAGGTACACATGGCAGCAGCAGCTATAACCATTCCCTCTGTATTAAGCTGTGCAGGTAGGAGACAGAATGACATTAAGTGCAGTGTATGTTGGCAGTTGTGCTGGGTAAGAGAAAAATATAGCTGGGTGAAGTAAGCAAAGAGGTAATTAGTTCTTACAGATAAGCATTGAAGCAGCCTGTAATAGTTTTATTTGCCTGTGCCTGAGGGTATTTTGCAGCTCTGCTGCAACTTGGCAGATACAGGATCAGTCTCTCTCAAAGTTTTGGCATCCTCTTTTATAAATTCCTGAGGTGTGCCTGCACTTAGTAATGGCTAAGAAATTTTTTTTTGTGATTCCAGTGTCAATTAGGACTTTTGAAAGTTAAAACTAGGATTCTGGTCCATTTAGGACTTTTGAAAATTAATATAGTATTGATGATGATCTGCATAATAAAATAGTAATGCAGGTATGTTAGCTGGATGGTATGCTACACCAGAAGCTCCAAATACTATGGCTGTGCAGCAGCAGCTGCCTCTATGTAGGCAAAGGTGTCAGAGAACTGCATCAAAGCAGATTTTGCTGTAGGCATGTATGCTCCTTGCTTTGAGCATATGTTGAAATATCATAAATGTTAAGAGGCAGTGTTCAATAATCTAGTTTACAGAAGGTAGATTCAGTTGGTGGATGATGAGCAAAGACTCAGTCTCAAAAACATCCTCCCCTCTAGCCAAAAATGACGGTCTATGACATTATTTGTCATTCCTAGACTGGGTGTATTAGGGTGTTAGCATGGTACCGTGCCCAATGCAATGGGTCTTGCAGCTTGAGGAACAAGTTATGCTACAGCAGCTAACCTTTATTGGCTTTGGAAGCATTCATGAACACTGTCATCTATGTTTCTCTCCACAGTGTAATGCAGACATGACTTAAATGATTCTTTTGTTTTTGGAGACTTCTAGGTTGAGCTGTGCTTCTACTTATTGAGGATTTATCAGTAATTTGATATCATAAAAGTGTAGAAAACCTGTTTTTTTATTTGTCTGTCTCATAGTATTGCAGTAAATCATAATTTATTAGTTGTCTTTCACTCTGCCTTTGTGTTGCCTAAACACTGAATTACTGCAGAGCACTGCAGATTCATACTGGATTTCTCAAGTAAGGCAAAATTCGGTATATTTTCAAGTTTATTTGAAGTCCAAATCCAAATGATAGTTTTGAAGGATGAAGAATTATGCGATATACTGCTAAGGTATTATTAAAGCTAATGACATTAGGAGATTTGTAATTAATGTAATTTTTTTTTTTTTTTTGGAAGAATTCTGTCTATCCTGTTGCAGCCCTGTAGATTGCAATCATCTCCAAATTGGAATTGATCGATTGTGACTTTTATTTTATAATACCATTATCTGTCGTCTTCTTGCCTGTGAAAACTGGAACTTGAAATGAGACTAAGTTGTTATTTGGGCGAGATTTCCTTAATGTGCACTTTTCTTGCTTTACAAACTTGTTGCTGATAAGCAGGCAGATGTATTGCAGACAGCACTGTAGGATGACAGTATGAGTGTTGTATAATGTACTTGTTTTCTTTCACTTCATTTTGCTTTTTTTTTCCTCCTCCTCCTCCAGCAAGTGTGCTCCCAAGCACTCTTGGAAAGCTGCCGATCCAAAAATATAAATGCTTCTGAAATTCTTCCTGGCCTTAGATTTCTATTATCCTTTTCATGGGGTAGTCAGATTAGAAAGGATCGCCAAACTAATTACTCTGGAGGATGCTGCTGAAGAAGGGAAGGCAGGTCAGACAGAAGAACCCCTGAGATGCAAACTTCCGAATAATAAAAGCTAAATCTATTCATAACTTGTGTGACTACTGTGGGTGATATAAACTGCACAAGCGACAGAGAACATTGCAATTGTTCTTCTAGTACATGTTTATTCCCTCTTTACTGTCGTACTTTTGGGCTTTTACGTAATTCTCATCTATTCAATATTATCAGCTGCTAGTAAAAGACATCTACTTTGACACACAATTTAAATTACATGAAAATAAAGGAACTATAAAGTCTGTTGGATGTTGGGGTTGCTAATGGGCTGCAATGCATAAGTGATGATAAAAGCTTTGCAGATTGCAGCCTTAGCATCTGCATTCACTAGATCTAGATCTGCTAGATTGCTCCCAAAGGACCAGCTCAGTAGAAAACCCCATTGGTTTAAATCAATACGCCATAGATACACACTATGGCACACTGCCTATTAAATAAACATATAGCTAATATCTATATCCTGGGGCCTTGGAAAAGGATGTCTAATCTTGTTCTGCTCCAAATTACCTGGTTTTGGACCATGTGTGTTCGGACCACAGATCTACCAGCATTTCTTACAAAAGACTGAGGAGATCTGGGAGCATATCTTGCCTCTCCCATTAAAGAAGTGTCTGTTTGTGGGCCAGCATCTGAGAAGATGGTCTAGGTCACTGCACTGAAAGTCTTTTGGGGACTTAAAGGATAAAGCCTTTTGGGGATTGATGGTGTGACAATTCAGGTCACGCTCCAGAGCACATTGTCAAGAGGCAAAACACATGTAAAAGTGATACACACCTTTCATGTGCCAGGAAAAAAAATAATCTGTTAGTTTTCAGGACAAAAAATGACATAATCACAAAAACATATAATGAAAGTGTTGAAAAGGGCATCTAGAGATCATCTAGTCCAACCTTGCTAGCAAAGCATGTTCGCCTAGAGCAGGTTTCACAGGGATGCATCCTGGCGGGTTTTTAATATCTCCAGGGAAGACTCCACCACCTCTCAGGGCAGCCTGTTCAGTGCTCTGTTGCCCTCCAAGTGAAGGTCTTTATCCTCATGTTGAGATGGAATATCTGGTGTTACAGTTTGTGCCTGTTGCCTCGTGTCATATTGGTTAACACCACTGAAGGATCTACACCCATACTAATACATGCCCTTTAGATACTTATAAACATTGATGAGGTCCCCTCTCAGTCGTCTCTTCTACAGGCTAAACAGACTCAGGTCTCCCAGCCTCTCCTTAAACTGTACTTGTGCATGAGATTATTTCTGACTAGGTGCAGGACCCTACATTTG
>VXBJ01005728.1:1309161-1329058 GCA_013400055.1 Nycticryphes semicollaris | reverse complement strand
AAATATATTATACTGAAGTATAATAAATAATATAAATATATAAAAAATAAATATATTATACTAAAGTATAATAAAGACATTCCTCCATTACACTGTAATTGGATGCTGCAGGTACTCAGACTTCCTAAATGACAAGGACACACACAGAGATGGAAGACCTGATGCATTTTGGGGTAGGTCTAAACTGCCCCAAACAAGCTTGCTAGAGTTCTAGCATCTGTACACCTGAGTTAGCAGGGACTGTCCAGTCCTGCTTCTGGAGGCACACGCTGCTACTGGTGAGCCCAGAACAGCAGCGTTGCAGCAAAAGCAGCAGCTTGAGGCTGATCTTTGTTGGCCTCTGCAACAGAGCATCGGCAAAATCCTGAGATCTAATCCTCAAGCAAAGCACAGGGCCAAAGCATTGCAGAGGTTGAAATATCTGTTTATTAAAAATACTAAAAAAAATTTTTTTGCAAAGTTCCTTTCTCCCTGTAAATTCTTCAGCTTGATATGGTAGAGTTTGGACATGAATGGGAATACAAAGTCATAAAATTTAAGAGAGAACAGTTATGGAGCATGAAGCTGCTATTCTGGTTTGGCTTACATTAGCCCTGTATAGAACAAAAATAAGATGTAAACTGCTGCAGAGGTAACAAACAAGAGCAATGAAAGACAGAGGTCAAGGAATCCAGATACCACAAACGTCACATACACTTAGGGATCTTCCTAGGGATTACCTATTAGGGAGGGCTTCTGACAAATGCCAACCGCACGCTCTTCCCAGAAAAAAAGTTTTACAGAACACTTGAATCATCATTTACAGTTCACTTGTCGGTTGACTGTGAAACTTTCTGATGCTTCTTCTTAATAATATCATTATGAGTACAATGATAGTAGTAATTCTATTCTCTTTGTAGTATTTTTCTTCTTTCTATGGTATTTTTCTTCTTCTACTGTTACAGGCAGGAATATCAACACACAGCACGTTATATTACCAGTACCAATACATATTTTTCTAAAAACTGCCCACCACTTTCAAAAGGGTGACATTTTCAAACAGAGGTAGCTTTGCCTCAGCCACGCCCATATTCTAAGTGTTCGGAAGCAATTAAACAAGATTGGCCTGCTAATCAATACAACTAAATACTTTGCTAGCTGTTACTATTTATTTTTTGCACAAGCATAGTACTAAATTATCTTCTCACCAAAAGCAAGGGAAACATTTTCATTAAACCATGCATTAGAAAACGTGGCCTTACTTTTTGAAAGCTCGTGTTTTACAACTTTTCTCTAGGCATAAACTGAAATCCAGTTTTATCAGCAAGAACTTCTTCCTAAAGCGGATGCAAGGACTAACTTTTAATGCCATTCCTAAATGAGCTACCCAAACCCTTTTTTCAGTCCCTAGCATACCTGTGATATGTTGAGTGAAGTCAGTATTACCTATTTTCATGTACTCGAGACGTTTGACTGAGTGAAAAGTAAAGTAAGAGTTCCCCGGCTTAAGAAACTGTTCTTCAGTTCATTGAAGATACTTCAATAAAAGCACGGAAAGAACATATACAAGGACTCCATTTCTCCTTTATATAATGGAATAAGCAAAATAATGTCACTGTATTCTTGTTGTACAGAAAAAAATCCCTTTGGAATAAACTCAAAATTGAACTCAAAATTATTTGGATAATTTAATACTCGAGAAGCAGCTACAGCAAAATCCCAGTGTCTAACAAAACCACTAGAGGCTATGCTTGACAGAGAGTTATTAATTTCATGTAAGGCCATCTCATTAACAGAATTTCAGAGAAATCATGTGCAGCAGCTGGATTCCCAAAAGAAAGAGAAATCATTGACTGCATTAGTTTAACTTCTAAGACATCTGCATACAATGGAGAAATCCTTGGAAGGAGATTTTTTTTTTTTTAATTGTGAGCATGCATCTGGAAAATGTTGCCAAAAATATCATAACTAATGTATAGGTAAAGTACCCAGGGTCCACTCATGGTGCTTGCATTTTCCACGTGTTTGAATTCAGTCAATGTGTTAATTGTGGCCAACAAACCTGACACAGTCACATACTAACTCAAGAATTAGAATGTCACAGGTGCACTCGCAGAAACTTAAGACTCTCATGAAACAGGTGGCCATAGATATATAAGGAGTAGGTTTAAAGGCCAGACAAAAATTGGCATTATTTTTCCCCACTTCATACTTGCTTTGATCACAAAAATTAGCTGGATAAACAAGTACTGCTCGTTGCATGGTGACAGTCAATCACCTTCTTTTCCAGTCCACTCAAGCTCTTTTCATCCTGTAGCTACTCCAATATCAATATGCTTTCACTTGACCTTCCTATACGGGCTAACAATGTGCTACTATTCACTAAAATGGATGCCAATTATCTGTCAACAGGTTAATTAGAGAAAGGAAATGTCACACTGCTGTTACCTGCTAAACTAATGGTACCAAGAGACAGCTTGCTTTTTCCACCCTTAAGTACAACAAATGAGAAAATGCTTTAAGAATAACATTAAAGCTATGGAAGAATATTTTTTTTTTCTGTGTTGTTAATTAAATTATGCCAACACCAAGTATTTACCATATGAGAATGTCAGTTCTTGAAAGTAAGCGCAAAATTCCCATGCTAGGAGAACGTAGCCATTTATATATCTGAGGTTTTTCTGAGTGATCTGTGCTTTTCCAACTCAGAACAGGAATATTTTACTGGATTTGAAACTTTTCATGGTGCTTGGGTGGCACGTAAAACCATGGCCTACCAGAAAATGTTGACTGGAATACATCTTGGAACTGGCTGTAAGAAAGCTCAACAAATATCAGGCCACTAAGGAAAACTTAAGCTTTACTTTTACTTGACCTTCATCACATGCGTGTATATCATGCTAACCAAATGTTGCTGTGGTTGGACAAGCACACCTTATGCATGGAGAAGTGATGCATGGTAAGAAAGATTATGCTGGTGGGCACATATTAGTACTCGAAAAAGTGTCTGATGACAGATAAAGATTCATTTAAGAAAAGGTAAAGAGTACTCATCTGTGGTGGGTTGACCTTGGTTGCATGCCAGGTGCCCATGTAAGGTGCCCATGAAGTCAATCTATCACTCCCCTCCTCAGCAGGACAGCGGGGGCAGAAAATAAGATGGAAAAAAACCTCCTGGGTCAAGATAGAAGCAGTTTAATAAAGCAAAAGCAAAGGTCACGCGTGGCAGCAAAGGAAAGCAAAAGAGTTATCCTCTATTTCCCCTCAATAGGTGATGTCCAGCCATCTCCTGGGAAGCAGGGCGTTGGTATGCATAGCAGTTGCTCCAGAAAACAAACACTGTAATAACAAATGCCTTCCACTCCCCTCCTCCTCCTTTCTTTTAGCTCTTATTGCTAAGCAGTTGTCATACGCTATGGAATACCCGCTTTGGTCAGTTTGGGTCAGCTGTCCTGGACATGTCACCGCCCAAGATCTTACCAGCCCCCAGCCTACTGATAAGGCGGAAGCGGTAGAGAGACAGGCTTGACACTGTCCAGGCACTGCTCAGCAGCAGCCAAAACACTGGTGGGTTGTGAACACCTTTTCTAGCTACCAATACAAAGCACAGCACTGTGAGGGCTGCTGTTGGAAAACTTAACTCTAACTCAACTAATCACAATACATCACCTCAGTCCATAATCTAGGCGTAGAACCAGATCTCTGATTTACTCTCCATTTGACTGTTGATTCTACAATAACCTGACACACTATGAGCCAGCCTCTGTCATATCCTGGTGGATTTGCAGCAATATTAAACACTCCGGCACGAACACTTCAGCTCTGAAGACAAACATTACATCTAAGTTTCTTCTCTCAACAACGTAGACTACTGCGAGCACATCAAACTTCAACTTCCTGCAGTGCATTCCTAGGTACTAAAGGGATTTATGATTTGATGCAAGAGAAATTGATCTCGTCTTGTTTAGCCTAAGTCTTGTACTTTTATAAAGTGTCTATTCTCTTTACAGAGTTGTACCAAGCCCAGAGGAAAAAAAAATATTTTCTAAGAGAGAGAGTGAAAGAATAAGCCACACATTAGCCATAGCACTCACTTCTTAAAAGTGCTCAGATGATGAGATGATGAGAGACATAAGAATGTGAACAGACTAGAAAATGGCTGAGGAGAAAGCAAGTCAGGAACACGGATTAGTAAAGGCAGAAACTGAATTTGGAGACTTGTCATGGGAAAGCGGAGGAGTTCTTAACAAGGAGACCTTTATCTAAGGAAATCAGTGTCACAGAATCTCAGAAACAGCCATCTGAAGCCTACCAGAGGGCTAAACAGACAGTGTAAATGGGGAAAGAGCCACTCAAGAGATACAGAAAAAGGTTTTTAATACATATTCATCTGGGACTTATGCTGCTAGCAGGTAGGAAAAGAAGAAGTTTTATACATATATGGCTGAAAGATTAAACCTGAAATTGAGTACATAAAGTTCTCTTAAACTACTTTATAAGGAAAAAATGTATATACATATATGTACACTCCATATTGCAGAATTACTAAACGAGTAGAAACATATTCACTCACCCTCATTTCTTTTAGGTAAGATGAATTGTGTTTTTCTCCAAGATTGTTTGTGAATTCTTTATTATCCTTCTATGCTGTTTTCTTGGAACAAGCTAAATTTTCCTCCATGCACAGCCTGTAGCTGATGGACATCGTTTTACATACTTCTCCCTTTTATCTCAGTAAGGAATGAGGTTCGTGTTGCTATCATATATGTTTCATGGAGAGACAGATGATTTCAAATGGAGTTAAAGCCAGCAGCAGGACTGTTTTATGTTGCCTTAGGCGTATCTGACTAAAGCCCAAGCTTCTCTAAGTTTTATTCAGCTGGTTTTGGACCTAAATGGCTGTTATGGCAAAGAGGGACTGCTGGAAAATAGCAGGACACAAGCTATGCCCAAATTTTAGGCAGTGGCAGTCCCATGGTTGGGAGAGCAGATAGCTGCATTAGAGTTTGCGGCCACTTTTGCAATCTTCCCACTTGGGAGGAATTCTCACTGAGCTCATTACAGGCTCTTTTATTTTAACAATGGGAGAAAAAGCATGAAAATGGATTTGTTTCAACCTATTTTTATAACATTTGGTTTTTTCCCCACTGCTTGGCATTTTACTTTAGAAATCTCAGTTTTGACTGATGAAAGAATGAATATGGATCCAGGCTACAGGAATAAAAGACACAGTGAAACACTACAGATTCTTACAATTTTTAGGGATGATTCTAAAGGAAGGAGTGTCAATTATTAACAAATAGATTATTTAAAAGTAGTGATAATTTTTTTTTTAAACAGGAGGAACCCAAAATTAAAAAGAACAGGTAAACTAAGCATAAAGCCTCTATGTGATGCAACACAACATAAGGTTCACCTGATGAACACAATTCATTACAAACAAGGTACATGTAACTGAAAGGCAAAAGGCTGGTTTCAACACTATAATATCCTCATCACAGGAACACTATTTATTAATTTTTAGGATCAAGTATCTCTGCAAGTATTAGTAGGAGCCCCACTTTTCATCTACCTACTTCTACTCTCTGGCATTTTGCCCTGATAGACTATGACAGTGTTTAATGGCTTGTTTGTACAGATGAAGAAACCTTAAATATAGATACTTCACCAGCTTTACAAGTTGAAGAAATGGGCTCATGCAGCAAAATTCACACCAGTGATGGATTCCAGTTTCCAGTTCCCCTAAAGTACCATACATACTCCATGTCCCATGGTTGCAAATATTTCTTACAAGGGTAGCCACCGAGTACAAAATATAACATAAAGTGAAGATTTTGAAGATTTTTTAGGAAAAAAAAAAAAAACCAAAACAGTACTCTTAAGAGCTTAATACAGCGTTATTTAAGATAAACTTGACATGTGTTGAGACCAGTAAGACCAACACTGCCCTAAAGAGGTTGCAGAGCTGATAATGAAGCAAACTTACAAAGCAATGCATGGAAGAATTCTTCTTAAGGAGGTGCTAAGTCCTGCCACTCTCATTAAGGCTAGCATATAATATTTTGAAAGCAGATCTACTGAACCAGTCAGTGCTTTTGTTGGCTTCATTATTACTAGAGTAGCAGAACTTGTACCCAAAGGTATGGAATTGTTCTGTATTGATGTAATAAAAATTGAGAGATTGTAGCTGGCTTTTACAGAAGATAATAGGCTTCCAGTCTTCTGCTTAGTTCTCTTTGACACAGAAGGGAATATTTGGCATGACCAAACATTAAAAGAATATTTATAAAAAGAATTTCTTTATCAAACAGTGTGTACGCTCATAAGAGATAATTCACCATGTTTCAAAGAATGACGATGCAGAATGCAGGGCTCCAGAGAATATAATTTACAGTATAATTAAAGCTTCAGTTTCTTGAGCAAGTCAACATACTGCCAAAATCAGTATTTTTGAAATACTGAGAAATACTCAGGGACTGTGATGACACCAGAGAAAAATGCAGGAAACAGATCACAGTTCTGATGAAAGCTGTAACTTACGTTAGATTGATATCCCTCTGTTGGAGGAGGAATGACTCTCAACAGAAAAATTATGCCCTGAAAACTATGCCTGAATAGTAACAGAAGCAGAAAACCATAGCCTAGAAGCAGTTTCTTTGAACTCACAGGAACGATTACAGAGCAGAAAGGCGAATCCATCAAATTTAAATTCCTTTTCTTTCCCGTTCCCATATTGTTCATCCCTGACTTTCCCATCTGGTAGGAGAAATTGCTAAGCCACGATGGCAAATATTTTACACACAACTGTTTTGTGAGAACCTAGAACCCAAGACTCCGGTCAGAAACTGTCCCCATCACACAACAACTATTAATTGTCTTCAGTGAATTTCAGGTGCTATCACCATATTGAAATCTTCAAGGGCAATAGCCTTGTTACATTCCACCCCTGTGACACTGAAGGTCAACCAGTTTTTAATCTAATTTACACAAACCTTAATCAGAGATAGCCAAACTCATTGAAACTAAACCAACTATATACAGCAATGCAAGCAACACCAAAATCAGATTCTAAAAGAGCAACAAAATCTCAGCAGTATATTAAGAAGCACCATTCGAATTACTCAAGTTTTGATAACTTTTCTTCATTATTTGTAACATTACGGAATATGCATTATTTACTTTTAGGTATCCAAGTTATTATGCAGTTGACTATACTTTCTATCACCCTATTCTTTTTTATTGTTATTAAGATAATCCAGTAATTTTGCCTTATTCTATTTTTGTGGGCCATTTCTCTGTCATTTCTTATGATTACGTCTGTGACTAAAGAGATTTAGAAATGAGATGGTATTTTGATTGTTTTCTTGGGACGTGATTGTGCTTTAATTTTTCCATTACATTACACTGAACTCTTGCAGCTCCTTGCATCAGTTAACACTTTTTTTAAAAGAAATCTGACGTTACCTGGAGTTTAAAGAGCCTTCAAATATGCCGTATGTTTCTACACAAAGGCTGCAAATCTTGGCCCATTTAGTCAAGATTTTCCCCAATGTACTTAACAGATTAGACTAGTGTCATAGAAAGTATTAGGCACTATCCAATTTATTCTGCAACTCCACAGTTTTTAGAAACATTGATGTTATTACACAGTGCTCTTAATGTTGAAAGGTTGCAGAGTTACAAAGTGCTGAAATATTTAGAGAACACAGCTTTCTTTTGGATTAACAAAAAACTCAGCTACCTTATTAAATTGAAATATTTAGGGAGGGAAATGTGGGAATATGGAGCAAAATTACTTTATCTGTTCTTTTCTTTCTCTTCCCATTGATCAGCACTGACTGACAGTTAAAATAGTGGTTTTGAGAAATACTGGATGGACAGTAATCTGGCCAATCTTGAAGCTTTGAAGGTGTGGTTAGAATTCAGAGAGAAGTCTCCTCAAGAACCTCTGAATTTTAAAGATCTCATGACACATGAATTTATAAGTTTTATTACACAATTAGATTTTGTAAAATACCCAAAGAAAAATATCAGGCATAAAGACCCTGGTACACTGTAGAAGACCTAAGCCTGAGTGCTAGTGTGGATAGCAGCAGATCATCAGAGCTCCTGGATGAGGTACCAGGTCTTACTCTGATGCTTTGAGAAACATACTGTTCTTTCCAAAGAGAAAGAAAACAAACAAAGGTTCTGGGTAGTTCCCTCAATGAACTAATTAAATGAGTAAGAACTTGCTGTCAGACAGCATTAATCTAGCCAGAAGGATTTGAAAAGAAATATTTACATTTAGTCTTCAGACAAGCACTGATTTCACCTTCCTGTTTTTATATGATAATCTTAAATTAGCATTTCCTGCAAACTCTAGCCAAGTTTCTTTCAACTTAAATGAAAGGGGGAGACCACCATTGACTTGCCTCTGCAAGAACTTATGTACTTGAAAAAAACATTTAAAAAAATCATAGAAACTTCATGTCCCATCTGTCACTGATTCCCCATCATGTGTCTATTATGTCACTCTAAATGACATATCACAGATTTAATGATTGTGACAGGTACAGTCCTGAGGAACAAGAAGAACTAGAAGAACTAGAAGAAATTGTACTTCTAGGAACATAGAGGAAACGTCATCCTTCTGAAGCACATCTCAAAGGTTTCCCTGAAGAAGAGAGCAATCTCCCAATTCTCTTGGAGAAGTAGGACATCACTAGTCTAAACCACCTGAGCTTACTTACCTGCCCAGTGTGATTTGACCCTAGTCCCCAGCCATCCCCCTTTTCTTCTCACTTTCTCCAAGAAAAAGTTTGCATTACAGTGGCCTTCAGTGGAAGCCTGAGAAAACTGATGGAAGAATTTATAGCAGACACTTCCAAAGATGGATATGCAACACAAGCCATAGCCGGGACTATCTCATTACATCAATGCAAAGAACTAGCAAAGAAAGCTTTTTTTTACCTCTGCAAATGAACAACAACCAGTTAAAACATCAAGCAGATCCAAGTATGGAGCAGATCCTCTGAGAGGTGTGTCTGCTTGATGCAGTTCTGAATACATTTGCTGATTCAAATCTTATTATCAGATAAGTCAGCCACTCCCTCAGAAATACTTAATGATCCTTACATATTGCTTTGAGTCCTTTTTATTACTGTTATTATCCAGTTTTGAGAAAAGCTATTTTGCTTATATTTTGATTTCTCCAGTGTTTATATAACAGCCATACTATACCTTAAATGTATCTTCACTGTTGGGATTAAACAGCTGGTGTTTCCCAGATCCCAAAACAATAGGACCAGAAGCTTTGTTTTCTCCATAAGCATAAAGGGATACTGTTGCCGTTGTGCCAGCTGTTTCCAAATCCCCAGTGACTACAGTAATCTTCCAGTCTCCTTCTGTAAAGTAAAAAATAAAATCAAATTGCTTTTATAACTGTTACTGATATGTAGCAAGTCACTTGAAAGATATAAAAAAAGGCATAATTTAGCCCAGGGACAGGAACTACTATGCACCTAAGAGGTAATGGTGTTGGGAGAGGCAATAGAATACTACAAATGCTACATCATTCAAACTCATTTTAGGCAAGTCGTGCAGCTTTAAAGGTTTAGGGGGGTTGCAGCACACTGAAGCTGGAAATATGAACAAAGGGCCTAGTGAGATTTCTAGCAATAACCCTGGGGGTCATCATGGAGAAAGCCCAACCTCCAGAATTTGGGTTAAGACAACACGTATAACCAAGAAATGCAACAGGAAAAAAAGTATCAAAGCATCCCAATTAAGCCTAACTTCCTCTCATTTCATGTTAATGTGACACATCAACAAATGCTCTGTCTGCCCAGATGGAGGCATGACATTGAGATTAGCATGAAAAAAGAGGTTTAGGAAAAAATTATGACACTAGACAATGACTCTTTAGGAAATAATTTTGTATAAAGCTTCCCTGATACTAAAATATCATCTGTGTTCCATACAATGTACACAAGTTATTTAAATATCTGAAAGCAGCTTAATATAAATCTTATCTTAAAAAAAAAAAAAAACCCAAGAACAATACATAGCTGGAAAATGCATTTCTACATCTGAAAAGTAGGAATTGTATGCTGTCCACCCCTTCTTCCATTACAGCTTTTGCCTATATGAAACAGGTTCCACTTAATGACTTAAATTCATTTTGTGCAAGATGAGCAACAAATGAAATTCCTCTTATAAATAAATGCCACAGTATACACTGCAATATTATTAATAGAAATCTGTCTGGTAATGTCTGAATTAATTAAATCTGCTGTCTGACAGCAATATCTACCTTGGGTCAGCCCCATTATCCCTCAGTAATTTGCCCCATGGAGTCTGAACAAGAGCAGGAAGTTTGGTCTCCTGTTTTCCAAATTTTTGAGGTCTGGCTGATGCCTGGTTTAGGAAGGTGTTAGATTTTTAACTACACACAAATACACAGCTTGGAATTCAGAAAACAGCAACAGCTTATTTGGTCTGACCAATCAAGCCTGGCCAGAGGGTCGAGGGAGATGATTCTCCCCCTTCTAATCCACTCTGGTGAGACCCTACTTGGAGTGCTGTGTCCAGCTCTGGGAACCCCAGCACAAAACAGGCATGGACCTGTTAGAGCAGGCCCAGAAGAGGGCCTTGAAAGTGATCAGAGGATGGAACACCTCTCCTGTGAAAAAAAGGTTGTTGGTCAGCCCAGAGAGGAGAAGGTTCTAGGGAACTTTTCAATATATAAAAGGGGCTTATATGAAAGACAACGATTTTACTAAAGCCTGTAAGGACAAGTGGGAATAGTTTTAAACAGAGTGGGTGGATTTAGATAGGACATAAAGATGACATTTTTTACAGTAAGTGTGGTGAGGCACTGGAACAGGTTGCCCAGAGAAGTTGTGGATGCTCCATTACTGGAAGTGTTCAAGACCAGGCTGGATGGGGCTTTGAGCAACCTGATCTAGTGGAAGATGTTCCTACCCATGGAAGGGGGTGGACCATGTGCCTCACACAAGAGTATTTGGTGTGTATGCTTTTGGCTACCTGAGACATTTGCAACAAATCAACCTTGCATTTCCATGAAACAGGGAGTTTGACAGAGAGTAAGCTCTATCAATGCCAAAGCTGACCAGCTCTTCTGGAGAACACAGAGGCTGACTCAGAACGAGAGCACTGGGAACAAAACATTCACTGCAAAACCAAGCCCATCTCCACTGAAGATAAGCCAGTTGGATATACATTTAGTTTACTTCTGCTCTTGGTCATCTTTTCTTAGGTTATGGGACAACATTTATTTCTTGCAATTTTTCCAGTATAACCAGACAAGCACAGCTTAAATGACACAACACAGAGTTCCAGCTGTAAGTGCAGAATGGGCTAAGCAGACTAATTTGAGCTATGGAAAGGAGGATCACAGTGTAATGAGCAGATAGAAATTGAACACCTGAAAAAGGCATAGAAAGAAGGAAGGGCAAAAATACTTGTGATCCAAAATAATACTTAGAATATGTTTTGAATATAATTTGTAAAAAAGACTATATTAACTACTTGCTGTAGGGACACTATTTAAGACAAGGTATTGGGGTGTTCATGGATATTGTGATTGTGATCAATCATGAGATTGTTATAATAAACTATGAATAAACATTTTCAAGCTTTCTCCTAACAGCTTCTAAATGGTTGTTGAACCTACAGCACAAAACACTTCTCATAGCTGAGAAAATGCTATATGTTATTAAGAAATGTAATTTAATCTGTGCTGGTTGCAAGGACAGAAAAGCCAAGCTGAACAAATGTGGAATCACAGGTAAAAAAGAAAATTAGAAACTAATAGTGAGAGCAAAACTATATATAACCCAGGAGAAAGAATCATCGCTTGAAATGTTGACTAAAAAACCTGAAATTAAGATAGATCACAAATAAGCACTAGAAAAATACGAAAAACAAATGGAGAGAAAATTAACTTCATGGAAAGAAGGACAACAGCATAAAAAGAAAGCATTAAGTGATTTATTATTGCAATTAAAATGTGAAGTTCAGAGTTTACAAAAATACTCAAATAGTGTACAGCAATCAATGTTTTAAAATAAATACAAATGGTAACAAATTTGTATGACAATTAGTTTTGAAACAGAAAGTCTTCATTAAAGACAGAAGACTAGAGCAGCATTTACCATTTGCTTCTTGCATTTTCAGCTGTTGAATTATTTGAAATTCTGCCAAAAAAAAAAAAAAACCCCAAACCCAAAACCACATTAATAAAGGATCTATCCTGAAACATTAAAGAAAAAGTTTGAAAGAAGAGATGAAAACCACATTCTGTGATTCTGGCAAACACAAGAAAACTTTCCTTCTCATTCATTCCATCATTACTTCTTCACTATCAACTATAACCATTATACAATGCAAACACAAAGTGTATTCTCTCACTAATACAAGAAAGAAATCCACAAAACAGTTAACTTTGATATTTAAAGTGTAAATTCAGGTCAGATTCCTCCAGAGGGAAAAATTGCAACTTACTGATCTTACATCCATAAAGTTACAATAAACCTTACCTTGAGGGTACAGCTCGATTTCTGAATGAATTACACCTTGGGACATAAAAGGAAGCCACCTAAGAATAAGAAAGAAAATAAGGAAGAAGATAAGAATCTTTTTCTTTTTCTCTACCATATCACCATATAACTAAATGATGCACATCTTATTTTCATACTGAATACATAAAACAGCAACGGCAGTCTACTTCTAAAATTTTCATATTTGTTTTGATAAATGTGAAAGAAGAAATTATTTCACCCAAAAAGTAATTATTTTTTGTGCAAACATAAGGGCTGTGTAAGCGTAAAATACCCTGGCATAATACTGTTAATGATACATATTTAAGAACATTTAGGAATATTCTTGTAAGAGCTACCTTTCACAGCTGAAAACGTATTCCGAGTTGTTCTCAGCTTCTCTGACGATGATTTTATCACAGTACCAACACCGGGCCTTGGCATTAGCCTCGCAGCGCAACAGCACCTTCTGCAGTTCTCCAAGAGATACAGCTTCCACTTCAAAGGCATTGATCTAGAAGACAGAGGAGGCAGCTCTCCACAACTTGCCACCACTAAGACAGTCTGCAAGTTGAAGCGTTTTAAAAGCCTGATTAACTCGCACAATGTACAGAGATGCCTTTTGTTTTTAACAGCAGCTGGACTGTATTCAAAGCGGCTGGATCAGAGAAGTTGAATGTCTTCTGATTAGGTATCAGAGAAAAATGAGAAAACGCAACTAAAATCAGACTGCATTAATAATCCCAAATAAATGCATCCAAAATGCTGCACACAACACTTCACTATTGCTTCAACTCCTCACCCTTTACAATTATACTTCTCTAGGTAAAAAACAGTTAACGCTACAATTTCCTTTGTCGATATTTATTTGAAATACAGATTTTTCTCACCCGTTTTCTCTTTTTGGTTTCACCTCCTCTATTTACATTTTATTCTGCTGGAAGATACTGAAATCTGACATGCCATTTTCCCCTCATTATTCATTTAGGCTTATGCTTCCAGTTGGCAAAGATTGTTTTCACAGGAGCGTGAAGCCCATCAGGTGAAAGGTTCAGGTTAGTAATTTTCTGTCACAGTAAAAAGGATATAGCTTTCTCTCTCTAAACATAACGGTCCGGGTCACACTTGTCAACAGAAGGAAAACAAAGGGAAGAACTACACTGGAAAATTCGTATCTGTAAAGTTCTCAATCCTTAGCAAATGGCAGGATTGAGACTGCCTCTGGAACTTTAGTTCTCCCCTGTGTATATGTGATATATGAACACAAGGTATTCTCTCTGAAGGATCCCTGCCTCAGTTGTGCACAGGCGGGACCGCAGCTTTCTAATACTTCTTTTTATCTTCATTATCTTTATGACCCTATGCATTATTTACTGCAATCACCCAAACAGTTCAGTGAAGCAGAACTGATTTCCCCAGTGACTTCACTTTTGCACTTTTTCAAGAGTACCCCAGCTTTCTGCAAATGCTGAAATCTATTTTTTGAAAAGCCATCTGCATAATGTTTCATTTTACCTATACAATTAAAGAACAGACTTACTGCCAAAAGCTGTCAAAGATGCAAAGTAGTTTGGGTGCTCAACTGAGAAACAGAGGGATTATTTTATTGGTGTATTTAGCATTTCAAAGAGCTTACTATGTCCAGAGCAGAATTGTCTTTGAACAAATTTCAGTTACAGCTATGGTTGCTCAGGAAAGTTAAAGTGGTTATGAAGCAGAACAGAAACATACAAAGAGTGCTCATTCGGGGAAGATTTACTTTATGTGGTTTGCCCAATATCACGTGGCAGAGATGAAAATCAAGTTGTTCAAGTCATTCCTCAGCTACGTCTGTCATAAAATTATATATCCCAGGCCCTGTTCTGCCTCTGTACATTCTGCTGTCTCGTTCACCCATTTCCATAACCAAATGCACTTTTAACCAGCCCCTCAGCCACTGCATAAATAATATGTTGAATTTACTATCAGTCTGTCTAGAATAACCCACTCAGGAAACTACTTAAATTCTGAATATCATTTACAATAAAACTTTATATCTAATACATTAGTAATGGTATAAGATATATATTTTATGATAGTATAGGTACCTCTGAAGTTTGCCAGTGGGTTGGTGTTATGTTTTGCATTTTATGTATTGGTTTTTATTTTCTAATTAAGTGTCCCATTAACAGCTTGGTAGCATAACTGTACCATAACTTGTATGTTAGACATACAGGTGTTAATTCTCAATAGCTCCCAGAGAAAGAAATATGCTTAATAGAAAGTGATAAGAAGGCTAGTGGCAGAGCTAAGATTAAATTCAGTAGTTCCTGAAATTCAACCATGAACTACTGCAGAAAATCAGGACCAATGTATATTTTACTTATGGAGGAGATTAAAGGTAACTGAAAGAAAACCAACTGTAAATCTGCCCTGTATTAATCACAGTACTCTACTATTATACCTTAAAATAAATACATAACAAAGAGTCCTACTAAGATCTGAAATCATGGAACAATTTCTGTGCTGTTATTTGGAGCCAACTGTAATTCACCATACCTCGACAGAATGTGTTTTAAATTCATAGGCAGCTCTTATCATCCTAGGGAGATTCTTCAAATTCTTTTCCTTCCCCTTTTCCTGTCTGTGTTTTAACACATTCTAGTCATTTCTGGATCAGTAGACAATTATTTTCCTTAGTTCTTAAAAATCATTTTGCTAAATCTCTGTGATCTATTTTATTAGGAACATGTTAAGACCCACATAAGTTACTTAGTTATATTTATATGGCTAAGCAAATTGTTCTTCAAACTTACCATTCCTCTCTGAAATGTCACTGGTATACCAGATTTGTGCAGAAGTCTTAGACCAGAATCTCCTCTTTTTCCATAGATACAGAGATAAACTGCAGAATCTGTATCAGCTTGCTCCAAATCACCAGTGTAGACGTAAACATGGTACAGAACAACTTCCAAGAATAACCAAAAGAAGAAAATACAAGTTATGTGTAATTGTAATTCTTTTTACTTGCTATTCTAGCTTAATGGAAACAACCCCAGCAAGCTTGATTTGCAAACAATTTTCTGTAATATACCTCAGAAATCAATCTAGCTATCTGTTCTGAAGATTGCTAAGCCCAGATTTATGAGTGTACACCAAATGGAACATAATTCAGATGACACTACTACTGAAAACCAGGTAACTGATATACATGGAACTGTGCAATTGAAGTAGACACATACCTGGATAGACAGGCTTTCCATCTTCCACTACGGGAAGTTCACAGACAAAATCTCTATCATCACGAAACTTTGATAACCACATGTTTCCTGGAAAATTCAGTGTTTTCCTGCTCTTTAGATGATGTAGCGTCACCTAGAGAAGAAGCATTTCAAACTGTGACTCACTTCACTCTTTCTGGTACTTTGCTTCTTAACAGCAAAACTTATTTTTATATCTCTTTCCTCTATCTCAGAAAGCCATAACATCATCAGTAAACATGAC
Organism: Nycticryphes semicollaris; assembly: GCA_013400055.1. Classification (NCBI taxonomy): domain Eukaryota; kingdom Metazoa; phylum Chordata; class Aves; order Charadriiformes; family Rostratulidae; genus Nycticryphes; species Nycticryphes semicollaris. The sequence goes on along the minus strand of VXBJ01005728.1, from coordinate 1,313,054 downwards.
AAACCAAACTGCAGTACGAAAACATTTTTATTTTGGCTACTAGTTTGCAACTTGGCTCCTCACTAGGGAGGATCTTTACTCATACCTGTGGCATTGCAGCTGAAACTGCCAGCTTCTATTCTTTGAAAATGCTCTGGATTTTAAAATTATCTTATCCATGGAACAAATGAGTCTGTAATTGAAATTTGCTTTTTGGCCATAAGAAATGGCACCTATTTCTGTCAGTGAACCTCCTCTATGTAACATTGCAAGACTGAAAACTTCCTGATATGTGAGGTTAGGTGAGACTGAGCTTTTGGAATATGTGGAAAGATTGACACATTTTTAACGTTAAAATGAAAACAGGATAAAACTTAGCACCTACATCCTTCTGATCTTTGGCAAGGAGAAGATACATTGAAATATTAAATTAATTCGTATGATATTTGGCACCTCTACAGCAGAACAGAAGACAACCTGGGTACCAGTACCTTCTACATATTCCTCTGAAGACAGGGAGAATTCAAATTCTCAAGCTATTTGCCACTGTACATTATGATAGCTGTCATGTTTCCGATAACTAAAGCAGTCTTTCCTCTCTTCAATGGGAACAGGTTTTGTTGATCTTGGATTACAACAGTGCTTACTACATTTTTTTCCATAGGCCTTCACTAGCAAAAGGAAATCAGTGCCAAAATTTTGTATTTCTGCAGTCGAGTTTTGAATGTGCATATAGTGTGCATAAGCCTTACAAACAAAATTATGAAAACAAGTATTCACATTCAAATTCTAACATTTAGGAAATCAAGATGATATATAACTTTCTCTCACTCTTCCAATAAAATATTATTTTAAGTAAAATAAACACTTCTTTTAACCCCAAAGCAGGTATTTATTCTAATGGGAAATACTTTTGTAGCAGTGATTCTTAATCTGTAATGTTTATTGGCAGAGCTCCCCCTGCTGATTTATAACAATTGCAAATATAAGCTGCTTTGTCAGAAAAACACAGCTTTCAACCTGATTTATTTCTTTCTGTGAAAAGAAATATTTTAAATCCCAGGGTCACCCTATGAAATTTGGACCCAAAAGTTAAAGAAATATTTTGTAACCACCAGCATGGAAAGTAGGATTCCTGCAACCATTTGAGCAACAGAAATACTTAGTTTTGGTACAGTTATAGTTAAGGTCTTTGGATAATGTAAAAATATGTTACTGCCATTTAATACTGGTCATCTAAATCAGACTTTTTAAGATTAATTGAAGGCCAAAGGATAAACTTGTGTCTTTCACAGACTCAAAATAAAAAGCAGGAGACTAATACTTATCTACAATTCTAAAATAAATCTTACATGAAGGTCAGTGTTACCAAGTTTTTAGTATAAATTTAATCTGGTGAATATCCCTAAGTATCAGGAGAACAGTTAAAACAGAAGCAGAGAAGAATTAATTCACCAAATTGAAAAAAAAACCCGGCATATATTTTTCCATGAAAATGGTCATAATTACGAGCCATGTTTGTGCCAATTAGGACTAGCCTACTCTTAAGCAAACTTTGTTCATTCTTGACTTGCAGTTCTCATGGAATAACTGTTGCTCCATAATTTTCTCTTAAATTTATAGCTAGAATCTTCCTAACACATGCTGAAAAGTACAGGTGAGCTTTCAGAAAGCAAAACTTAGTGGAAACCATCATTACACTGACACTGGTATCTACTAACTGCATGAAATTGGAATAATTGCAAAATAATCCTGCATATTTCCAGCTCTCAGGAGATGGACTGTATCTGTGCTTTTCTCATCTCTAAAGCAACCTAAGAACAAAAAGCAGTAAGAATGTGTCACAACCAGTATTTTTTGATTCATGAAGCTATGGCTTAATGAAAAGAAAGGCTTTTAGTTCATATAAAAATAAATAAAGCAGGAAAAAAATCTCACCTTCTGTAAGTTCCACTCTGATCGTTCATTCAATAACCCATCAAGTTCAAGTCTTATCTTGTAGATGTTCCCAATGTTCTTTATTTTACCCTGAATGAAGCCAGAACAATATAACATAGAAATACACACAAATATACATGTAAATTAGTTATATGAGTTTAAACATGTGTGGTTGAGGCCGCATGCTGATTAAGAAAGGCCATGTCTTGCAAACTAATGCTGTATCCAATTCATGTTTAAAAGAAATTTCAGTCTCACTTTCCCCCACATACAAAAGAAGTAACATCTCAACAGCAAGCACAGGCCAGTGAATTTTACACCTAAAATGGTAACAGCATTGAGAACATCTTGCAAAAAAAAAAAAAAAAAATTCCCTAAACACTTCCCTTCCTGTGTTTTAAATCATTGAATGTGAAAAAACCCAAATACCCAAGTATGTCAAAATAAAGAATATAAATTTTTTTAAGATCTTAAAGAAAAAAACTTCTCAAAGGCTGCAGAAGATCTGCAAAACTTTGGAAGTTACTGATATTATCTTCACTTTCTGATTATGATTTGCATTCATTTACACTTTCTTTGCTCTTTCAAGCATTATACATGCTCTTACTTATGAAATCTACTCAATGCAACCTTATCTGACTATCCCACTAATCTGGGCTTTACTTGAAGATTAACCATTATTTAAAGTGAGCATAAATAATTTTTGATCATTTGTAATGTACCACTAGGTACATTAGTGTATTATCATGTAATTTCTCAAAGAACAATTCTATTAATAAAGGTTGGCAACAGCCTGTTCCGCTCCATCATTTACTTCTAAAAAAAGCTATTTACATGGTACAACAATTATCTCCTTTTCATACTCTTAGAAATACCTACTAGTATATTATCTACTCATTGTTTACCTTCATTAATATAAAGCTCTCTTCTCTTTTCAGAGGTCAGAATTACCACAGTGGCTATATCAGCTTTTAGCTGTCTCTTTGAGCTTTTTGTGTAATAAACTTTTATGTTACAATCACAGAGTTACGATGTTTGAGTCAAAGATTTCTAGAGGCAAACAACTATTACTCTTGATTTCCCTGACATTGAAATGCACTCAGTAAATTGCAATGATTGTTTGAGAAAGAATCACACTTGTCTTTGCATCGATATCATTGCTACATCAACCTGAATTTCATTAACAAAATAAATGTTAATTACAGACTTGCAACACTGATATCACAACATGGTTTTTTGTCTTTTGGTTTTTGTCTTTTCCATTGGCTTAAGAAAATAGCTTTGTTTTGTTGAGGTGGATTCTGATATCTTTGCTTATGCTGCATAATATTTGTCTCTATAAACAGCCTTACTAGATGTAACCTGGAGATTTCGAGACTAAAGTGGCAGTAAAATAAGGGCATGTATACAGCTTGACTGGGTTTTTTTGGTTTTTTAAAAAAGTTACATCCTCATTTCATGCATCAATACAAAACATAAATGTACTGGACTTTGTCAGACAGCAAAGAGTGACTTCTGCCTGAAACAAGCAGAACCGGAAGAAACCCTCTGGCAGCCTTGATTTTTCTCACACAGTTTTAGAAAAAATGACACAGGCAAGGACTGCTCACATGGGTAAGGTAAGAGAGGAAAGGCCACATATTAACGGTTTTCATTTCTCAAGATAGTTCTACATGAATTTTTCATGGTTAGGCTTACTGCTGATAAAGTGAAAGGTTAAAGAGAACTGACTGTCTGATTATTACAGGCTTTTGGAAGCCGTTTTCTTCCTACAATTCATGACTAGAGTTACAATTAAGTTGATTACTTTAAAAATAAAAGTTGGTGTCTTCTGCTCTAGAAAATACCAATGAAAACACATCAAACTTGAAGATGCAAATGGTAAAAAAAACAGATGTAATCTTTTTAAGTCTTGCATTCCTATCTTCAAGACTTATCCTACTAAACAAGAACAGGATAAATTTTAAAAGGAAAAA
>VXBJ01005728.1:1206285-1309131 GCA_013400055.1 Nycticryphes semicollaris | reverse complement strand
ACAAGAGAAGAAGAAGAAAGAGCTCTTAGTCATAGGCTTTTTCATTGTGGATTTATCTACTACAGACTAAAGAGTGAAAAGCACTTGGGTGACATTTGATGTTTCATGCCTGAAAGCAAGAGTGTCAGCATGATGTAAAGAATCATAGTAGTAGCCCCAGGTCCTGAGAGAAAGATTCTGCTCTCTCACAAGATCAATATCCACAGCACACAGCCATAATGGCCAATATCTATTTTAGAGAAAAGAAATTGGTCCATCTCTTAAGAATATATGGATTAACATTGCAAACATACTATTACCCAATCCTGCTTATAAATTATTCACTAATTAGGAGAACAGGACTCCCTGTGGATCATAATATATAGCCTACATGCTTAGAAAATGAACATTACATTTGGTTATCTTCTGCCTATGTCTTATTCATAGAGACTGTTATTATTAATATTATTGACAGTAACAATCTTGGTTTGTGCCAAGACTGAACTAGAAGAGTTGATGAGGGCAGAAAAAACAAAATTGCACAAAATATGAAAAATGTAATTTCTTTAGTTAGCTGAAGAGAGCAACATGTTATATGTGTCTCAGACAGAAAGATTTAAGTAAAATAGAAGTTTTAGCCTTGTTGGTAATTTCATCTCAGCCTACCTAGACATAATTTCATTATTATTATAGAGGTGGAGTAATTCTTAAATAATAGCAGAATTCTTTGCACTTTCATGACGTGATAACATGTAGTTTGTGTTGGGCTCTTAGTAATTCCACAGGTAAAGTTCTGGCATTTCAGCTATTTATACATGGCCTGAAAAAAAAAAGGCTTTCTCCCTTAAAAGAACAGGTTCCACAATATACATTTTAGAGTATGCTTTTAAAACTGTATGCATGAAGATTTCACTACTAAAAATCCCCAAATGATATACAAGGCTTACGTCATACAAGATTTGTTTAGGAGTAGTTTCTAAAGCTAGTTTCAAATCAATTGCCTTCAAGGAATCAATTTACTCTTGCAGTTATCCCATTTGGGCTACTATATGAGAGAGAGAGGGTTAAAAGAAAGAGTATTTCCTCTGTTGGTAATGATATGCACAAAACTGATTTAATGCAGAATTCATAGAGATTAGATGGAGATTTGTTTTATGCAGTGAACATAAGAGGAAGACATTTTTTTTTTTCACGTGACAGAATAATATTTGGAAAGGTACACATTAGAGTAATGTTCTCAGCCTTCATTAGGTACCTGAAATTCATTCTCCTCTCTGGGAAGAAACAGCTGCTTTCTGTTGTCCTTGCAAAGAGTTATTGGTCCAGCTACTCCTCTGTCTCCATATATCCAGAGAATGACATTTGCTTCAGTCCCTGCATTTCCTGTCAGCACTGACACTTTCCATTCATCATATAAAGGAAGGGGACACTCACCACCTTGGGGATTTCTCATTTCCTCTGTGAAATACAGAACATTAGTGGGAGATGAAAATCGACATGAAACTGCCAGTCGCTGTTGTAACTTCAGCACATAAGGAGACCATAACAGAGAAGGGATTGTATTTTTTCATGGCAAGTGAGATAGTCTGAAAAGATTGATTTATGTTTCTTGTCTAGACCAAAATGTACTGATTAGTTGGGCTACAAGAATAAACTGGAAAAGAACAAGTATTGCTCACATGCACTACCTTCTTATTATACTTTATACATATTCTGGTGCAGAGTAAGGATGCTGTGATGCAGAACTATGACCATTAAATCAGCATTTCTGGTTCCTCAGCCTGACATTTAGGCATTAGTAGAATTATCTGTAAATACTCCTCTAATCCCTCGTGTGGGGACACTATTAGCAGAATCACATGTCTGACAATTATAGAAATTTTCATTTCAAATGAAAAAAATTACTCAGGAAATTAACTTTCTTCACATTAAATATTAATTAAATAGTGTAAAATACTCACAGCACAGTATATCCTTGCCCAACCTTACTTACTCATACAGTGCCAGCAGTTGGGCTAAGGCACGTTCTGCATAAATGAGACAATAGCAGCACAGTATCAGTTTATGAATAAATTTCACAGCTTTAATAGCTCAGCAGATATATTTTTGGAAAACATATATTTCACTTTAGAAAAGCACCCAGTGATCTTTCATCTACTCTCTCTTAAGAGAAAAATATTTATATATGCAAAGGTGTCAAATGGCACCTCTGACCATGAGATAAGTAAAAAGAGACTCTCAAGGATCAAATAATTTAGAGTATTCTAATCAAAGTGGAGTTTATGAACATCAGATATATAGAATGCTACTTTTCAATAATGAGACCACTGACCATGAAGTCCTCTCCAAAAGAGGCAGTCTTTGCCCCCAGGAATTTATAACCTGATCTGACAAAAGAGGAAAATATAAACCCAGAATTTGAAAAGATGAAGCCACACATTGTCTATATTCTGTGTCCTAAAGGAGTTCCCAAACTGCTCTTCATGAAGCCTTTTCATGCGACTGCAAAGAGGCGTTTTAATATGCTAACCATAATGAATATAATCTGTGCTGCAGATTAATTTCCTTTTGTATCCCCCAGCTCATTCTTCATCCATTAAGTAGCTTTCTATGAACCATGATTTTGCAGGCCAGAGGCTCCAAACACATAATGGAATTAACTCACAATTTCGCAGAAGTCATAAATAGCCACTGATACGGATTTGTTGAAGAATTCCCAGTGCAAAGCTATGTATGCTCCTGCTGCACCGCATACCTTGCTATCAGAGCCCTTTGCTTTTTCATTTGCTTGATTAAAATACTGAACTGGGTTTCTCTCAGGTAGAGTTTTTACTTTCACTTATTAAACTGCCTTTTCCTCAAGGAAGAAAAAAAAAATAACCTGAACACCCACACCCTAAAACCAAACCAAAACAAAACAATAAAACAACAAACAAACAGAAAACCAAGTGATGCAAAAGCAATCATTCACCCCCAGCAGAATGATGCCCAGCCTAGTCCCCAAGGAAAGACCACTTTGGAAAAACTCCTCTCCAGCAGGTTTTACTGCTGAGCATGACAATCCATGGTACAGAGTATCAGTTGGGGTGAGCTGTCCATTCTCTTGCCATCATCCCCCCCACCTACTCACTGTGGAGTGGAAAACAGAGATGGACTCAGTGTCAGCTCAGCAACAGCTAAAACATCTCTGTGTTAAAGCACAGCACCAGACAGACTGCTACAAAGAAAATTAAGTTCATCCCAGCCAGGCCCAGTACAAATACCGAACAAAATAAAGCAATATCTATGACAGAAATTTCCAAAAGTTATCTGATTATGCTTTGCTGCTGGCATTAAAAATATACGTTTGAAGACAAAATGAAAACCAGTTTTGAATCCTTGAGACTTGCTTCTCAGTAAACTTTTATGAGCAACAAATTTCATATCCTGCTGAAACATCACTGAAGTAAATTGGGTAAGTGAAGAAGGATCAGTTTAAAGCTGGAACATGATCCTGATCATCCCTTTAAATTTCCTCAAATGTCACTTGTGGTATTAAATAAACCCTTTTTTCTTAAAAGTTGTACTTAAAAGCATTTATATAGTTGCTTGGATCATCAGGTTTCCTATAGGTTAAATCAACATGGTCACTAAAGCACCAAACCTGAATTCTGGTCCACTAGCAGTGAATTCTTAACAGATGTGAAATAATTGCACAAGGAATTGCAAAGGATTTAGGCTTAAGTGTAAAGTTCTATAAATAATAAGGGCTAACTTCTGGAATCAGAGGATATTTCAGCCCTGGTAAAGACTCTGAAATTTGGTTAATCAATTTTTAAGAAAGTCAGAACCATAGCAGTATGACTTTTGCAAAAGCGCTTCTAATGGCAGTAGTATGAATCTGGAATGGTTATAGTAATTTAGAAATAGGCAATAGTGTCATAATAATTGCTTGAATTCTTCCTCATGATTGAGAGCAAGTTGTTCTGAAATTAAAAAGAAAATCCATGCACCAGAAAAAGCAAAAGGCAAGCATCTTATGTTCACTGGAATAAAAGTTAATAACAGTTGTCTTTCAGTGACTGACATAACAGAACTATAGCAAAGTAGTTGCTTTGGTATAATAAGTATTTTTGAGAACCTGCTATGTAACTTTCTTTAACTGTAGTTACCTAGCTCCTCCCCTGTAACTCTGAAAGCTAGAGTTCCTTCTAGATGTCAAAAACCGCATCTTTCTTACAGGACGAAGATTCAAAGTTTGACAAAATGCCCAGGTATTCAAGAAGCGTAGGGAATCCCAGGCTGCTCCATATGCTTAGCACAAGAATTCCATACTCAGGCTATCGCTACCCAGAGTGGCTACTGCAACCTCAGCCTAATACCTCTTGAAAACAATTATAATGCACAAACAATTCACAAGCTTGGAAGGTTTTTTGCTTTGTAATTTACTGGCTCTTCTTACAATGGAAATAAGTGGCATTGATTTGTTACAGGCTAAAAATATTCCAGTCTGAAAAGAGGATTTGATGGTTACCCTGCATTAGTCATGGGAGTTTACACACATCATGACACCATGCTGTAAATCTATTGCAGTGAAAATTCATTCTGATAGGCCTGCATGAAAATGATCGAGTCGTCATAATCCTTCACAGTTTCATAAAAATAACTTTGCTTTTATATTTACTTATCTAAATCTAAAGCAAAAAGAAAATTATCTTTTCCCAGAAGATCATATGAGTGAGTGACATTCTTGAAATAAATCATCAGAAAAATACATCTCTAGAGCAGAGGCTTGGACAATAAAGCTGATGCATTTTTATTACAACTTTTTGTATCATCATTTCCAATGTAAACGAAATGGAAATGAGATCAAATTTTATTTGCATTTTATTTTCTCTCGTAAGTAAAATATATTAAAAATTAATAGTAACTACCAGTATTCCAGACATGCAGGAAAGGAGCATAGAGGATATAGAAATTATTTCTCAGAGGTATAATTTTTTAATACCAAACCACAACAATGGTCTCAATGTCACAGACTGTTTCTGTGTCATGGAAGCTAATGACGTCTCTCTCCTTGCATTCACTGGCACACACAAGCATGTTCTCAGCATTTAAATTTAAACATTGTTTGAGAAACACAGGGAGAATCAAAGAGGAAATCCCCAGTACCAGGTTGTTTAGGAAGTCCTGTAAGTTTTTTGCACACTCGCCGGCTGATATATATGACACAAGTCTATATTTTCAGCAGGGCTGTTGATTTTGGATTGCTTTTGGTAACAGAACAGTAAAAGAGACAACAGAAGAGTAAAAAGGGCTTTAAAAAAAAAGAAAAGCCCCACAATTTTTGGTTTGAGTTTTTAGTGTCTTCCACTTCACCTCCTTTATCTCTAGACTTTATGATCCTCTAACCATATATATATATATATTATTTCCCTTCTGATTTTGACAGCACATTTGATCAGTCTGGAGTGTGTAACACGGTGTCTTGCATGGATTTTAGCTAACTTGTCTCCGACACCCACTCTAATATCCCCAGCTGTTAAGCAGGAACTACGACCTGCCATCATCCTTGCACAGTGAAAAGTTTCCTGAGGAACAGAGAACTCACTCCTCAAGGGGAGAAGACCCAGCTGCTTTAGCACAGTTTTCAACTTAATTAATCCTAAACTAATTATTATTTGTGCAAACAACAACCAAAACACAGCTACTGGTTAGCAAACACAGACATAAAAAAGACGGCCTGGTCAGCCTAAGGGTTGGTCTGCTCTGAGTGTGGAAGGTAAGCACACTGCTGGACTGTACACTCAATACCAGCATCACCCTTTTTTAAATGTCAAGTGAGAGTACAAAAAGCAATTGAGTACTTAATGAATATCAATTAAAAAATTAAGGCTCACCTCTACACGTGAAAAGTCAGTTACCTTTGAAGTATTCTAAGTGAAAATATCTTACTAAAAATGAGCTTTCTTTTTTTGAAGGGCAGAGTAACTTTGATATTTCTGTTTTGATACTTCATTTTTACTTCTTTGATATTTCATTTTGCATAAGCAGGGTCCACATTCATAAATGTCAGAAATATTTCTTATAGTGTTATAGACTCCATGTAACCAATTTCACGGCAGATATTGCTTCTATAAAAGGATCCTTTGTAGCCAACCCTAAAAACATCTGGCTTCTTTGAAAACAGATTTGATGGCTTGTCTATTGCTGCCACCAGCAGCTGACATCCCACAAGACTTTGGGAAGGCTTTGTGACATAGTGATATAACATGAAGTTATAAACATGAAGATTAGAAACAGAAAGTGGATGTTTTGAGCTAAAAAAGGAAACTACATCTCCAGAAAAAAAATAACTGTAATTAATAATAATCCACACCTATGCTTTGAATTTAACCAGGACACTTAACTGAATTTATTTAAAATCCTTCTTGATAAGTCACCTTATACCCTAAGAACAGCTATACCATATTTGCTATCTTGTTCTCATTGGCAGACTTTTCATGTATACTTTGAAATAGCAGTCTGAGGACCAAGCTCAGCACCAAGACAGCAGCAGCCCACCTGAAATATTGGCTACATGATTGCCTTTGGGATCCCTTTAGCTGACTAAGCATGTCTCCTGTAGTGGAAACTCTAATATAATCTTGTCTTTAAAGCTCACTCAAGGTGAGAGATATTTTTCAACCATGAGAATGTGCCTCAGTGTGCTATGTGGAGCTCTGTAGTTTCCATTTTTCCCTTCTGCTTTTCAGGGCAATGTGACACAATGCAGGCTGTGCAGACAGTGTCCTTGGGTACATTGAATTAAGAGAGAGACAGGAAGCAAACATGATCATCCCCACTCCATAAAAGATAGATCATTCCCTGTTTTATTGAGTTCCTTAGTCACACCTGATTTGGTTACTAGGATGATGAATATTCCTTTGAGGTTTTTGAGTTGGGGAAGTTATTGTCTTAGGCCATTTCTGCAACTTCTGTAGCTAAAGAAGGTTGTTTTTTATTTTAGTAAAACACATCTGGTAGACTATCACTGCAGAAGCATGACCAGAACACTGTTTATCTATTCCTACCTACCTACAAGTAGGTATAAAGCTGGCATGCGTTGCACCAAACCCTTACTCCTTTTCCCAGTGAAACATAAAGCAGAAAACATAGGTGGGAGAGAGAGCATAAATGAGAAATATTCCATTACTTTTAATGAGTTTTGGATTTGGCTCTGTATTATCTCAGTTTCCACAGAAATAGACCTTATGATAGATGGCTAGTTACTTTTTAAACAAAAGATAACATGAAATTGTTCAACAGTTGCATGCTGATTGTTGTCTTATCAATAAACCACATCCAATGCCCTTTTAAAAACAATAACTGGTAATATGGCTTACGTTGCACACATGCATCCATAAGTCAATGGTCTAGAAAAGCTATTCCTTGTCCTTCCTGAGGCAAGTCATTGCCAACGCGTGTGGTGGACAGACATAACGTAATGCTGTATCACAAACAGTTTGTAAACTGTTGCTTACTTGAGGGTGGAAAAGTTGAAAGGCTTTGAGATACTGGCTTCTGGGCCTTTGCTAGTTGGAGTTGAGATTCTCTGAAGTCTTTCGTCTCTTGACTGGGTGCTGCAGATGTTCCCATAGGCTCTTCCCGGCCAACTAAAGCAATGAAATGTAATTTCTGTCACTAGTTACAAACAATTTTCTTTTTCTTGCTTGGAAGTTTCATACATGTTCTGTGACAAACACTAATAACAGATCTCACAACTGTTCAACACTGTGGACACCAAAATCTTTTCTCCACGTATTGCACAGCCACTCACTATTACTAGATTTCATTGTTAGAAGTGTGCCACAAAAAGTGGGAAAAATCTGCCATAACAGTAAAAGTCCATTTACTGCTTTGAAAATCTAAGTAATAATTTAACATTGATGTACAAACAGACTGACTTGGTAAAAAGTAGTTTTCCCCACAATAAGCTTCTCCACTCCCCTGATGTTTCCTTTCTTAAGGGTGGGAATGCTGAAATGAAAACTGCTAGAGGCCATTTCTGATAATACGAAATGGCAAACAGACAGTCTTGGTCGCTCTCATAGAAAATATTAGTTCCTTTTATCTTCCTTTTACTGGCTGACAAGGATTCAGGAGAACTCAAGCCTGTAATGAAGTAACATTTAGCTTCATTTTAATGGCATCACTAAGCCCTGCTTTGTTGAGAATTTCCATTGAAACCCCTGCTCTTCCAAAAAGTAACAAAGGAAAATACTTTTGTCATTCCTACAAGGACACAGTGACCGAAATTTTCTTGTCACATTGTAGCAAGTAAGGACTGAACGGTAGGGATGCCATTACAGTGACTTTCATAATGCCTCTGTATGTCTTGGTCACAATATACCTAGAACAATTAATAATAAGACTGGTTGTATGTTTTGATACTTTCCCTTTGCTGGTCAAAGCATTCAAGATGACCTTGTTCTGCTTGTGTCTGGCAAGAATCTGACCAAATTTTCAACTTCAAACTGATTGCCAGTTTCGTATTTTCACGAGATATTTTATTTCTTGATCTTCGTGACTACAGGCACTGTAATTCCACTGTCTTCTGTAGTTATAATCCAAGTCAGCTCACTATGTTTGGTAACCAATTGGTCACTAAATTATAAACTTCATTCTCCTGAAGGAGAATAGAGAAACAGAAAATCCAGTGATGAGTGACAGTGACTCAGAGTGTGCTGAGAGCTAATTTCTGATTCCTGGCTAGTTGACTAGAACAGGTCAGTTCCCCAGTTTTCCGACTGCAATAGCACTCAAACCTGATTATTAGCCAGAAGAATCGCATAATCCATATAATAGTAGGAGAAGTACAATGTATTTCTCATCATTAAAAAAAGAAACTGAACATTGCCAAGCAGGCCCCCTTCTAAAGTCTACTACTTTCCCTATAAAATCAGGACAGACTGTGGGGAGAGATCTGAAAGCAAGACAACATCTCCCAGGCTTTCATAATCTGTGGCCAGAATATGGACTAGACCCAGGAAGTCAACTCCATCTTTAACTTGTCACTTACTTCAATTNAAAAAAAAAAAAAAGTAGATTTCTTCCACATCATTTCTTGTTATAAAAAGAAAGAAATGAAAAAAAATTAACTAGCTACATAGGAGAAATCAAGTGTGGACACAATAAACTTTCACTTTTAAAATTACTGAAACACAACAAAGGAAATTATGTCAATGTAGCCTTTACAATGTTGCTTTGAATTTGTAATTCAGAAATACTAATCAAACTATAGCATATTAAGAGATTACATACATTTGATGACCTGTGGGTAGAAATAGATGTTTCTCTCTCCAGTGTTAATGACTGGCTTAGTCTGACCATCCGGCAGGAGACCAACATATATCCCTTGATTTCGCATTGATTCTAGACTTACAGATCCAGTTTCAAAATTCTTCTTAATTTTAAAGTGACAGTATTCATCACCTGTGCCCTAGGAAATTGAAAACAGAAATGTGAATTCAACTATTGAATGGATGTTTCTTAGCACTTAAACACTGTTAACTTCTAATAACATTTCAGATTAACTTTAGGTTCTTCATAATGTCCTACATTATTACACACACACATGTATATAAATATCTTAGCACACACACGTATATAAATATCTTAGCCTTGCTTATTCCTTTGTGAACAGAAAGATGGACCACATAATTTTAAGTGAAATATCACATATGAAAGCATTCTGATTTCTGTTAGAATTTAGGGAACGTCTGGGATATATTCAAAAGGAACTCCCCATTTAATCATCTTAATTATTTATTAGTGGGTTTTATCATAAATTTATTTAGACTCAGTACCACTTTAAACCCCTGAACATGTTTGTGCTCTGCCACATTCAAAACAATTATACTAGTTCGTATAAGCAAACAGACAGCGGATTATTAAACACTGAGTCCAAATGAGCAAATTCTCTGGATTTTTGCTCTCAAATGTAAATTTGCAGCAGTTAAACTCTTAGCAGGTAGGGAATATTAAAGGTCCAAAAATCAGAATATTTCACCATCCCCCATGTTTAGTTGTATTACTAAATATAAAGGCTACTGGTGAGGTATTTCAAAAGCAAACTCTATACAGTTGCCTGATGAAGAAAAAAAATAAAAATCAGGTTCTTCATTTCAGACAAACCACAACCATTTGTAAAAGCTAGGCAGTCAATGTCATTTCAACATCTTCCAAACTCACACCAGTATAACTGTGGCTGTTTAATAAAAATCAAATTAATACAACAAAATATTGACAGTCACCAGCTATCTAGCAACAAATAAATTTTAACTACATACACATCCTCAATAGTTTCAATATACTATCTTTACTTGGTCAAATGAAGGAAAAGTTCTGAAAAAATTTAAATATCATTAATGTTTTATCCCATTTTTATCCAAGCAAGTAAAAAAAATATATATATATATTCTATGCTTTCACTGATAATTTACTCAAGTTATCTGCAGAAGGAAATACAAACAAGAACTGCTTACTGTTCCATTGCACTGGTCATCTTTGATCTTCAAATACATTCTTGGGTTTCTCACACTTTCAAACATGCAGACTCCAGAAGCGATTTTATGCACCTTCCAGTAGGATTCCTGCTGCTGCTGTCCTGCTCCATTGCAGCTCCCATCAGGTCTAAGGGACAGAGCCTGGCAGAGACTTGTGTTAAGCAGAATGATGGCACCATGGTGAAACACACCCTTCAGGTCAGAGAAAATAAGTCATTTGTCAAAAGCACAGCTTTTCTCCATATTAAACTTTTATATTTATATCACAGAATCACAGAATGATGTGGGGTTGGAAGGGACCTCTGGAGATCATCTAGCGCAACTCCCCAGCCAGAGCAGGTCCACCTAGAGCAGGTTGCACAGGAACGCATCGAGGTGGGTTTTGAATGTCTCCAGAGATGGAGACTCCACCACCTCTCTGGGTAGCCTCTTCCAGTACTCCGCCACCCTCAAAGTGAAGAAGTTCCTTCTCATGTTTAGATGGAACTTCCTATGCTCAAGTTTCTGCACATTACCTCTTGTCCTGTCACTGGGCATTACTGAAAAAGGACTGGCCTCATCTCTTGACACCAACCATTTAAGTATCTATAAGCATTGAAAAGATGCTCCCTCAGTCTTCTCTTCTCCGAACTAAAAAGACTCAGGTCCCTCAGCCTTTATTCCTAAGAGATGATCTAGTCCCTTAATCATCAGGTTGTTCGTACTGATTTATTTTAAGAACTTATTAAGGCATTTCCATGTATAAAATGTATAATGAATAAGTTCCAAGTAATTAAAGTATACCTCCAGCTTTGAATATTTGCTGCTGTCTGTGCAGACACTAACTTGGAGGGAGGAAACCCTCCACAGCTCTGCACCTCCTTGTTTTTTGTTGTTCAGCAGCACACTGTCCAGAGCACAAGGGACCTGGCAATCTAAGGAACTTGTTCTCTTTTTAAATTAAGTAATTTTCCACATAGCTCTTGTGTATGTTCCTACCTTCCTGCTTTTCTAAGGTTTACTAAAAAGCTTAGGAGTGCATCTTTTCTATGTATCAGCCCACCTTATTTGCATGTACC
Source organism: Nycticryphes semicollaris (assembly GCA_013400055.1). Taxonomy (NCBI): domain Eukaryota; kingdom Metazoa; phylum Chordata; class Aves; order Charadriiformes; family Rostratulidae; genus Nycticryphes; species Nycticryphes semicollaris. Next base: position 1,297,568 of record VXBJ01005728.1, on the reverse strand, counting down.
AGGTGCAGTATCAGCATCTCTCACCCCAGGAGAGCAGTAAAGGAACACTCAAGTGATGTCTACCTGTTAAACTATAGTTTAGATCCACCTGGTGGAAGAGGATCACTTTTGGCTTGCAATACTCTGACATTTGATTAGAAACAATCTCCTAACAGTAAATTTTAGAAGAGTCTTCTCAATTTCCCTCTGCCCACCTTACCTTAACATGCACAACAAATTCTTTGGAAAGCCCAGCATATCCTGTTGTTTCGTCAGCTACTTTCCCTTGAAGATTGAATGTAACAGTGTGACCTGGGTTCCTGGCCGATTCAAGAATGGCACAACCATTTGGCTGAAGGTGAACACAGAGTTCACAGCAAGACTTGTCTTTGTTCTAACAAAGTCAAAGTAGAATTAGTAAATTATTCTACTGGATGTGACAAAATCCAGAACAGAGAGTATCACAAGTGTTGTTCAGGTTTCTACAATGTTACCACTCTAGTAAGAAAATGCCTTTATATTTTTCAGATTGGCCGTCCTGATACCAAAGTCCTTGAAGTTGTGAACTCTGGAATTTCAAAGCACAGAAACAGTTCATCTTAAGATAACAAATCTGAAGATAACATGAATGATACTTAGGTCCCTCAGTCGTTGAGAGAGCTGGAGTCTCTAGTGGCAAAGAAGGCTGGAATATAAAACTGATGTAGACAGACATGAACTACAGCAGCCTTCTTCTACTAACCCTCCTTCGTTTGCCTCTGTGTTTCTCCTCACTCATTTATACCATTCTCACAGAAAACTCTTAAGGAGTCAGAAGGTTTACATGAAAGAGTAAAGCAACATACTGGTCTGTTCAGGTTTGCAGACCACATGATCCCATTGTGTAAAAGATAGAATATAAAAAAGACATATTTAAATACTTTATCAACTACACCATCATTCTTTTATTTAAATAAAACTACTTTTAATAAATGTAAAATGCTAATAATCAGCCCAATATTTTAAAAGACTTCTGGCTTATATCATCAAACATTATTTCAGCATTTTTAAGACTGCAATGAAATAATATGTACATGGAAAGTTTCCACGGAACTACTTTCCAAAGAAAAAGATTCACACTGAAAAAAACCTTATCAGATTTAATATACTTTTAAAAGTAAAGGACTAAATTTTAGAAATATCTGCAAAACAAATGAGCCAGCATATCCTCAACATGTAATTAAGAATTTATCATAAGTACAATTGCAATTTTTATAATGTCATTTTGGTTTATATTTACCAATCTTCATTCCAAGGACCTCAAAAAGTTTTAAATTACTTTTTTTTTCCATATTCCCTGAGAAAAGGAACATATTGCACAACTAAAATTAGGAAAATTGAGATCCAGATTTTGTTCTGTATGTCACTCAAACCCATAAAACATGTCAGTGGCAAAGCAGAAAAGAGAAAGTTAAAATTGAAGTATCCAGTTAATAACCTCTCTGGATTAAGACATATTGCAATGTGACAGACTGGAAGGGGTTCCTTGGATGAGAATTACTCTAATGAACATAAACACTAGAAAGTCTTGCGAGAAGGTCTGACAATTTGCCTGGCAGCCTCATGCTATCCATGTGGAGAAAGGCTCCTGAGATTATCCTATTCCTGCTAATGACAAGGCACATCATGCAAAAAGGGAATGGGACTAGCTTTCACTATGAGATTATTCACCAAATAAAAGGAAGAACTCAAAAAAGTAAAAGGGAAACAGCTTCTTCCCCCAGCAGTGGAAGAGTTTACTCAGAAAGAACTTAATTCAACAACATCATTTGCTTGCTTGTACACCATGAGTGCTGAGAAGAAAGGCAATAGACTTTGAAGATGGGATGAAGCAAACCAAAATGGATCAAAGCAAATCTGGAATTCCAGTAGGCTTATGACAAGCACATTACTTAGAAAAAATTTCAAAGGAAAAATGGGCATGTAAAATCAATGCTTAGAATTTATACTTATGCAAAAAGAAGAATTATTAGGGCATTCCAGGTACCTTGTTGGCATGTGACAAAATGATCTAAGTTAGAGCTTGGAATAACCAGGTGATCCTGCATCAAAACTTTTAGTCCATTAAAAATCCTACCAAAGCTTAACAAGTATACTGTGAGAAAACAAAGTCCTATGTCTAAATTTGCCTATTCACTGGCAATTTCCTGGGTTCAGCTTTGCAATCTTAGCTCCTTATCTGACTGGAAACACAATTGTTTATTAGACAGATTAAAAACTGCATTATTTTTAATCAGACTATGAAATGTAATTATGAAACAGAAATCAGTAACAGCATTTCCTACCTTTCCAATTACATGGCCATTGACAAGAGCAAGAGCAAGATGTGGCATCTGATGGCTGCTGAATATACATATATTTCTCCTTTTGACATTTACATCAAAAAGAGCTAAGAGTTAAATGAAAAAAAAAATAGTAGAACTATTAAAGTCTACTAATTCCTATTTGCATTTAATTATGATTGATGGTTTATCATTTTCAAGGGAAAAGAATGGAGTGTTTAACTCAACAATTTAACCCCTCTGATCAATGAATTCCCTCATTCCTTCAGGAAAGGGTGTCTAGAGACAAATGTCTACTTCACCACCTTGAGGAGAAAAACCCTGAGAGATAACGAGAAGGCACTAATATATTTTTATCAACATAGATGTTTTTAAAAAAATCCATAAAACAGAGCTGACTGGTGTAATGAACTGGGCTACAGCAATGAATTTACATGATTTATAGTTCAAGTAGGGAACACAAAGCTCTCAGGTAGGAAAAGAGAATTCATTTTCTCTGTATCCACATTAGAATTTGTAAAGCAAATTTTGCAGCATAGATCATGGCTTCTAAAATTTTAAATCTGGCCAATTTTCCAAACAATTGCCTCTTACAGCTACAACCTACTGATGAAAGCTAAAGCACTGCCATTTTTATTATTCCCAGCAGCAACAGCTGATTTTTTAAACAACTCTTCTACCAGTACTTTATGTTGCCCATTTGTAAGACGCAGCTGTCTCCGGAGGACTCCTGTGCTGTCCATAATTTAAGATTTTCAGGGTGTCATTGGGACTGTGAAAATTATACAGCCACGGATCACGTCAGAACGACGCCACATATCATAAAATATGGATGGATTTTCCACTCCTTTGACCAAGACAGGGAGGGCACATAACTGTCACGATGAGTCTCTGCTTTCAATAGAGATAAAGCTTCCTGCTAAATTACAAAGCTTTAGAACAAATCATCTGATATAATTTGCCATCACCACTTTGAAGACCTTTGAATTCTAGTTCTTTAGATTTGCTGAAGACAAATAAACAGTTCTGCCAGTATCTGAAAAGCAGAGTTTTCTATTAGGAAAGGCAGGTAGATAATTTATGGCAGAGAACTTTATTCCAAAGCACACACAAGGAAACAGGGCTCCCAAATGAAAATTTAAACAACAGTTCCCAAATCGGCACTTGCAGACTTCCATTGCACATGGCTATTCTGGACATTTTATAAATTAATGCACTTATAAGTAAAACAAACAAATTTGAAAGAAGTTATGGGAGAAAGATGTTGTTCTGAAGGCAGAAGTGTTGTACGAGAAGTGCCTCTGTTAATTTTGTACTTGTGTCTGCTTTGTACTCTGAACTGCAGAAAAAATATGATTATTCTTGGGTCACAGTCTCTGTTCCTCTGATATCAGGGCAAATTTATCATATTGTTTGGAAAAATCAATCTCTTTGTGATTACCAGTCTAAGTCCTAAGTATTACTAGATCCTAGGGAGGTTGCAGATGAAACTACCCATTTTTCTGACTTCTCATCTAGATTAATTAACTGCCACTTTATACCAATTTTGATTTGGTCTTTCTTTCTAATAAATTTAATTATATATATCATCTTTAACTATTGATATTTCGTAGTTGTGCATCAGATACCACTCTATATATTACTCACTTAAAACTGTGGAGATAACACTCGTATGAATTTTACATCTAGAACGTAAAAATGTACCAAAAGGGTACAGAATGCAATAAAAATGTCACGTTTATGTCTGAAAAATACCGTTAGAAATGCATTAATTTATAGACAGGAAAGTGCATCTAGATCAGGAAACGGTCTGCAGTATGAACTTGAATTCTGCATGTTGGAAGACTATGAACTCTGTGGTGTCTAAATGATCTGAGTTGTCTAAATCAAATCAGATACAATCCATCAACTGATGACACAACATTAAAAATCAGTAAAGACATGCTTGCTGCATCAGCCCAGATTAGAGACCAAATTCCTATAAGCAGGTAGTTTGGTCTGTCACCAAGCAATTCACAGTCTGTGATCCTAAATGGATCTCCCTGAAGGAAGGACACTACCGTGCTGTACAGCTGATTTCAGGCATTTGGGAAGTAAAGCTGTAGACGGGAGATTTGAGTTACCCAGTGTCTGAGTCACCAAATACTTTGAACTCAAGGACCAAAATTGATAACTAATCAGGAGAGTTCTAGTAAAATAGAGTAACACCCACTTTCAATGTCTGCAATATTTCCCATCTCCCATACTACATATTTGAGTTTTCTGGTGTAGCTCTTCTCAGGTGCTCTAACAGGCTACGCTAAGGAGTATTGATTGCACTGCTCTCCATGCACTCTCAGGTGTGTCCTGAAAGATTCTGTTCTAGCACTTCCAAAAAGATGTGCATAAGGTCTCTGGGAAGATGTTAGAAAGGTTGAGCAGCTCCATCAATACAAAGACAACAAAACTATATGTGCCTAATGGGATACGTACTATAGTTAAGTGTCAGTAACACGGTAGAATGGAAGCTGATAAAGAGAGGGAAGAGTAAGAGTGCCACTAAAATCGATGACAAGGATGAAACAAAATAATTTTTTTATATATACACACATGGACCCTCCCTATTAATGAATCATACCTGGATATTGGAACTTGTTGCCTTATTTAGATCTGGTTACAAAAGACTATAGCTGTCCCTGCTGCAACATTTCCATGGGTGCACTAAACTGCAGATGGTAAGAAGTTTCTTTTTGGTGAGGGATAAGGTATCACTATTTTGTGTGCTATATATGTAAAACAAACATAACTGCTGAGTTTTTATAGCCGTTAATACACATAGATACTTTAAGTAAGGAAAATGTCACAATTATCTGCTCCATTAAAAGAATCCATATGACATCACAGTGAACTATAAAGCCCTCCTTTCTCATATCTTTTACGCACACATCCTCATGAAAAATAGTTTACCATATTTGTTTTTCTTGTCACCAAGAGCATCAACTCTGCTGTCCGGACTGAGGCAAATGAAGCCATGGGTAAGCCTGTTGTAAAATTGAAGTGTATTGCCTTTCTGAAATTTCCACTTTTCAGCGGCCCACTAGTTTTGTAAAAAACAAGAAAAGACTTATGAGAAGATGATAAACAGGAATTTGGCATACCTGAAAACAACTGACCTTATTTCACTCAAAGCATAATTTGAATTGTTTAAATAAAAATAAAAAGGTACATTCTTACAGTTTCCTCTCTCTTGAGCTCCAGCTCTTGTCCTGTACAGATAAAAACCATGTAATTAGTTCACAGAGCATCCTCGTTCCATTTGACACAGTTGCAGTGAGGCTGGGTTCTCCTCCCCACCATTTTCACTTACTTCCTGGAAATGTGCTGGCATCTGTCACAGTCAGTTCTCTAGCAATATTGCCATCATCTTGCCCCTGGTCCAGCCACCTGAAAACCAGAACCTTGGCAGCTCCCACAATACTGTATACGTGGCACTTTCATACTGATACTTCCTGTCCTATTTATTAAAGTCTCAGGGCTGACAACCAGCAATACAAAAATCCAGGTTTAGTGAGAAGAGATTGACTTTGGCAAAAATGGTTTTGTTTGCTCTTGATGAAAGTTATAAATAAATGCTTTGCTGCACTGCGGTACAAAGGCTAAGACAATTATTTCTAATCAGAGAACTTACATTGATCCCAGATCAATAACAAAAGGTACAGTGGTCATATTATTTGCTCCTCTTGTCTGCAAGAAGCCTACAGCAGGATGCAAATTGTTCCATGTCCTGAAAATCCCCATTCAGGGAACCAAATGCAGCACAGGCAATAATTTTACCATGTCTGAACTAACACTTTTACACTGCCATGGTACGTGGTCCACATCTACTTACATAAGTCTAACTCCATTTGAATCAAAAGGATTCACACACTGTAGGAGCAAGATCAGCAAGCACAGCATTGGGCTTTAACAATAAGTAGCATATACCCTGCATTTTTCTTCCTGAAATGGATTTGAACTCTCCCTAAATTATGTATGAAGCTAGCATTATAGATCCCTTCATAGTAGTTCAACTCATCTAGAATACAGCATCAAAATTAGGTCAGGCAAAGATGAGGTGCTGTATCTGATAGGCAGAAAGCCCTTACTCACACATAAATCAGTTTCAGTGTGCACATCGCTCACTCCGAGCTGTCTCAGGCAGTTATTTATTCACTCAGAGAAGTGAGAGGAGGAAATAGAATTGAGGTGCCACTGGCAAGCTGCAGCTAGATTCATACGTGACTGGACTTTACCATTCCTAATATTTGCACTGATCTTTATCAATTATAATTTTTCTGTAAGCTGTTGAGAATTAATCGGGCATAGATAAAATTAGAAATGAGCTGTAGAACAGAAGATTTAGAACAACAGCATCTGCAGGGGGAAAACGCAGGGAAGTTAGGATTGCCTCAAATTGTGTTGCAGCTCAGTAACAGTCTGCAAAGCAAATGAGAGAAAGAGGTGTGGTCAGACGGCTGCGTTTGTGATAGTCATTTCACAACACCTGAAAGTCTGATCCTGAGCTCTCTGAACTCCATATTAATCTCCATACTAACTTCAGTAAAGTGGGATCAGTCTCCTAGTGAGACAACAACCCACTCTTCTGAAAAGCCTTGCATCATATGACATGGAAGAATGGATGGACCTGCTGGTGTCAGAACACAGGTGTTGGATACAGGGATTGTGTCAAAAAAGCCCATCTTGAATAGTTCACAAGGTGTGAGAACGGAAAGTTCCCAGGCAGAACTTCTTATTGCTTTTCTGTTATCTCAAATGCACCAGAGGTTTGGGGCAGATACAGCTCAGATAGCTCTAAAAAGAATCAGCCCATTTGAGCCCTCTTCAAGAAACACATATTACCCGTGACAGGATGTTTCGGAAGAAAAGCTATGATTAATTACAAATTTATTAAATATCTAACGCAATGGAACACTAACCTGTGACAAAGAAAAGTATAATCCAAATCTGTTATAGGATCCTTGATTACAACTTTGTCCAAAAACCAACCATTTCCTTAGAATAAATAAAAAAATAATAATAATTAGTGCATGAGAGGCAGATTTAATGAAGTCTGGCTTGCTATTGCTTTCTCCCTTTTACTGGAACTGCAAAATCTGCAGCTCCATTGGCAGATTGCTGGAGTCAGGGCTGCCCTGATGGCTGGAGAGAAGACAGTACCTGCTCTAGGTACTGTAGAACTTGTTTATGGGCCTGCAAACTGCTACGTTCCTCCCTGGCTGTCATAGAAACATACATGGTTAGAGTTGGGAGGGACCTTAAAGATCATCATGTTCCAACCCCCCTGCCATGGGCAGGGACACCTCCCACAAGATCAGGTTGTTCAAAGCCCCCTCAAGCTCATGGCCCTGAGTGCTGCATGTAACTCCTCTCATTTAACACAGTCATTGTATGAGACTTACTTGTTTTGGCAATCCAAAGATCAATAAAATTAGATAGCAGCTTATCACAGGTCAAAAGAAGTTACTATGTTTTCAATGTTTAGACTCAAGAGTTTGAAAAACAGGTCTTGTGACTGAAGGCAGTTGGAGTTTCACCATTAATTGGGTGTCTAATGACAAGATAGTGTAGCCAAAATCTCCAAATGCATCTTTATAGTGTAACTGACAGTGTTAATCAACCCAAAATTATAATAGCCCATTTTATCTATAATACAGAGTGCAGAAGACATATTTAATGTCTTATCATGCAGACACTCCCCCTCTTCAGTTTTTCCATAGGGATTAGTCAAAAATAACAGAACAGTAGCAGATGGTGTCCTTAACATAATGGTTGAGAGTATAGTGAAAGTGAGCACAAAATATTTGAAATCTGTGATGATACAATAAAGTAATTGTGTCACTTGAACAGTTTGCTTGGAAGCCTTTGTCTTCCACTTCTAAAATATTTTCATATATTTAGTTTTAGAAATACATATAAAATTTCAAAGAAAAAGCAGTATTCAGTGACTAAAGAGATTTCTGACCTGATCCAAGACCATTGTGTCCTATAACAATCTTGTACAGATGTCCAAGGTGCACAGCTTCAACAGCAAAGATGTCAGTCTGCAATCAATCAACAAGATTTTAGTGAAATCTGAAAGGCAGAGCATTCTTCAGCCATGAAATCCCAAAGAGCCATTAACACATAGAACTATTCTGTCAAGATTATCCTTTGAAATATCAACCAATGATAAGGTGAGAACAAACCAAGGGGACACGTTTCCTGAAATAAAAGTAACTTTGCTCACGGCAGTAGTTCCATTCAAATGAATGGGATCAGAGTCAGAGAAGAGAAATTTGGCGAGACCTTAATTGGCTAAACAATTACAAATTACAGCAGATTTCAACATTAGAAATGCAGATATAAAATGTAAAGTTTAATTTTATCTTCACCTGTTAAATGAAATTTTTAGAAGAATTAAAACAAAAATACACAGCTTATTTATTTTATAAGTGAAAATTCTGTCTTCCAAAAGCACTGGTATAGCCTTAGAAAGTATTTTTAGTTTAATTCTGGAAATTTGGGGAAACATTGAAATGCAGTAATTATCTCTTTTACAACTGCACCTTGCCTGGGATAACCATAAACCAGAGAGAAAAGTCAGCCAAACGTATCAGAAAATACCTTGTCTTTCACTTACTTGTCCTTTTAAAAATTTCTTGGGTTTCTGTGACCTGAGCAACTGTCTTGATCCTGTATCACCTCTTTCTCCATAAACAGAAATATAGACATCAGCCTCAGTTCCAGCATTCCACAGTTCTCCTGTTGTCACATGAACTTCATAGACAGTCACTGACAATAAAAGATGACAACCTTTCATATCACAAACACAATTATAGTTACAATATCATCTAGCTGTGAATGTGCCTGTAGAGTCCAAATACATCTCTGTCAAGGACAGTTAGAGTATAAAGCCTTAAAAATCCTATTCCATGCAATAATAAGTAAAATAATCTACAAACTTGCCGTGGTTACATTTATGATTTTATCCCAGACTCTCACTGTGGGGAATACAGAATTGAACTTTATATTCACAAAAATTTGCCTTTGTCCTGCAGCATCATTTGAAATCATCACAAAGCTGAAAAGTAAATAACAAATCCAAGATTAACCTCACCATGAACAGTGAGATCAAAACTAAAACAGGAGCTATTAATGTTTTGAATTCAGTGGTTAAACAAACAGGTCTTTAGTTTCCTAGGACCTTAGAATTCAGTAAGCTGCATTGTTTTATTATTGTTTTACAAATTAATGCATTAGGATAGTATAGACTTCCTCTATTACATAGCACATGGAAATGCTTTAAAGGCTGTAAATTTGGGAAGAAAAAAAATGGGAGTGAATTTCTATAAATTAGTCATTTGATAGAAATGAATTATACAAATAAAAGTAAATTTGAGTCAAAATCCAAGTAAACTGGAGTAAAGACTATGATATATAAAAGTATGTATCAACTGAAAACTGTCGTTATTAAAATGCAGATGTAGAAACCCCATAAAACTGAGAATTAAGATAAAAGCTTGCACTTATAATCCTCAGTAAAAACACAGAATCACAGAATGGTTAGAGTTGGAAAGGATTTAAAGATCATTGTGCTCCAACCCCCCCCTGCCATGGGCAGGGACACCTCCCACTAGACCAGGTTGCTCAAAGCCCCATCCNAGAGCAGAGTAGAGGGGTAGAATCACCTCCCATGTGAACAGGGGAATCATGGGAAAAGCAAAGTTTACACCAGCATACAGTAAAAATAATTTGTTAGACCAAGTAAGGTATACAGAGAAATTTGAAGGAGGAGCAAAAACCTAGTTTTCTGGTCCACAAGATCTTCTAGATATAGGTATCCTTGTGCTTATTTGTCTTGCAAATAGAAAAGGCTCTCAACCACCTTCTGGGGTTCAGAATGACATAAACATTATCATCATTCAATTATTAGTATTAAATGTATTATGAAACTTGACTACAATCATCTGAAAGGTGTTGCTCATACATCTCACTCTACTGATGGACAAACATCTTCTTTTAATAACCAGTGAAAATTTATTCACAATAAGTCCATATCTGCAATTGTGCTAAGTGGCCATTCCGTGTTTGCAACTTTTTCTTGATTTTTTTAAATTATTTTCTCACATTTATTAACATGGCATTTGTGTACAGGTTACTATACAAGATATCTTTAAAGAATTTGGCTTCAATAACAGTAGCAATCTAGTAAAAACTAAGTGCTCTGAACAGGTTATTTTAACATGCCCACACAAAACACTGGGGTATCATGCTAGTTTGCTTCTAGCATCAGAGATAATTTATTTTGAGATGATGACTGGGTACCTCTAAACTCTACTGAAGGGTTGTACTGAAGACATGTTTTATTAATGAAACCAGGATAGAGGCTTAAAAAATAGTTAAATTAAAAATTCAAGCTATTTTCACAATTTTTTACACTTCTCTCTACCTCTCTAAGCCTAGGGATCATCCCAGCTTCATAATAAGCATTTATGAGTATTTATAATTCTTACTGCTTTTACCCTAGGAAATAGTGACTCTCTTTCCTTTAGGTATTCTGTGGAAAATAGTGCAGAACAGAGATTAAGAGAAGGAACTGTGTATTCCACATCTATTTTTGGCTATAACTATAGAGCATTATAATTGTAAATACATCATTCTGAAATTAGAAAGCGCAAGGGTTAAGATTATTTACAAAATTTTATTCTTTCCCCAATGTCTATGAATTATGAAAGATAGAACCAGGAGGTAAAATGCATATCTTTTTTTCAGATCAGCTATTATTATTTGGACAAAAGCCAGAGATATTTAATGTACAGAAGCTTTTGACAGTCTGTAGCGGCATAGTCGAGTACTATTTTTTCCCCAGAGTACACCTGCCTCAATACTCAAAATAGTTTTCATTTAGCAACTGTTAATTAATACTGTATTTTATCCACTGCATTTACCATTTCACCATCTGATCTATTTATTTCCCCAAAGTTTTCTTTACAGCACCCACATGAAAAATTTTACATGGAGACCAAGGCAGAGAATTCGGTTCTCCAGACCAGCAATCCCATGTCTAAGACCACAAGAATCTGCTCTATATCTTCAATTCCCTCCTTCATTAACTCCCCACTTTCCAGTTTCTGCAAGAAAAGCAAAGGTCCACCAGCCACCAAATACTGTATAACTCTGATTTATCCCCAGCAAGTAGTTCATCATCATATAATTAAAGATTGCATCATAAAACATGAGCAGTGGAGGGCAAAACTAGGATGGTTGAGGATAAAAAGTCAATCGAATTGTTCTCAGTCCCCCAGAATTAGAGCCATGAAGTATCTATGTAATACTTCTTACCAGTTTAATTCAGACATTTTTTCCTTTGAATAAAAAAGGCTGTTAAATCAGAAAGTGTTTCAGCCTCTTTTCATTCAGAAGTTGATTTTAAAGTGCCTCTCATCATTTCTCTTTCATATTGAATCCAGACCTCTTCACTGTTCTGTTATCAAACTATCTTCTCTGAAGTTAAAAGCTCTGTTCTCTTTTCGCTGTCTCATGTGGAAATATCATATTGGCAAAGAGACACAGAGAATGTCTTTCAATTACTAAGTTAGAGATGAAACTGCCTTCTCCAAAGCCTTCAGCATGACCTCTGTCATACTGAGGCTGGCAGAAATGCACAGAAGTTCTTTTCTTCCTTTCCTGTGTGAGGGAGAAATTGTTAACTACAAAATGCAGATTGAGAGAATGGTTTAAGTGTGCTGTTGTTCCTTACAATGCACTGAGGTTACCTGATAATAAAAATCATTCATCATATCTTTATCTCAGAAACAGGAAAACAACCTATCTAGAAGAGCTGGAAAATTAGAATGTGAGTATGGTCAGCATCCCAGAATATTAAGCAAGAAAACATTTGGGGAAGAACAGATACTGCAAGTAGGGGAACCGAGCATATTCAATATAATATGTTAATGATCATTAATTAACATTTATTTAAAGGAGGGTAAGAGATGTTTGGGTTTTTAATACCAATGTGTTTGTATGTCCCCCTACACTAATAATATTAAAGTCTCCTGAGCAAAGAGCCCAAACCTACGAGGAGGCAGGTTGGCTGTCTCTGAGGCTTTTCCTGCCCTCAAAGGTATGAAGATCATAACCACTCAAGATCAAAAACCATTGTGAACGGGCTGGCCAGCCTCTCCCTACAGCTCAGTTACAAGCCATTTACAGCTGCTAACGACATCACTGGAGGAAATCTCTCCTGCTATTCTTTTCCTCTGAAAGACATATTAATGAGGCTCAAACCTGTTTTTCTACTCTTCTTTTCAGGTTGTTAATCTCAGCACTCAGCCATCATAGATAGACATAAATATAGGTTCAGGCCACCCAGCTCTTTATTACTACTGTGACTGTCCCATGGTATGTTTCCCCACATCTATGCACTATTTTCTGGGCTTCTGACCCCCAGTATCACTTATGTCCTCATCCTCTAACCTGCACACACAACTTTTGTTGCCATTGAAATGCCTGTTACTATTTCAATTTAGCAAGATGAACTCAAAGTACCCTAAGCATACCACCAAGCACTGCTATAGTACTAAACTATTCTGGAAAAGTGGTTCTGCAGTTTTTAGAGAACTTTGAATGGAAGTTTCTTTCATCCCATTAATCTTGTCCTCTGCAGTTGATGTGATTTTAGGGGGAAGAGAAGAGAGGAGAGTGTGGAATCTGTCCCAGGTGGATCTTACTCTAGTGAAAGCTCCAGCACAAGAAACACCACTGGTGTTATACTTCCCCCCTCTACTATCACACCCTAGAGGGTGGGAATCTAACACAGCATTCTTGCTCCCTCACCCGCATCTCTCCTAGGATACACTGACCTTGTACTTTCCTTAGGCCAGAAAAGAACAATGCCATTCGGAGAGAAGGGAAGACTAAACACAGACTTTCAACCCCCTTTCCATTGCTGGAGAGGGATACCATATAGCAACGACACCCAGTGCAGGTGATGGGGGTTGGTGTGGTAGAGAAGGACATCAAAACAGTATAACAGCAGCAACACCCAATAATTTTTGTACTGTTTGGCACCATTCGCCTTTAGAATTACAATACAATCATTATGTGAGTAATGGAGTTTTTAACACTTAGAGCCTCCTGAAATATTGTTAATATTCCACAGACTGAAAATAAAAGTACTTCAGAAGCCTGTCTCAGCCACTTACAAAAGAAAAACTAAACCAGCAGCTACAATAGTCACACTAGAGCTATAATCCTCTGTTACTGAAACTGGAGTTTGTGGTCTGACTCTGGTATGAGGGCTTCATGCAGTTACACGTGTGAGGTGTCTTTATTTTTGCCTCTATTTTAAAGCAAACACAACTGCTGAAAATCTTACCAAAGGAGCCTTTTAGAAAGACCTGTGAAATTCAAAGCATTAAAGAAGGTCCAATCTCCTTTCCCATGATTTTTAACCTTTTACCTGAGTATGCCCAGTAACCACTGACAAACACAGAAAAGGTGTTATAGCAGCCAAAAAGTAATAGGGGGCCTGATGGAAAACAATGAACTCACCTCCATCGGCATAAACCTGTGGCCTGACAGCTGATGTGTTATTGTATTTACCTGGAAGAACAGGCTGACCCTGCTGTAAGACAGGAAGCTCCATAGATATTTCCCCATCAGCCTGGTCCCAGGCCAGCCATCGATGTGCAGGGAAAGAAAACTGCTCCCCGGAGAAAAGGTTTAGCAACTGCACCTAAACAGCACCCAGAATTGCAGTTTAAGTTGCTGATCTCAGTCCAGATAGAACAGAACATGAAATGTGTGGGACGCTGTTGCAATCTGTGCAGGCACAGAGCTCTGTGGCACGATCACAAAGATGGGTTTGGGGCATATCTGCTCCCCAGTTATAACTGCCCGTCATCACTCAGATTTGAAACCCCAGGGACAGAGTCAGTCAAGTGCAGCCAAGAAACAGGGTTTATCAGCTCAGACACAGCCCCACAAAATATAGCCATGTTGTTCCAGCTGGTATATCTACGTGGGCTGGCACTAGGTGGCATGGCTTACCAAACAGGGAAGTTCTCCCTGGGAAGCTTGGCAATACTTGCAATTCTTTTCCTTTAAGTTACTTTCTTATCAGAACAGGAATTAAGGAAACAGGGTTTGATTCTTCAACACTGCTTGTGACATAAATAAGCCATGAAAGTGCCAGCCTCAACACCAGTCTGCCCCACGCAATTTTCTGCCATGCCCAACTGCTAGCATATAGCAGCAAAAGGACTGTATGCACAGCAGCTGAAAAAGGGAAGGAAGTATAGATAGTTTGGACTGCAGAGTATTCATTAGTAAGCACCTCAGAGGCTGCTGTATAAGCTCTCACTAAACTGCAAACAGCCAGTTCATACCATTATAAACTGCCTTCAATTCCACACAAAAGCACTCCTTCATAAATAATCTCTTAAATGAAGCTGCAAGCATTTCATGAGGCTAATATACTCGTCCTAGGGATGTTTTATGACTCAAATTTTGACTGGATTATCATAGTGACTGTTTTGGAACGATGAAAATTTTTCTCACTGCGTTTACCTCTTCACAGTGCCAGGCAGGGGAGTTTCCTGCATTCGTATGTCCTATACGTATTTTGTAGAGATGTCCTATGTTTCCAGTATTAACCTGTAAAAGAAATACAACTGATGAAACACAGAACATTTGTTAAAAAGAAAAGGACATGCAATGGAAATTAATTTAGTAACTGTCAGGTGACATTTTTATTAAAAGGAATTAAATATTCTGATATTTAAACAAGTGTTTCCAAAATATTTTGCTCTGGATAATCATTAGAATCTTGGCTCTCTTAAAGGACAACACTCAAAAAACACCTGTTGGCCTACCAACCCACAAGAAGAGAGGCTTTCTCTTTGTATACATTACTCTATATCTTAAGCGCTCCTTAATTGTATTCAGTGCTGCAGATACTCACATAAGAGGGGAATTGTAGGTCCCAAACCAGGGACTGTCTCCATAATTTACATTTAAAAGTCATTAGAGGTTAAATTAATTACAATAATGGGAGCAAGAAACAGCCAATAACATCAGTTACGACAAGGGTATCTTTATCAGGCAGGCACCTAGTTGCTTAATTTTATATCTGGTGGTTTTTGATATCACAGACAAGAACAGCATGCTATCAGAGGTGCTGGATTCTCCTGAGAAATTCCACCAGGCTGAAGAGGCCTAAGAACTGCACTTCCTACATCTCAGCTATCAACAAGGCTGTTGTTAAAAAAAAAAGTGACCTCTTCATCAATGCTGCCATTAAATACCTCTTCTCAAAGGGGACTTGCTATAGTGCATATTAACACTGGAAGCACCTGTTTCTTATAGGCCCTATAGGTGGCACCAGCTGGAGATACTCACTGACAATGCCACATACACACTCAAGCTATGCAGCTTTTAATGAGACCTATTCTGGCTCATTTAAATCACCATGCCACAACACTGGTGGGGGAGAAGCTTGCTTGTGTAATTGGGAACAGAAACAGCTGTAGACAGACCGACCGACCAACAGGCATGAAAATTACCATTATTTAAATGAAGCAAAGTTAAAAATTTGCTCCATACCCTAATTCTTCACTTACTACATTTCTTGTTATTTTTGTGGGCACTGTGTAGATTAACCAGTATTTCTTCTTAAACAGACATGAAATATGTTAGATCAAATGAGTTTTGGGTAGATGAGTGGGACAGGATACCAAGTTTAGTTCTACTTTAAGCAAGTTTAGTTCTATTTTAAGTCCTGTTTCTTGTTTCAACATATGTGTACCATACAAAAAACTGACTGTCTTTTCCTCACGTGGTTTTTGAAGTGTCATGTAACCTGGCAGGATACAAGAGGATAATACAATGAATACATATTACTTACTGTGAAGATGTCTTCATTCCCTCTCTGAAATAATTTTCCCTTCTCTCCATCAAGAAAAATAGGCCCCGAACTGCTGCGATCCCCATACAATGTAATATAAACCTTTGAGCTTGTTCCTGCCGATGGCATATCACTGGTGAAGACTGACACCTTCCATTTCCTAGCTGTCAAAAGATAAAAAGAATTACTTAAAGTTAAGATTCTTAAGCAACATGCAATTCACTAATCAACATTCTAAATAATATCACATCAATAGATACAGAAATATGTATTTCCAAAAATTACAGCAGGCAAATTTTGAGTTTGCTATGATGGGCAGACAAAAATCAAGAAATGTCAGGTTGCACTAACAACTTTTACTCTGCATATGCCATATGAGAAAGTCAAATTTGCATGAACACGGATCACTTTTCAAAGACAGTTTTGAAAGATTGTATTAAATTGTATTAAATATGGCTTTCGCTTTTCTTAGTCTGTATCAGCTCTGCCCATGCAGGCTCTCAGCAAGCTAGCTCTGGAATTACAAACACATCACTTCAAGCATTAGGGTCTCAAAGCAAATTAGCTCTGCTGAAAAAGACCCCTATAAGGATGCGTATCTCTCCAAAGCTGTGCTGGGCTAAGCAGATGTAAACAGCTTGTTTGGAATCCATTGAAGGGTTATCGATATTCTCTTGCATTGCAATGTTGACTTTATACCCTGAGATATCACTACTCTTTCCACGGTTAAATTTAACAATTATCAAGACCAAGTGTGTGGATTTAGGCTTTGGTTTAGTGGAAGCTGAGTGTTAATGGTGTGAAATAAAGGGAAATGGTGGCGCTGAGAGATGACTGATAACAGGAGGAAATATTAAGAAAACACACTCACTCCTAATGTTTCTAATTAGCTGGTACCCATCTCAAATGGTCTATATTTAAGCACCCCCCCAAGCTTGCTCAAATCTTTTTGCACCACTGATTAATGTCACTGTTTCTTAAAAGAGAACTGCCTGTAAAGTACAGCAGCAGTAATAAAGGACCTTGCTGATCACAGAAGCCCCCTGTGATCTGCTGACTCATCTCTGCTAAGCATTTCACCTGTGTTACTGACTTTTCCCTCCACCACAGTATCTTCCATCCTGTCTGCTCTGTCTAAAACACAACGAAATAACATAGCGAAGATGAGTAAAGTGCGCGAGCTCATCATGATATGATGAATTTTGTGTTTATTGATTATTTGAGATACTTCAAATAGATCTGTGTGTCTTCAACCCCAGTCAATCCTGGGTTTTGAAACCCCAAGCTATGCTGCAGTTCTGTTGTGAGGTTCAGCGAAACCCCTTTCGTTTTGACTGTCACTCAGTATCTTCAGTGCTAGCCTTGGGCGTTTTCTTAAAGGAGTCAGTGGACATGGACCATGATACATACACAGAATTATGCTGCAGAAGAATATAATTTGAGGACTAGTGAAACCAATTATTTGAGGAATTTGTATTGAATTTTCTGTGGCATTCTGGGAAAATAAAAAAAAAAAAGGTAGGATTAGTATATTTACTTGCTGATGTTTAGCTGTGTCCAAAACCAGAAGATATTTAAGAGATAGACAATTAGGCTGACCTAGACAGGGAGTATGTCACTATCTTTGTATCTATGAAATAAATGAGTTGATAATATATGTCCTCTGCACCACTTAGCAGTTATGTTTAAATAATTAATAGTGCTTTTAATAAAAGGCAGAAAGCAAGGCACAGTAAAGGCACGTTATAAAATCTAATTTATTAATGAGACCCGATGGTAGAATCTGTAAGTCTTGCTTGAGTCTTGCTATAACCATTACCTATCAAGGAAATTTTTACTCTGCATGGCCATTGTGCTTCATGCATAAAATGCACATTTCTTGGGAAATGTAGCATTGTAGAATCAGTAACTATTAAAATAGATATTCTCTTCTATACTTTGAGGGGGGAGGCAGGGAGACATTAACATAATACGTGGTTTATCTTTGAGGACAAACCTCAAGACCTTGAAATTCCACAGTAGTGTTCTGAGATATTTACATATTTGTTTGAAAATGCTTGAAAATCCATGACTTGAGTAGAAAGTGTGAAAAATTTAAAAGGCAGAGAGAGAATCTGAGAGAAGTTATTGTTTAAGAGCAGGCATATAAAATATATTATTACAATGAGAAATGTGTAGTATACAGCACTATTCAACTTTAAAGAGATGCTATTGAAGCAGCACTTTTCTGGTATTACTGTGACTGTGGAGCTATAGTACCAATGCTTCCTAAGTAACTATATAGTCATCATTAAATAATAAATTACCAAACCGCTAATCTTGCCAACAGGTTAAATTTCAACTTTACAAGAATTGTAATTGCCTGAAGACATTAAGATCAAAAAACAGGGAAAAAATATAATAACTACAAGACCTGAGGGAACAAAGTAACCACCAGAGTCACATTCTGTGTGACCCTTCTCAAAAGTCTGCTTTTTCCACACCTGAAGTTATCTTACTGTTTCTGCAACACAGGGGGTTGCTCACACTATCCAAAGCACTGTCAGCTCCAACCATATAATCCTCCATGTTAATCTCACTTATAACTGAGAAACTAGCATACATATACAACATCTAAGTAACTCTGTGTAGGTGTATCTTGGTAACTTCTTGTCTTATTTAGTTTATTAAGGCAAGTAAATTGCATTACTTAGTCCCCCTAATTCTTACAGTGAATTACCATAGTAAATAGACTAATGATATTTGATAACATCAAATCTGAAAGTCAAGTGACTTTTTTAATAGTGATAAATTAGACAATTAAATGGTCTTGCTTTCTTCTGACATGCTTAGAAGTTAAAAGAAATATACTTTATGCATTTCAGAAATGAAAACAAATAAATGGTATCAAAGCATTGCTTCTATGTCCTCAGATTGAGGAGCCTAAAACTCCTGAGGAATCAGTCATTTCTCATTAGTTTTTATGTTATATTCACTTTTAGATATGCAAAACTATGTCATCCAGCTTTCTATGCACCACACTAGAAATAATAGCGATTGCTATAGATCACTGTGTGCAATGGCTTCTTCCCCAATATACTGTTTTCTGTCTCTTGGATCCTTTCCAGTTGATAGTTTCCAGTCTTCACCTCTACCCATATGTGAATATTCACTGCAAAGGCAATAGAAGATCTGTTTGACCATTTTTTTCAGATTAAGGGTAGTAAAGATACCAAATAGATTCTCTAGTATGTAACTGTTTTGTATAAAAACCTGTCATGTGCCAGCAATGATGGGACTGTAAGGTGCACAACGAGAGAGATTTCTAAGTGGAGAAATTTTACTCTCAGCATAAAGCTCTGGTAACCATACTTAAAAAAAAATAATAAAAATTCCTGTAACTAGAAAAAGTCCTGAGAAAGACAACCATGATGATTAGAGGAAATGGAGAAAATGTTTACATAGGAGAAAAAGTTGAGAGAATGTCTGATTTTGTGATAGATGCCAAGGAGGAAAAATACTTAAGTAAACAACAACAATGGCCTCAGGACACATATGTATAAAGAAAACATGTCTAGACTTAGGATAGAAATTAGAAAACAGTTAAGGTAGGCATCAGAAGAAGGACTCAAACTCTAGCACATCCCTCCAGTGGAAGCTGTAACGACTATAGATAACAAGTATTAAAATGAGATTTAATCATTAAATGGAATTACTTACTGAATTGTGTGGTTTCTTTTTAGCAGGACACTCAACTAGATAAACTGAAACTTCCTGGGACTGTACTCTATATGTTATGTTGGCTGTTTCTTTTTCAGGACAAAACCTGAATGCCTTCTAGAAGAATGGCATAATCTGTGTAAAGCCCTTGAATGCCTGCTGGACTGTTTTCTATCTTCACACATTATTTAAATATGCTTCTCACTTCCATATATATTTCATACTGACTTATTCAGAAAGACCCTATGCCTTTTGCAGATATTTTTTCAGAATTAAGCTAACTATATAAAGTAGTTTATATTCCTTCTCATGGTGTTTTTCTCTCTGTCAATCAGTGCATTGCTCTCATCACCAGGGTTGCGAGGTTCTCTTTTCTAATCCTCTATGCTTTTCCAGTCTAACCTAATGAAAGCAATTTTATTTTATCTGCATATCTCAACGACTCAATATTCTTTATCTTTCCTGAACCATTAATGAATATATAAACCCTATCACAGTGTGGTACATCTCACTGTTGCCCTTTTGCCCTGCTCTGTGGTGACCATTTTATTCCTTCTCTTTCAGTTAATATACTGTAATCAGAAGCAAGTCTTTCAGTCAGTATAACAATCATTTCACCACTTGCTGTGGTCTCTGCTAATTGTAACCTCAGGCAGTTCCTCACATCTCACCTTTTGAGTGCTTAGCTTGCTCAATAGCCCCTTAATAAGCATCTGATTAAAGGTTCTTGAACCTTGACCTGAAAAAGTGAAGGTCCTGTGAATGCAGCACAGGGTGCTGTGAATCCACGAGAAAGACTGCAAGTGATTGAGACATATGTACAAATATATAGCTGTTAATTTGCATGTCTAACATTTAGGCATTATTTTCCACAACTAAACCTGGTACTCAGAATGCTATTTGGCATTTAGTTGGATTCTAGAGATTTTGAGCTTCATTTTCCAAATACAGGTTTAATTTCTGCGTTGGCGTGTAAATTGGCATGTAAAAAGATGAAAAAAATAATACTGACTCTTCACTTGGAGCAGTTCTAAAACATTTGAAGAAGGACACCAAAAAAATGTGGAGACAGAAGGAGGAACATCAGAAACAAGATGAGCACGGGAAACAACACACAGCTACTTGGTGTGATACATGTTGCTTTAAGATTGTAATGTTAGTTTATTACATAGAATACACAGCTTCAAACAACAGAAACAAAGTGGTTATTTATGTGGAAATACATCTGCCACTGGCTTCCTAAAAGGAATTAAGGAATGCTTCTAGATTTGCTACCTGCACTGCAAACCCCTTTGCTCCTGATCCAACACCTACTTCCCCTCCATGTGCCTTCTGTCCCAAAGGGAGACAATCAAAGCCTCTGAGTCAAAAGGGATTTGTGTCAGCCTTTAATTAGGTCCCCAGTCTGGATAACCAAAGGATCATGATCTAGGGCTTATCGCAGCATGTACATGCCAGTTAGTCTAGACATAGCCTCCTAGACTATAGAATGGCCAAATTCTCATTCTCTAACTGAAAAGCAGCACCTTCCTTCTTCAGGTACGTCTCTGACTTCATTGACATTGAAGCAAGGTACTATGCAGTGAGGGATTAAAATCTAACACAAAAAAAACCCCCTAAAATACTCTCCCTAATCACAATATACAAGAAATATTTTCCAATTTTACATTGAAAATCATTTACTGGAAATTGTAAAACATATATAAGTGCTTACTAAACACACATATAATATTTAAAAATGCTGTAAACAGGTACAGGTATTCAAAACAATTCTAATGACAAATTGAAACATATTACATACACCTTGGATCCTCATAATACAACATATTTACAACAAAGAAACAAAAAGGACATGGAATATCTTTAAAATACAGAGGTTAAAGAAGAACATACAACTAAATCTTGTCATGTATGTAAAAAAAACAATTTTAAGAGTAAGTGGTGGTGCCTTAGAAGGAATATGGCAGGAATTCAGTTAACACACAATCTTCCTTCTCAGTTCCTGTGGAATTCCAGCAGTAATAAGTACACTCTTTTTCTAGTATCCTCTGGGTAAAAGAGGAAAACTTAATTTGGGATATAGACGATCCTGTATACAGACTGAAAAATCTCTTTACTCACATAACTATTCTAAAGTTGGCCTTTCAAAAGTGAAATAGCAATTTATAATCTTAATCTGTATAAAATTAACATGACTACTGCTTCCTACTTTTCAATGTATTGCAGCAGTTGAGTAGCATTTCCTACTTTTCATTTCAAATTAAATATATCAGTTTATTTTGTTTTGGATAAAGCATTCCTGATTCTGAAAAGACAATTCCCCAACCCTTTCTCAAATGTCATGAAATGTAGGAATCTTATCTTAGAATTTGGGCACATATTTCAAATTTCAGTTCTCTGTTTTAACAAGCAGTAGTTGTTTCTTTACAAATAAGATGATTGGTAAATAACTGAATATTTCTGAATAGATAACATTTCAGGAAAAAACTGATTTTTAACCAAGAAATCACCGTCTTGTAAGAACAGATTTCTTCCTATATTAGTTTCCACAAAAATCTAATTATCTATATTTCAGCAATGATACACAATTGTGGTTTATATTTATCTAGGCGTGGGCTGTATTCACATTGGAATTTTATTTGATCTGGCATCCAGCAGTTTATTTTGTGATTATTTTTTCTGAAGATGTTTTCATTAATCTGATGTTATAGAAATTCCACAATCTCTATTACAACTGTTTCTCATCTTTGCTGTTTCCTTTGTCCATTGTACAAAAGTGAACTTCTTGCTTTTCTTCTTCTTCTTCTGTAGGAAAGGCATTTTCATTTTCCAGATTTTCAGAGGCATTATGTTCAATGTTATTTAAAGAAGTGTCACACTTCAGAAATACTTCAGAATGACAGCTTTCTGTTGGATCTGCCAACATGGAAGAAATTTTTTCACCAAAAATGTGAATGAGGCTTATTCTTAGTGTTTGGCATATTTTTGGCTTTCTATTGCATAGCTCGCTATTTGTGCCTATTACAGAATCACTGGGTATATGTTTGGATACACTACTTTGACAACTGCAGGATTCCAGGGTTTTTACATCCATATCCTCTACAGCCTGTAACTTCCCTAAACTGCTTGTGTCTTTCAGAGCTGATGTAAGTATTCCAAAGTTACTAATAAAATCTAAGGTGTTATTAGCATAAAACCTATTAAAAATACTATTGGCAATCTTACTGATGCGGTTATTCTTCAGAGCCTCATTCTTATTGTCATCTGATATTAAATCTTGACCTGACCATTGTAAATATTCACTCTTTTTAGCCAACAGCCATAGACCCAGCTGGTTCTCAATATCAGAAGCCTTTTGGTAGGCATATCCTCTCTGTTCCTCATTAATTGGTGTTATTGTCACCATCAGTATTGGACAATGTTGGCCACATATCGCATGGAGTTTATCCAGAGAATCTTCTTCCTGAAGAGCACTTCTGTTGGCATTACTAACATCAGTTGGTTGAGACTGTATGGGTTCATCATTTAAAGGCTGTTCCAACGGATGCACCTTGTTATCAGGCAATCTAAATTCTACTGATGTAAAGGCTGGGAAACTGGTATCACCCTGTGTGGAAAGATTTGCAGAAGCAGAACCTACTGTGGCTGATGGTTTGGTCTTTTCTTTGTTTGTTGCAGGAAGGGATGTGACCTTACCATTGCGGCTAGGTTTGCTTTTTGTACTGAAATCATCCTGAAAGGGGTCAGAATCACTATTATGAGGTATATTGAAGTAGTTGCAAAAATTTTCAGACGGTTTAGCCATGTCTTCAAGTTCTGAAGAAGAGATTTCATTGAGGATTGGATACTGATTCAGATTGCCAAAGTGTGAGTATGGAACATCATCACTGTTAGTATCAAGGACTGTGTCTGTTGAGGTTGTATCCAAATTACCATACATTCCAGTCCGTTCAGGTGGTGATCTTCTTATCAAATGATTTTCTTTGAGAAGCCATTTGCCTTTATCTATCAATATTCCTTCATCTTCATTAGCTCGTACACTAGGTTGACAATATTGCTTTGGAGATTCCCCTGAATGGTCATTAGTATATCTTGTCTCTTCTTTGTTAAGAGTAGGTTGTGGTGTTGGTGAAGAAGTATTTTCTCTTCTTGATATAGTGTCATCTTTGTTTAGGTTTACTGCAAATTCTTGTGATGGTAGTGAAGAATGTGACAATTTCTCTGCAGAACAAGACTTAGGTTCTTGAGAAAAATACATGGTTTTTTCCATGTTTGCAGAGTGGAATTCTTCGGTATCCTTTTGAAGCACTTTTGACATGTAAGGAAATCCTTTGTGAAAGTCAGGCTTAAATGAAGCTTCCGTCTTGCCATAAAGTCGTTCAATAGTTCTTTTTACATAGCCAGTATTATAATGTTTTTCAAGTACCGCTTCCTCCCCACTTCCATTGGTCAAATCACTGGATGCTCTACAGTTATAATCACTCTCATCAGTATCTGGCCTGTAATCTGACCAGTCTGAAGTAGCAGGACTTTTTAAGCACTTTTTTAATTGGGAAGTGTCTGTACATACTTTATCCTCCAGTTCTTCTACTTGCAACTTCTGTTCTTCTTCACTCATATCACATTCTATAATTTGCTTTGATTCATAACAAAATGATAATGGAGAGACTGTGGATAACCTCTCAGAGGTTTCCTCACCAATTTCTGTATCTTCCTGGTCTTTCTGTACAGAACAATCCTCATTATTATATTCTACAGAGGTTTCAGCAGATAGTTTAAGTTGATTATTTGGGTTTTTGTCATTACCTGCTGAATTTGGATCAATTTTTTCATCTTCACTTTTATCAGTAGTAACCTGTATAACAGCTTTTTCACCTTCTAATTCAGAAGTATCCTGATCTAAAATATCATTTTTATCATTAGAAACTACACTATGAACTGTCGAGTCAGGTTCCACTGAAGTTTCTGACTCTTCGTTAGTGAATGAAATATCAGTGTTTTTTTCTTGAGATTTGTTATAGAGGCAGTCGGGCACTTCTTCATTTCTTTCAGGTAGCTCTCTACTCGATGCAAGGCTACAAGTATCTGAATTAGTATTGACATGTTGATGATCTAGCTGTGTTTTGGGAGTATCCAAGTCTAAAGTCTCCTTATCTTCCTGTACATC
This sequence comes from Nycticryphes semicollaris, assembly GCA_013400055.1. Taxonomy (NCBI): domain Eukaryota; kingdom Metazoa; phylum Chordata; class Aves; order Charadriiformes; family Rostratulidae; genus Nycticryphes; species Nycticryphes semicollaris. The sequence continues at coordinate 1,272,475 of VXBJ01005728.1, read as the reverse complement.
AAAACAGCTTTTTAATTCATCTGTCACTTTTAGAGCTTCTTCAGAATTTACACTGTCCTGTGGAATACAAAGCTCAACTGATTTTTCATTTTCATACGAATGTATACCGTTATGAATTTCAGCTGTGGGCATATTCTCATGACAACATGTGGGGTCCTGCTTTTTGAGTTCCCTCCCAAATTGTAATAAGTTATTTTCTGTTGACTGTTGAAAGTGTGAGAAGGCAGCCTTCAGTTCATCAACTTTTTCTATGACTGTAGTTTGTTTCAGAAATTGTAATTGCGTAAATATTTCAGAACAACTACAGGAAGTTTTCTGCATATCTTCTTTGATTGTCCCTATCAAGCTCTCTCTCAGACTCAGGACAAGGAGCCAAGCTAGGAGAACATCGGAGGAAGAACCAAAAGCTGATGGAGAAAGGTCTGAAAGGCTGAAAGCTTTTCCTATGCATCCACTGTGTTCTTTCTGGAGACCAAGCAAAGTTGATTGCAGTTCATGCAGCAACATGTTAGACATGCAATTATTTTGAACATCAGTTCCCATTTTCTCATTGGCAATTGTGCAATCAACTTGAACAGCAACTTCAGATTTTCTTTGACATAGGTTGCTATCTTGAATATTAACTTCTGACACCCTTTTATCATTGTCATGTATTTCATGAAACAAGTGCAGTTTACCATCGTGATGAAATTCTGACTTTACAGAATACTTGGCTTCTTCTACTATAGTTGTATTGGCATGAATCAAAGAGTCAATTTGTTTTTCACCTGAGTCTTTGGCTGATTCTTCTGGTGTTCCCACATCACAAATAGGCTTTAATGTTTTTTTGGTTAGATTATGTTCAACCAGATGGTTTTTGCCAATCATGTGCACCTTATTTGTGATACATCTTGTTTCTTTATCAGTATTTTCATTAGGAAAAGCATCAGTATTTTCATTAGGAAAATCACATACATTGCTATTCTCTACCTTTCCTTCTTTCTTCTTTATAGGGGGTAAGACAGAATTTGGTAACAAGTTTTTCTTCAGCCAAGTTTGGACATAGTTTTCCACTGAATATTCAACAACGTCCTCTTGAAAACTCTCCTGTTTTAGAGCCTCCAGTGTAATGGTGTTCTCTGACATATTTAACTTATTTGCACCTTTACTTAGATTTTTCTTCATCCTCTTTTGTTTTTTCTCTTTATTTGATGACAAATTTTCCAAAATATTCTTTTTATTTTCTTTTTCAAATTTAAGATTCTTTGGCACTTCTGACAACGGCTTTGAAATCATTGATAAGTTAGGTGTCTGTTCAAAAGAACTGGCTGTGAAGTGTGTGCTACCTTTCTCAGTACTCAGTGTATCCTGACTCTGTTCAGATTCATTGTTTGAATCAGCCATCATTAAACTATCTTCACTCTTTGGAGATGAAACTAAATCACTTTTTTTGCCTGAGTTCAATTTTACGTTGGCCAACTTGTTTTTATTATTTCTTGCTTTCTTATTAGATGATAATCCATTTTGTTCCACTGAATCCTGGAGATTGAACTCATCTTCAGGACACATGCTTTTGTCTGAATTGACAGAACCATCATTGCTTGTTATAAAAAATTCCATTCCTTGCTTCTGAGGCTTTTCAGAACAATTATCCATAGGCTGTGTTGTGGAATCCCGTGTGGATTTACTTGTGGTATGTGTTTCCTCATTTTTAGTTATCCCTGAGATTTCTTTATTGTTTTGATTTTCATATGTACCTTTTTCTAGAAAGTTAGATGATTTTCTCTTCTTCTTCTTTTTGGTGAGGAAAAATGCAGATTGGCTGTCATCAGTGACATGTGTCGGCATCACAGGTTCAGCCCTGACACTGATTTGGTTCTCACTTTCAGTGACAGGAAAGAACCCAGGTTTTGGATTCATTTTCTCAATAGGAGGTTCACTACATGGAGGTACCGTCATCATCTGGTTATGTTCAGGACAGGCTGAATGCACTGAATCTTGAGAAACAGGTAATAAATCAGCAGTTTTCCATTTTCTTTCTTCACCTCTTGACTGACGTAATTCTGAATATCTAATGAAAGAACTCATTGATCTTTTTATTTGTTTAATATCACATGACTCGTGGATCTGGTCTGCTGAACCTGGCCTAGCTGCCTGGTAAATTTTTGATGAAGGTATGAAACCGCTGATGTTTGCTTTGCAGGTTGATACTAAACTATTATATGTACCTTGTTCCACAATTGATTTCTCTAATATATTCTGTACCAATTCATCCTCATCAGGCACTTCTAATGTCTTCCTATTTGTGGTTTCTATTAAATCATGACTTTTTTGGCTTACTTTAAAAAGTGTTTCTTCTTTGATATTCTCTGAAGAAAGCTTTACTAAATCACTGTCATTTATATCACTATACTTTGGATTAGTGACACTTGATTTTTTTCTACTTGAATGAGCTACCATGCAATACTCAGATTTATTTTCTCCATTCTGCATTTCCTCACTGTAGGAAAACTGTCCTATTGTCTTTTCCTGAACTTCTTTCTCAGATACCAAGGTGACACGTTCAACTACTGCTTTCTTTTGTCTAACACGCCGTGGCCCAGGGGTGGGAGGCCTATAAAAACGAGGCCTGATATTATCCTCAGATACAGCACTTACATCTTGATCTGCAGAATTGTTCTTACAGATATTACAACCAGCATTCTTTAAATCAGACTCTGATTCTTTGTCTGACACTTCTGCATTGAATTGCTGCAATGATTCTCCCTCTTCTTTATTGCAGCTCTCCAAAAATGGAGCATCTTTTGGTTTTATATGTTCTGATACATTTACACCAAATAAGCAGTCTTCTGCACGCATTGCAGAATTGCAAATAGTGGCTTTTTTGTCCTCAGAAAGGCCAGCACGACTTACAGTAGTTGTCCATTTAATGGTTTCTTCCTCTTTAATTTTGAATCGAACTTTCATTTCCACTGTGATACTGCCATCTTGATTAAGGTGAACAGATTTCTCGATGTCATCTTCATACTGTGCCACAGATAAGTTTTCACCAGTAACTATCTCATTTCCTCCTATATCGTTATGGCCATCATGAACATAGGAAGAATCTGAGTTGTTCTCATTTGAGTTATTATCATTGCTGGACCCTTTATCGGAAGAAACTGAGAATATCTGAGATCTTGAGCTAGAGCCCATTTCAGTTCTCACTACCAATCATTACATTGAAAGAAGCCAAATTCATTCAGTAGGTGGAAAGTCGAGCAGACAAATATCATGTGTAAAGATCCAGGTGGTGAGACAACAGACAGGCAGCAAAGGAAGAAAAAAGAAGAAAGGAGAAAAATTAGTACCAAAGAAGGTAATCAAGTTTGTTTATTTTATCAGAGTATTAGAAAAGAAAGATAAAAAACATGGGTAATCTTTTTAAGAAGTTGGTAGACAGAGAAATACAATCATTTTTTAATAAAGCGTAAAGCATTTAACTATGTTTCCACTTACTATTGTTTTGCTATGGGTTCTTTCTAATGCCAGAGCTAGTTTTATTTGAAGCTTCAAGGCCTGAAAAAATCTAAATGTTATTTTATACCTAGTTGGGAGGTGAGGTTGCCTCACAGCTTTCAAGAGATTCACAGGCCTTTGCTTGTTTGGGCTTCAAGCTACAAATGCTACATCTTCTTCATGCCTTAGCGATCATTAATGTATCATTTCTTACTAGTCCTTACAGTTAGTACTAAAACATGTCAGTCAAGGAGAACATATATCTCCCTGGGCTTAACCCAACAATCTGCAGCATATGAATAACTACTATGAGTAGCCTCTCTGATATGTGAATAAATGATACAGATCCAGTACCCTGGACTGAGCTTCTATAGAGCAGTAAAAATTGAAGCACTTGAACTAAATTAAATTGGATTCATTAAATCATGACATTCTGAGATATATTTTATGCTACAGTGCTGTAGATGATGGTGCAAAACTCAGTAAAGCCAATGACAACACCTCAAGACTTCAATGAATTTTGACTATGGCCCAACATGTGTTTGCATACACATTAAATATTCTCAAAATATGATTTGATTACTCTGTAATAACTTGGGAGTTAAAAAATTATACCTTATCTCTCTCTAGCAGTTGTCACTGAAGAGGTGAAAGATAAAAGAACATGAGATAAAAATAAAGTTTTGCTGTCTTCCAAGAAATTCTGCGTGTGTGAGTGATACAGCTCACGTACACCCACACAGAGACATCCTCAGCTGCTACTGCTACCTAAATATATAGATGCCACCATTTAATAGAATGGTTACCCTTGCAGAAAGATATTTTAATACTTGTGATATTAACTTATCTACATTGCTTGAATTTAAGCATTTTTTTTGCTTAAGTGAATCACAAATGGTCTCATATCAAGACTTCCACAGTTAACATATTACCACTATAGATACATGTCTATAATTTCAAGGCAGAGTGCCTTGCAAGTTTCCCATACATATGTTTTCCTGTGAACTGAATCAGAAATAAAAGTCTGTACTAACTCCTCGTACACAGGCAAGACCTTATGTTTCGCAAAGTAAAAATCTCACTTTTTCTGTCTTCATGGAATGGAATTGAAACAAGTTGCCTGAATTTTTTTTTCAGGTTCTCATATCACCAATAGTGTTTCCTACACAGGATACTTTTTTATTTCTTGGGTTATAGACAAAAAGAGGTTGTTTTTTCCTCTCTTTTTCTGTAGTTGCCATTAGCTAAAGATTAGTTAACAGAATTTATCAGATTCTCATCTACCATTGCAAGGCTCAATCTTTGGCTCAAAGCAAATTTGGGCAGGATTTTTTGCTTCTGCAGAACTTTCATTCTCAAAATGGCCCTATTCATTCTGTCTTGACCATTAGTTACGCTTTACAAACAGCTCTTGAGCTGTACAAGTCAAAGAACATGAAGGCTGAGAAAAATTAAAATTAGTAGTTTGATGGGGGCATAATAAACTGTGAGGGATGTGCATGAAAGTCCTTCAAGTAAATGGAAGCTGGGTGTCTTATGTATCAGTGTGCTCCATGACGTAGCCAAGATTACCATGGAAAATCTCAGTATGGAAACACCTACTGTGTTCCCTGGGGTTCTCCGATACAACATGGAGATATATCAAGAGTACAAGCTACGTCTGGATTAAACAAGTTTCACCTTAGCCAGTACCTCTGCCTTACAGGATGTAATGATGCCAAGGATCCCCAAACAACTTGAAGCTCTGCTGCTACAATGCTTTGTTTCCCTTAACCTTAAGCTGTTCAGTTAGCCTGGCTTCTCTCCAGGAGCTCCTCATGTTCCTGACCACCCACAGGCCACCTCCCACTCTCACTGACCTTGTCAGTGGCACAGTTCCATTAGTCAAAGGAAAAATACATATGGGTGTATCTTTTCCCAAACATAACCAAAACCAGATAGCACAGACATGAGGATATAAGAAAGGATGACAATCTGTTTAGACAAACGCAGCTTCAAAAACGTAATGAGTTTGTGAGTTGATGGGTGCTGTAATGTTTTTCCGGTTTATGCAGAACATGGGATGTGGGAAATACTGAAATTGACATTGACATGTCAAACTTCCTCTTGCTAAGGCAGTTCTGAAACCTGCACAAAAGTTTTGCTCAAGAAATTTGGTGAGTAAGAGCCTGAATTAACCTGTGGAGTTTCTTTTACCACTGTTGTTATTAACTGTGACACCCAAAAAATAATGACAAACAACTGCATTAAAATAAAATATACTTATAGATTTGCATTCATGTTCTAAATAAGTTCATTTGAAAGAAATCATGCATACCAGCTAGGTATTTAACAGGAACTTACATTTACAAAAAAAAAACCCCATTAACACATTGATCTTTCTTATGCCTGTAAAGGAGAGAGAGCAGATATAAATAGCTTGAATTGGACATTTTGAATACCCTTGATCCTAGTAAGATGGTCAGGGTTTATGTCTTATATTGAGAGACAGAAAGCATTTCATAAAATACAAATTAATTCAAAGAACTTACTATTTTCGCTTTCTGACTTGGCATTTGATTTTGGGTACACACGATTTGCAATGCCAAGCAATTTAGCAGGTTGTGAATACCCAAGAGAATCATAATTGCTTGGTTTAAAAGGCTCTCTTCCTGCTGCAACTACAGCTCCAGAGCACAATATCAGGGCCTGAAGATTAGCAACCTGAAAAAAAAAAAAAAAAAAAAAGTAACATTAAATTCTCTGCCTTAGTAACCCCAAAAAATAACATAAGAGATTTATCCATTTCATGCTTTAATATCTTCACTTCTTAGTCTCTACATTAGTTTGCATCAGGCTCTTAAATATGTATCACAGCACGGAATTAATTTTTCAATTCCTATAAGGCATTTCCTATCTCTGTGAATGTGTCTTGTTATATAAATATATTAGAAAAAGACTTCAAGATGCAACACTTGGATCCAGATCAAAATTTTATTATAATTTAAGTGTTTGCATCTGTAATTTTGTCTCATCATTGCACAGTAACTCTTCATAACCATGAAATAAGAATATGCATTAAGAGGTAAGTACATACATACATAAATATATATATTCCGTACATGTTTAGAAAAAAAAATGAGAAATTCAGAACAAACCACTAGTTCTTGACCTGTAGTGCCTCAGAGGAATAAGACAGAATCACGGAAAAATATATGTTGGAAAATACCTCTGGAGGTCATGTCTGCTGCCTCTGCTCAAAGCAAGTCTGACTGGATTAAGGTGCTCAGACCCTTGTCTAACAGTTTTCAATTTATGTTCCAAAATATATTGCAAGATAAGATTTATTAACTGCACTTCACGGACTTCTAGGCTCTATGGACAGTTTCCCAACCAAATAGAGAATTTCATCAAATGGAGGATAAACGCAAGATTTCCCTTGAACTCTTGGAGCTCTGCATGTAATCCTTTTTCTAGATACCTGTTAGGTATAATCACAAGTGCTTTTATATGGTTAAACAACACACAAATAAAAGACTAAGTAAAACAAATCATAGAAAACAGCATGTGAAAGGAAAATCAGGATTATTAGTGCTAGCTGCATCAACTAGATTTAAAGGTACAGAACCTGGCCCATGGTTTGAAAACTATAATAGACTGTCAAATGTCAGAGTTTCACAGCAGAACACTCTGCATTTGTGTAATGAGACAGAGTGCCTGGCTATTAGGTGCTACTTATAATATTTTAAAAATATTAAAAATCACAGATAAACGACATTAAGACTACTGGAACATTCTGTGTAAATGGGTAAAAATGTAGAATTGAGAACATGCCTGGAAGAGGACTCAGTAAGAAAAAGAGAAGTGATTTTTCATGATGACTTAAAATAAAATGTCCTCACTTTCTTCTCTCTAATCGCAAGATTCAAGTCTCTCTCCTCCAAACCAGTTGCCTTGCTGAAGGGAAAAGGTATAGAAAGGTAACAGCTGAAATTCAACACATCAGATCTCATACCAGGCCAGTGTGTCAAGCTGCTAATTGATAATAACACTTTTCTAATTTAAAACTAATCTAGAAGCAATCATAGGAAAAATGTCAGTACTCATCTCTATTCTCACCTTTCTGCCATCGGTGGTATACAGTTTTGCGACTGGATATTGCATTAACTCACTCATATAATCCAGGAAGGCCTCAAAGGTTTGTGTATTTTTCTTTCCCAGAACGACGGTGCGCCTGAGCCTTACATCCCCGTTTTTGTAAACAAGCATCTTTTTGGGAGTTGTTATTTTGCTTTCTCGGTGGCCAAATCCATCTTCATTCTCCCTTGCTAATTGCACAGCTCGACGGCGAGCGCTGACAGGCCTACTGATCTGCCAGGGCAGCGGCTTCCTGCTAGCCCGTTCTAGGTTGATGGGCTTCATTTTCCTCTGATGGGAGCAAATATAAGATTTTCCATCTTCGAGATCCTCCAAATTGGTGATGCTGTGTCGCCCTTTCGGTGTACTAATATTCCTTACTCCAAAAGGTAACGGGACTCGTTTGGATAAACTATCCAGCAAGGCATCAAATGTTTTATAAGACCTGTTATTAATGACCATTTTGATCCCATTAAACTGAGGATCTCCACTTTTATAGAAACAGACCCGTTTTGCCACAACAGGTTCAGTGACATTGAAGTGGCGCGTGGATAAACTCTGTTCGCTCTCAGAGGAATTTGGGTGATTCACCGAGTAACTAGTTGAAGGTGTTTCACTCATTTTGACAGCAATCTGGAAGAAAGAGGAGATGGATGTAAAACTTTCCTTATGAATAGTAATAATACAGTCTTCATTTTGAAAGATGCAGAAAGAGAATTTATAAGAAACCAACAACAGGAAGGTGTGCCAATCCATCGGATTCAAATGGATCCAAGCTGGTATCTCTAAATTCCACAAAGACTCCAGTACTATTGGATTAATTTAAAGTGGCTCTACTTGCAAATATTCCTCAAACTCTACAATGTAATTTCAAATCTCTTACCATTTTGGTACAAGAGACCTTTCCTTAGAAGGAGGTACTTCCTCAGTCTATAATTAGATGGTTTTTTTCTTGAGGATGAAGCTAATGAGAGCATTTCATGTTTAATATATGAGTCAAATCTTTCTGAGGAGGGAGCAAGTTGTGTCCAGGCATGGGCCGAAATAACAAAAGTGAAAGACAATACAATTAATTCTGATCTCACATAGTAGTTTTATACTTGCACCATCCCTGGAGGGGTTCAAGGCCAGGCTGGATGGGGCTTTGAGCAACCTGCTCTAGTGGGACGTGTCCCTGCCCATGGCAGTGGGGCTGGAACTAGATGATCTTTAAGGTCCATTCCAACTCTAACCATTCTATGATTCTATACCAGGGCAAATCCACTGAAGTCAGAGAAAAGGCTCCTGATTTACTACACTGTAAACTCTACCAGAATAAGGCCTGAAATATGTTTTAGGGTTAAATTGCATCATAAGTTGATAATTGCTTTTCTATTTTAAGGTTAGTATTTTACGATATATAAATCACTACAATATTTGCATTTATACTGAGGGGAAAAGTACTAATCAAATAAGACTTTTTTTTAGTAAGAGAAAAGTCTTTAAATCCTCTAGGAAGACACACAACTTTCAAGTATCCTTCAGTAGAAGTAGCCTTTAAATTGAAACATTTAAATACTGATCTTTTAAACAGATTATTTCTGACATTATATCATAGCCTTCATGGTTGAAAACAGAGCACTCTCACGACAATCTTTCCATTTGGATTCAATCTGCACGCAGATACTGTAATGACAAGCCCTTAAATGAATAAAATAGCTTTATCTTAATGATTGGCTTGCTTTGACTGGAACACAGGGCAGAAATGGTGAGTCATCAGCTCCAGGGAAGCAGTTTTAGTAAAGTTTTACTGAAAAGCTGTACAGCAGTCCCAGGGAATATGTTTGAAATAAAGTAATATAAATTAAATTCTTTGGCAATGTCACCTTGATGTAGCTGCCATAATGACTAATGGAACAATCTCTTCTGGCTACTACATATTTGTCTTAATGAAGCTACGGAAAACAATATTTTGACATATTTCACTACAACATACAACAGTTCTGAAACTGATAAGAAAATGTCGCTATTTTTCAAGACAGTCAAGGTTCAAATAAAGTCAGGTTTGACAAGATTTTATCTTACTGTGTTCTTACTGCTTTTGCAAAAATGCACTGGTTTCAACCTAAGTTTTGTCTGTGCTCTGATCATTGGTCAAAATAACAAACTTTAAAAGTTTAAAAGAGCACAGGAAGAACTATCTCCTTTTAGCACATTATTTATGCTGTAAATTATACTCATTCTAAGTGCTAAAACTGAAAAAATAACCAGTTTTGCACTCCAATGGTGTACACAGAGGTTCATTTAGGTCATCATAATTCAATTAAAAATAATAATAAAAAAAAAAAAAAAAAACAACCAACCAAACAAAAAACAACAAAACCCCCCACCCTGTAAGTATTTAATGTGCAGGAAGAAATTTTCAGGCTTGGCTGCAGCAACTTATAGAGCCCAGCCCCATGGTAGCTGGTGAAATGGCTTATTTTCCGTGGTAGGGAGGAGCTCCACTTCTACTGGAACCACTGAGATCTATAGTTGCTCATCTTTTTTGACACATCTATTCATTAGCTGCCTAATTCTCATTACACTTCTAAACTGAGAGGTTGACAGGTGAGATAAGCCTAGCGACACAATTTGAAACAGCCATTTTATGCCTCATGCATCATCCTGTTTACACTAATATTCCTAGAGGAAGCCCGTAAGGGGATTTTTTACTGCTGGCTGCAGCACAAACATTCCTGCTCCGTTTGCAGAGGGAACGTTGTACTGCAATGAAATTGGCAATGACAGCAGTAAAGTTCTTGAGTGAACTGAATGTCGTGTTACCCCATTTCACTGGCCAAGAAGACTCGAACTCGCTAAGAGAGTCCAGTCCAGGATATCTGAGGAAGGAGAGAAAACAGTCATGATCGATAACGGCCAGAGACAGAAATGAACAGACACAGATTCTCAGCTACTCGGTACTACCACTTCTCACTCTTTATGAAAATGGAGTGGAATTTCATCTACCCCTATGATTATTCATTCTTACAACAAATAAAATAGCTGATAATAATTGCTTTTGAATTAGCCTCTCAGAAGTTGTTCTGGAAATCTGTACTTGGGTAAAATATTCAGTTATGTAAGAATCGACACTTGCAAGACAAATGCAATGTATTTTACATAAATATTAGACTGAATCTTGACACTGTGGAAGTAACAAAATCCAAAACAAAGGAAGAAAATACACATATACAGAAAAAAGACAGTTTTCATTATAAACATGAAACAATATGAATTCACAAAAGTGACTATGAAAAAGGAGTTTCCTTAGCAAAACAGGAAAAGAACAGCAAAACAGACAGTTTTGGCAGAGAACTGATGGCTGCATAGCACGCCATGTATGAATACTTTCTAGTATAATTTTAAGAGTAGAAATTGCTTATGCATCTTTCACATACCTTATAATTGCATCTTACAAATAGCAAGCATTTCAACATATGAATAATTAACTTATTGTAGAACTTACTGTTTCTTACTGTAGGTGACCATGCTGTAATAGTTTCATTTAATCTTAAACATAGCATTGATTTTCATACCTAAATGATTTTGTTCTAAAATTAAGAAATAGCTAATATTTCACGATACGGAATGTACACTAAGATATTTTGTCAATTACAACGTCAAGAGTTTTATGCTGCAAGAAAATCAGACAGAATTCAGAATTTACTCCCTTTGCCTGCATTATCCTTAACAAAATCACCCATTCAAAATTGATGCACAAAATTGCTAAATTTTCTATAGACACTAAGTGGAACACTTTGTTCTAAATGCATAAGAATACGTCTAATGCCATATAGGTGGTAAGTATTGCATATAATTTCATCATACTCACCCACAGTTACGTCCTACGTAAATAAAAGATTGTTGTAAGATTGTTTTCAGAGATTTATAAATTGTACATGTGACTGTCTTTGCCATATGAAATGAACATCCTTTGTCTTATTCTGAGTGCACTCAGCTAGAAAAAACATCATAATCCATTTGCTTAATCTCAGCTCATGTTAATCACCAGACCAGGTTCATCTCAGGTAGCTGGGTGTTCAGAGCAGAGTCTCTAGCATCTCATTCAGCAAGTCCTCTTATATTATTTTTAAACTCTATGTAACTAAAAATTTCAGGTATATAATTTTCTGTTTACTTAGATTGCTCAAGAGACTCACAGAAGCATATAAAACAAAAATGTGGGTGGGGAACGTAGGTAATCTAATCTATTTTTTTACCAGTGATATAAATTTTTCAGTGATATAAATTATGTTTATAGTGATAAAATAATATTTAGAAAATATTTAGTGATATAAATATGTTAAAATGGATCTTCTTCCACCTTCAGAGACTATTTATTATTTATCTCATGGCATTAATTCTTGCTTTTGTTCAATCATTTGGTCAAGATGATCCTCTTTGTGCTAAAGATTTTCCCATGTTTTCTCTATTCAGATATTGCAGTGAAAATAGTTCCACAGTTTCTTTCACAACATGCATAAAAACATGGCAATCTGAAGGAGTTTTGTCATCTGTGAGGCATTCTGCATTTCAACACACCAGGAAAAGGGCAATGCAACAATTATAAATTTGTGTGAATATAGTTTATGAAGAGACAGGAGAATTATGGCTAACTGCAGCTTAATTATACCACAGAATGTGGGGTTTGTTTCTTTTTCCAGTGGAAATACTGTATCTCCGGATGGTAACTGTTCCATCTAATTGCTACCAGATGTATAATCTTATTTGGAGCTTCTTTGCTTAATCAGGATTACAGCAAGCTCTCCAAACTAGCTGTGTAGAACAGTAAAAAAACCACTGCTCAGTAGACACTGCCACTGCATACCACAGTAACTGTTTTCCTTAACAGAGAATCCAACATTTACAGAAGATTTTAAATCCTGCTTCAGTTCCATTCTCATAAGGTGCGCAGGCACAAACATCATATGATGAGCCAGCACAGGTATTTTCCTATACACATTGCTTTCTTAAATATTATATTAATATAATTATTTAGGTCCTTCTTCTGTTTTAGCTAATGTACTGATTATATTCCAGTCAGTATTCTGTTGGGTACAATAGTTCAGAAGATGAACAAGTGGGAATTCTGTGTGTTATTCTGATGTCTTATGAGTTAAACACTTCTACAGGAATTTTTATGGAGTTAGTGCAGGATTTAAAATATCACTGTTACCCTCATTAGCTTCCTAGTGCATGCAAAGCCACTTTCAATAGGCAGCTAATCCATCACTAGCTTCTGCGTACCACTAGAATTTAGGACCTGGTGAAGATGATAAACAAGTGTCACCATTTGCCAGCATGAGTGCCACTTAATTCTCTAAGACTTCAAAAGTCTTCTGTCTGTATATATATAACTTAAAAACTTCACTAGAAGCACTACAACACTCTTCTTGCACTACAAACACTCCATATATTCTGAAAAGACAGAAGAAATCATTAACTTCATAGTAAAAATAGCATCAATAAGAATTATCTTTCGTTCAGAATTAAAGCTAATAAGCCACAAAAAATTATCACAGTCCTATAGCAATCAATAACAGCACAAAAACGCTTTTCATCTGTTCATGTGGGCAGCACGATTAACATCCATGGAACCATTAAATGATGTGCTAAGAATTCAGCCTTAATATTTGGGGAACAGTTGTCCTTTTTACATAAAACATTTGCCAAGAAAAATTAGGGAATACCAGGCCACAGGAGAAAACATATCAGTGATTAAAACTGTAATTGCAAGCAGGATTACAACTTTCTGGGTTGCTGTAATTCTCACTGTTAAATTACGTGCCTGCTTATCTCCGGAACATCTTCTGTTCTCAGTTCTGATACCAAATCTTCCATTTGACCTGTTCTCGATATCCTGCTTGTTCTTATATTTTTGGTAGGGTTATTGACTGGTCAGTAACTGAGGCAGCCACCAACATCAGTTAGTGTCTTGCATCGAAAAGGAAAGAGAAAAGCTCAATGTTTCTCAAGCATCATATCCAGGAAACTGATGACCAAGAATGAAAGAAATTTGTTAGTGATTACATTATCGTGTTTGCTGATATATTCTTTCTTCCTTAGCAGATAACCAGCATCCCAGGTTGAGAAACAGAAGCAGCATTTTCTGCAGCATTATCCTGAGTCAGAGCATGGTCAGAACCACGTGCGATGTGTCCCTCCCTGCCTGGCAATCCTGTGGCCCTTGAATGACACCCTTTGTTTAAGTCGGAGCCATATGGACCAGCAGTTAACACTTGAGTATTTTTATCATTCAAGTGTGAGTCACTTCTTTAAAATGGGCAGTTGCTACACCAGTTAAACTATTACTGTTGACCTTCGTGCCCCAAGAAAATGCTGATAATGTGCCTTTCCGAGTCCCTTCAACTTCTTGTGGCTCTGCTTTTTTTTTTTTAATTGGACTGCTCAGTAAGGTATAGAACTAGGAAACTGTTATCAAGCTAAAAAGGAAATTATCGCATTAGAAGCAGGGGCCTGGGTCAAGTTCCCTTCAGTGTGCCCAGCCTGTTTACATCCTTTCCAGTAAAGCCTTGCAAAAAATGTGCCACTATTAATATGTTACTACTGATAAGATTTTGAGCCATTGCATTGCACCGGCATTTTGGTGTTTGATATACACGAACTTCTTATCTAGTTAATCCCCACAGACTTTTATTCATTAAATTCTCCAACATAGATTTGATAACCAAGACCTGGGGATGTGAAATAGGGAAAAAAAAAGAAAAAGTATGCCTCTGGGGAGGAAGACAAAACAAATTAAACCCAGAGCCCTGCTTTTAAGAGAGCTTTGCCTGGATGGTAAGATGGACTGCCATTTGTGGTCTGCAAACTCCTGCTTGAGCTGTTTTGGGTTTTGACCACCACTAAATTTAACTCAAATCTGAATGCCTGATAGTGTTCAGAAGATGGCTTCCAATGGGAAGTTTCTGGCCTGGCAGAAGTACAGGTTGTCCCATCATCTTCAAGTGGGTTAGAATTTCATTCAGGAGCATACAGCTTGTCTGACAGTTAAATGCATAATGATTCTCGGCATAGTTTTCCTTATTTTCTTGCCTCAGGTGTATTTAGTCATCTACATTTATCCTCTGTTCTGTAAGATATACTAGCTGAAAGAGAAGGCTCAGCCATATTTTTATTTTTTCTAAGTATGGCCATCTGAAAAAAGAGCCACCCTAGAATATAACTTTTTGTGTTTGTATTAGATCCACAGATTCACTGCAGTGACATGTGAATGCTTACAGAGTGTCTCAAATTCTTTAAACTGGAAAAAGAATTACTAGAAATTTTTCCCCTATCCCCAGTTTCCTTCTCCTACAACATTTCAAAACCTTCTTTTCTCCCTTGAATGTTTGCCTTCATGACCTTCCTAGCCCTTTCACTAAATTAAAAATGCAGCCACCTGCACAGACCTTAACACACAATGATTTACAAAAAGCAGTTATGTTACAACTAACTGCAGCTCTAATTGGTGCTGTCAGTTTATTAAAGATTGACTTCTACCTGTACTGGTTAGAAAACTCCTACATGGACCTTAATGTTTTACTTAAAAATTCACTCATTAAGGCATCTAGGGTTTTCATATATTCTTTTTTTATACTCTTAATTTCCTTGTATTTCTTACCAATCTGTTAATTTATAACCATAATTCTTTGGATCTTCCAAAGAGTATGGTCAGAGAAAAGGATTAAGCAGGCAGCAAGTGAATTCCCTGGCCAAGCTGTTATCAGCTTATCTTGAATTTTAATCCAGCGTGCCTCAGTTTGTCCAGCTGAAATTCTACACAAAGACTTTGCCAAATTTCCTATTTCTTAGAAATATTGTGAAGCATAAGCCAAAGAAACTTCATGAAGCTCCAGCAGCATTAGTGACTGTAAGGGGCAGATCTTTTGGTTCCTTCTGAAGGAATAAAATCCTTTGCTGGGGTCTAATATTATTTCTTTCATAGAGTTCAGAGGCTGTTTTTAGAGACAATGAGATCATAAACTGAGGACAAGAAGGAAAAAAGGCAAGGCTTAGACTTATTATACAGCTTTGCCTCCTATAAACGCTTTAAAGTCTTTGATCAAAATTTACATCTTCATTCACTTGCTCTGATCTGCTGCCTACTCCTGTAGGTGCCTAAATTGTGAACAGTGCAGCTTTGCTGCTGGGCACGTGTACAACCAGCCAAGCTCTGGCAACACTAAGCCGCTTAATGTCTTAGCTTCATTGCAATGCACAGCTCGACACTGCTTTGCCCATCTTGAAACCTGACCGTCCTTTTTCCAGCCCAGGCAGCAAGCTGTTGCTGTCCTCCATTCCTCTGGCTGAAAGTCCAGTCCACTGCCTGCTCAGAGCTCCACGTCCTCTCTATGTCTGGTGTAAGAAAAGACTGATCTGTGCACAGTGTCTAATTCCACAACAGATTTCCCAGCTACAAATGCCCGATGGCAAAACACACTTAACTTTAAGCCTGGGTTTGGATACCCATTTCTTTGACAAATATGAAAATAGTATCAAATACGGACCCTGATCTAAAGGCTCTGCATCAGCCCAGGGTTCAGGAGCCAAGACATCTAACTCCAACCTGAGTATGCCAAGAGGAAACAAGCCAACCACCTCCAGTGCTGTATCACTGTGCCTGAATCCCCAGTACCAGTTCAGCTTACTCCGTTGTGTTAACCATAGGCACAATCAAGAAGCTCTGAGAAAAGGCAGGTACTAATGAATTAGATTTGACTGTTGTGTTTGTAGTACTATATTAAAAAAAAAAAAAAAAAGAGCTGAATGCATGTTCCTAAAATCCTCCCAGGATTCCTGTACTGGGTTTTAAACCTCAAGACAGTCGCTGCTTCTATTACTGTAGCTCTCAAGGATACTTGGCTTTCCCCCTCCTGCATTTATTCTCCCTTTATTATCTCCCTGCACATTTATATCTACCTAAGTATATAAAGACACGCGTCGACACATACACACATACATGTAACACATAAACTCTACTCAGATATCTTCAGTTACTTTTGCATCCTTTGGATTACATCATGATTTTTCCGTTTCTTGACTGTATGTTCCCAGGCCTGTTGTTTCCATTTCATTTTACTTTTATTTGAAAGTATATTCTTCTAAACTTCCCCTAATGCATGGCTACTATTTTACCAAAGGACTGACTTTATGTATCGTCATGGCTTCAGCTGGAAATGGCAAATTTATTTTTTTTTGCCAGAAGCTGGTATAGTGCTTTGGATTTGGCATGAGAACTATTTTTGGTAGTGTACTGGTGTTTTCAGTTGTTGCTGGGCAGTCAATACCTTTTTCTGCTCCTCACAACAGTGAGCAGGCTGGGGGTGCACAAGAGGTTGGGAGGAGACACAGCCGGGACAGCTGACCCTAACAGACCAAAAGCCTATTCCATGCCATGTGACATCATGCTCAATATATAAAGGTGGGGGAAGAAGAATGAAGGAGAACGTTTGGAGTGATGCCATTTGCCTTCCCAAGTAACCGTTATGTGTGACTGGAGCCTTGCTTTCCTGGGGATGGCAGAACACCTGACTGGCCATGGGAAGCAGTGAAAGAATTCCTTGTTTTGCTTGTGTGTGTAGCTTTTTCTATACTTATTAAACTGCCTTTATCTCAGCTCATTAATTTTTTTCTCACTTCTACTCTTACGATTCTCTCCCCATCACAGCCAGGCGGGGTGAGTGAGCAGCTGCTGGGTGCTTGGTTGCTGGTTGGGGTTAAACCACGACACACATACATTGAATTTTGAGCCAAATGAATACATCCATTTATTATTTTTTTTCTATTAAGTCACCTAGCCTGAATTTCTGCATTGTATTTTTGACTTAGGGCCAGTTTCTAATCTCAAATAGTACTAAAAGGTACATTAGATAGATAAAGATTTTGGACATATGCTCAATAAAAAATAGAAAGGCAATGCTCACCTCTTTCAAAAACAAGCACGTCATATTAGGTATTATCACCACTAAGTTTCTATCTATCAGTCTTTTTCCCTACCTAAATGATGCTTCAGGCATTGTCAACATAAATTTTTCAACACTAATATTGATTAAAAATTATACATAATCAAAATGGTACTACTTCATTTAAATTAAATTTTTGATGGTAAGATGATGTATTTATTTTTATTTAACAAAAAGTGTTTTATTGATCTTATTAATTTTTAAACAAGTTATAATTAAATTACCAAAAAGCAATAAAAATGTTTGTAAGTAGGAAGCCCATGAGGTAAATACATGACCACAGACAGAATGGTGAAATTTAGCACTGTAGCTCTATAAGCAAGAGTACTTTAAAGTTTTATGATGCGAGGAAATTAAATTAAATAAAGCATTAAAATTTTATCTTTTTTTTAAAAGAAAGCATAAGCTGGCAAAGCTATAGAATAACTGACCCAGTAATATTTTTTTCTATCTCTTAAGTTCTGTTAGTCAAATCCTTTACAAATTCCTTGTAATGGAAAAGATCTGTTCATTTCCACACTTGATCAGAGTGATCCCCAGAGTGATCCTTGTGATCATTCTCCGGTGAAATAACATCACAAAGCCAAGAAAGAGCAGTTGAGTTAGTTTAGAAGACACATCACCTACCACTAAAAACTAAGGAGAGGTCAGTGATGGAAATGCCGGACTGTCAATACAGTTTTATAAAGTTTCTGCTTCTGCTGCTCCATTACAGCAGAAAGCTGATGCATGTTCCAGATCCCTCCCCTCCGGCTACTATTATTCTTCACTTAAGACAAACAGAAGCCTCAGTTATTGTCCCATCAACCACTAGTTTTTGACACTTTCCCTTTATAAATATTGTCAGGGAGCCAAAAACTCAGAAAATTCTTGAATGAGTAGACCCAGGTATTCTACCTGAATGTATTTCCAGCCTTTCTGCTTTACTTTCCAGATACAGAAGACTGTGGTGCTGCATCAGTTGTGCCGGTGCCAAGCATCCACCTCATTCTTGCTGTAAAGCACCTGGGGAATATGATTGCATCTGGAAAGGAGGTACCCCCAGATGCTCCACTCCCCGCCAGGATACAGCTTGCATGATATTGTGCTATTCTGAGGAATGCATTCATGCTCTCATCTCCACTACACTGAATATTGAACAGTACCTATTTTCAACTGACTTTTCTATTGAAAAAATGTCAAATTTTATAATTTACTTTATTATCCCTTAACTCCTTCCTGACAATTTCAAACATTAATTAAGAGAAAATGCTCAGATTTTCAGACCATAATGAAGGGAAGCAGTGTTCTTCTATAGATCTGACATTGTCTAAAGAGATGCTAAATCGCAGAGATATATTCCGATGAATGCTTTGGAATCTAGTGACAACGATGACATACAGGTTTGTATTATACTGCCAAAGAAGGTATGCCTTAGAGTCAATATTGGCCATGCTTCCATAAAGCTCTAAAGACACATTTATGTAGTTACTCTTTTCTTCTAAAGAGCAGCAGTCGACTCCCTCTTTTTGCAGGCAAATCCATCTCCATCTTCAGAGACACAGACGACAGCACAAGGCCTTAGAGAATGAAAAAGGTACAGAGAAATACAAAACCTTCTCCGGAGCAACCTCTACTCAGAATCATAATCCTTGCGGCTTTCAATTTGAATGTGTCATGAAAAAAAGTTGTTTGAACGCTCCTGACATAAACCAGTATCTGCAAAATCACCCCCGATAAGGTCAGCAGCCAAGGTCAATCCGCAGCAATCTCTCAGGAGCTGTGACAGAACAATAGACCCACCGCGCAGAGCAAGCGGGCAGGCGCGGGCTCTGCCACTCTATCTCGGCAGATAAGCAATCCTCAGGACTTCAAATAAATCACGGGGAAGAGCTAGAGGGAAGAGTGATGTCGGATAGATCTCCTCTCGTGTTTTCCTTAGCAGAGCGCCACAGGGAAATACTCGGATGCTGAAGGACGACTGTTTACTTGGAAGAGACTGATCTAAAAAGAAGTGACATACTTTAATCTGGTCACGCAAACTGTCTCTAAGCAATTAGACTGTCTTATTGGTTTAGTGTTATTTTAGGTTTATTTTTGCTTTTGGGAATTAGACTGGCTCCTTGAAAAACACATTATGTGTTATGCCGCGTCGTACATCCACTTATGATGATATCGGAGATATTCTAATCATGGCATCACTTTTGTAAGATATAAAAACTCAAACTGAACTGAGTTACTCTTTTGCCTTTTTGAACTACAAAGAAAAAGAAAATGTAATGGGCTTTGTTCAGTACATTCTCTAGACACTAACTTTGAGATTTTATCTCCCTTCAGAAACTCTATAAGGGACAGGGGTTAAAAGTCATTTTTGTGTGGCCCCGTTTCAGGGCTAAAAAGCAAATTTTCATGTAGATACGTCATTCTTTGTTACTGCCATTGATATTCCTTAAATTAACAAGTATTCATAGACTTTTCTCAAAGTAAAAATTTAAATTGGAATTTAAATACCTGTATTTGTTGTTACTGAAATAAATAACAACAAACAGGTTTGCAACTGAGAAAAAAAGCTCATTATCAAGATGTAACTTAAAATAGCTGCAGAAGCATGAGAATAAGACACAGGAGTACCAACTAATAGCAACACATTTGTGCTCTAAAAATGGACCTGAATCAAAATAGGCTGGTTTTTATTTGTGAGAACCTTTTCTACCAGCTTGGCAAACTAATGTGCTAAACAACAACAGTACCCAAGCCCCCTCCACACGTATGCACACACACAGTCTGGCATGAAAAGGTACCACAGGAAGTTATTCCTGAGACTGATGAACCTTTCAGTCACATCACGATTGTTCCTTAGAGCAGAATCCCAATAATTTTGTTTAGACTGTTTTCAAGTGAACCTTGTGATGGATTCCTCATGCTCTGGGAGACAGCAGTGAATGCAGCACAGCTATAAAGTCCATCTAATAATCACTGGAAGTTTCTCTTGGTCGTCTTTCTAAACATAACCTGTATTCTGCTTTTAAAAAAATTCACAGTTATTCTCCCACATTCTCCCAATCTGCTATATCACGAACTATTTATCTTACTTTATATATTTGAATTCTTTTTTATCAATATATACACATATATAGCAAGAGAGAGAAGTAGTATATCCATTAAAACAGAGAAATATATTTACTGATAGTCATATATTTGTTTTTGCTGAAAATCCTAGCAATAACTAAATTTAGTTCATATTTTAACACTGTGAAACTTAACATTAAGGAAATGAAGATGCCATTAAGTATACTATCAGTTTAGCAAATTAATTAAAAAAGTCCTTCCTTATTCAGATGAACAATTATGTTTAGCATTAAACATTAGGTTTAGCATTCAGATTTGTGTGCTACACGCAGAAGTCAGAAATACTTGTAACAATGGTATATTTGCACTCTAGCCAGATTGCAGGGTTTATTCCTCTCACTTAGCATATGCTTTCTAAAAATTGAGGGTCTGCAAGGTCAGCCTTTTTTTGGATCAATATTTATAAACTTTGAAGATCAAATGGGAAATTTTGAGTATCTCTTAGGAAGAAAAAAAAACCATAGATTTTTCTCCCCCGTTTTTCAGAGAGTCATGGTTTCATTTTAAAAACAATCCCAGTCTTCCTTGTATCATTGCCCTCTGACCCTTAATTCCTATCACCCTGCTTGAAAGTTTCTCGTTATTATTTACCGTTCCCCAGTGAATTTGTGCATTCTCTTAATTTTATATATGTAAAAGCTTTGATGAAATTACTAACTTTTATTTATCTTTTATCTGTCCTCAATAATTCAGTTTCACTCTGTATCACATGTGCTCCCAGTCATATTACAGACACTGAGCAAATATGTAAGAACGTGTCATGGTATAAATAATTTAGTGATCACTTTAAGTAAGAACAGAAGTGTGAGTCCCGCAGTGGGAGAATGGGACCACGGAGAAAGGGACCACAGAAGAGATAGTGATGACTCATAGTTGATCTTCAGCTCTCAAAAAGAATTAATTTATTAATTAAATGCTATTAGATCATGGAAGGGCTTTTGTGTGCTCTCAAGTTCAAAGATTTGTCACTTTGACAACAGTCTTAGACTACATTATCTTGTAACAAAGATATATTCCCTGGTTTATTTTTAAAAATGCTATTGTCAGGGGTGCAGACAGACAAACTCATGTGTTGGGTGTCTCTGTCAAGGTTTCCATAGCAGAGGGGTTACAGGGAGAAAGCTGAGGCTGCCCAGTGCAGGAGACAGCTGATTCAAGCCAGCTCCAACAGACCCACCACAGGACACAGCTGAGCCCATCAGCCACATGTGGCACATCTGCGATAACATGTTTTAGAAAGGGGAAAGATGTTGGACAGGAAGGAAAAAATAGAAAGAAAAAAAAAATTAGAAACAGCAGTGTGAGCACCAAGGTGAGAGAAGAAGGAGGAGGAAACTCCAGGTGCTGGAGCAGAGACTCCCCTGCAGCCCCTGAAAAAGCCCACACTGAAACAGAGATCTGAACTGTGGCCTGCAGAGAACTCATACCAGAGGAGTTTCTTTTCCTGTAGGATTGCAGCTCGTGGAAAGACCCACGATGGAGCAGGGGAAAAGTATCAGATGGAGGGAGAGGCTGAGAGGATTGGTTATGGACTGACTGTACTCCCCTATCCCTCACTGGGCGAGGGGGGTGGTGGAGGAGTCTGAAGTTCAGCCTGGAAGAGGGACAGGAAAGGTATTGATTTACTGTTTGTCTTTGTTTCTCAGTACTTGAATCTATTTTCATTGGCAATAAATTAAATTCATTTTCCCCAAGTCGGGACTGTTTTACCCACAACAGTAATTGGTGTGCAACTTGACTAACTTTATCTCAGCCCGTGAGCTTTCTCATCATATTTTCTTCCCCTGAGGAGGGCAGTGGGTGAGCAGCAGGGTGGGCGTTTGGCCGTCAGCCAAAGCCAACCCACTGCAGTTCCCCAGGAGAAATACAGATCCCTGAATTCAGAAACTGCAGCTCCTTGCTAGTGCAATCCATCTAGCCAAAATTCAAGGTGTTTCATGAGAATTACTGCCTCATAAATATTCCTTTTTTAAACACAACGCCTGGTAGCAGCAGATGTAGATAAGAAACAAATGAGGCTGAAAATGCTTTTTTACTTCATTATCTTCAAAGGATTCAGAGCCAAAATCCTCACTCTTATAATAGTAAGCCTTTAGTCATAGCGATATTTCCCTTGATACTGGTGGATTTCAGACAACCAGTTTGCAAACTGACACAAACTCTGTCCTTTGGCTGAGTAATCCCATTCAAGTAAATGGAACTAATAGTGTGACCAAGAGTTTATAACCTTAGGCCACATGACTGAAGCTCAAGGTTGTCTCAAGTGAAACCGTTCAGAGGGAATGCACTGTTAAGTGCATTTCAGGAACCAAAATGCTCAAAACCAAACAAAATAAAGAAGCTGTCAAATATCTTACTGCGATATTTTCCAAATGAAATTTCTGTTCTTTGGTTTGAAGACACTTTTTTTTTTTCCTATAAACTTACCATCTGTGTAAAATGGTAAAATAAGGAAAGATCACAATCAAAATAACATGTCAAATCAAAAAATGAAATATTTCAAACTGACCAGAACTTCTTCTTCTTGGTTGGTTCCCAATCCCTTTTTTCCCTCTTTTGAGATTTTAACTCTGCCTTCACTGAAAATTAGAAAAAAAAAAAAAAAACTGAAATCTCAAAAATGCTTGTATGATGGGTAAAGGACACTTTTAGAATTTAAGTGCATTATGATTCTGTTATATCACATCTTAAATAGTAAATGCTGGATTTCATAACATCTAAAGCTGGAATATAAAAATTGAGTAACTATTACTATTAGGATTACTACCCTTAATGCCTGGGGACTTGTGGCAAACTGCTCCAGCAGAAGATCAAGTGGATCTTTCTGTGATATTATAATCATGCTATTCAATTAATGTCTACAAGCATTTCAATATTAGTGACGCATGAAAAACTTTACATGGCTTTAAAAGTGCAGACTTACAGTAAGAGAGATGCTCAAAGGAAAGCCAACAAACATTACTCAGTATTAAAAATACTTTACTTAGTATTAAAAGTACTTTTACTAAATGCTTCCTGCACATTTCTGAGACACATTAATATTTTTATGCTGACAAAGAGTAATGTCTCTTTTATGCAAACTACGTGTCAAATCACTGCTTAATTTTGTCCTCTTCACAACTTCATTAATTACCCAGTCCATTTCAATTTAAAAGGTAATTTTTTCTATTTAAATAAAAATGAATTTAATTTCACATGAAGCTACTGCATAACAAGTATGTATCCATCTAAGAATCAAATTTACCCTCTACATTTGCTTTGAGTAGGTGTGCAATAAGAACAATTTTATTCAGATTAGAATCCTGCTGTGAGGTCAATGGACAAATACAGAGAAAAAAAATGTTTGTACCAATGTTTATGATGAAGTAGTAGCATCGTGTTTCTTGGGGTTTTGTCTCATTATTAGTAACCTAAAGCAGCAACCCCTATACCATAATTAGTTATTGTTAAAGTAAAGGTTTATATCAAAACAAGTTGCCTCATAGAGACAGAAAAGACACCTAAGAGGTCTGTGACATGAGGTTGCAGCCTTGTCCATTCACAGAATCACAGAAGCATTATGGTTGGAAAGGACTGAATCCAACCACACACACACAAAAATCCCTACAATCTTGGCCACTACAGCATGCCCTGAAGTGCTGTCTCTACATGTTTCTTAAATACCTCCAGGGCTGGTGACTCAATCACCTCCCTGGGCAGGCTGTTCCAGTGCCTGACCACTCTTTCAGTGAAGTAATTCTTCCTAATATATAATCTGAACCTCCCCTGCCGCAACTTCAGACTATTTCCTCTGGTCCTGTCATTATTCCCTTGGGAGAAGAGGCCAATCAGGTCTCCCCTCAGCTTCCTCCAAATTAAACATGCCCAGTTCCCTCAGCCTCTCCTCATATGACTTGTTTTCTAGACCCCTCACCAGCTTGGTAGCTCTCCTCCGGACACAGTCCAGCACTTCAATGTCCTTCTTATAAGAAGGAGGGGCCCAGAACTGAACACTGTACTCCAGGTGAGACCTCACCAGTGTCAAGTACGGAGGCACGATCTCTTCCCTACTGCTGGCCACACTATTCCTGATGCAAGGGAATTCTAGGGAGCCAAAGCTAAACTGAATTCATTTCAGCAAAAAGAAATACTGATGCAAAATCTGTATAAGGAAAACATGCCCATTTGGTTTATCCTCTAATCTCCTCTGCTGTTTCTTTATATAAAGGAGAGATTTGAGTAAACTAAATAATACCAATGGTGAATTCGGCCTAGTGCTTCCAAGAGCTCTATGTTAATGCATAAGAATGCGACTGACTTTTAAAAGCATTAAGTTTGTAAGATTTCTGTGTTACATTCTATTGCAAAATGTTCTAGGTTGTGTGGTGCTCAGGCGTTTTTTCTATCTCAGCCTCCACCTCTGGCAAATAAATCTGATAAGTCTTATTTCACAGTCATTTACAACTTTATATTTGCTCATATTTTTAGTATCAGACTGACAGAACAGCTGTAAGGGGGTACTTCTGAAATGTCATATAAAATTATTTGTATCTCTTAACTCCATCAAGTAAGATATTTATAACTGATGTTAAAATTTGCTCCTGTGCTAATAATGACTAATATTGTCCCCACCCATAAGCCCTTTGCAGCGCCTCATTTCAGTTTGCCTTTGGTGCCAGAGCCTTATCTATGGAAAGAACCCATCAATTTCCGGACAAAAACTGGAAAAAGATTAGCTCCCTCCCTACTGAGATAAATCACTTCCCAGTGTATTCACTTGCAGACTTCAACATTTTTCATATGGTTTTCATTCTGACTCGATCTGTAAAGGAATGTCAGTTTCAAGGGAATTAATACCTGGGTGATACAAACCTAGAACCGCAGCTCGATTTTCAGAAGTGATTGGTAACATTATTTTTTAGCTACATATAGATGCAAGCAACTATTTACTTATTTCGCATGAATGAGTACAGTGGGTTTTGAGCCAAGCAGAAAAGGAAGACAAATACACTTTTTGCGTGTGTTTTTAGTTGACAATTAGATTTTAGATGGAGACTTTAGAAATTCATATTGTAAAGCACAAATGTATTTATGGTTCTACATATGAACATCATAGAACAAACACAGATCCTACAAGCTTCTAGAAATGTTCCACTTCTCTAGCACCCAAGATCCCAGCACAGCCCCTCTTCTCAACTATGATAAATGCTGTGCAAATCCTTGCATTTTAAAGGCAGCTAGACGATTTCATTATTTCAAAATAGCTAAAAAATGAGGTTGGAGGATCCAGTCAAATCCACTGAATTACACCTAAGAAATAAAGACTATTGTCCTCTTTTCCAATAAAGCAAGGGCCAGTTAGTCTTTAATATCCAGTCTACATTTCTGCCCCATCAAACATTAATTTATTTGTTACAAGTGCCTCTTGAGACATATGAATAAGCAGATATTAGCGTCTATTCAGATCATTATAAGACAAAGTTTGTAAGGAGTTTGGCTTGAAATCACAGAGTTGTTGATACTGGAAAGTGCTTCAGGAGCTCACTTCATCCAACCCACCACTAAGGGTGGGATTGGCCAGAGCAGGTTGCCTGGAACCATGTCTACATGGCTTTTGAATATTTCCGAGGATGGGACACCACAATCTGAGCAACCTGTGCCTGTGTTTCACCACCATCACAGTAATTAAGTTTTCTTATGTTCCTGTGGAATTTCCAGTATGTCAATCTGTGGCCATTGCCTCTAAACACCCCTGAGAAGAGTCTGGCTCCTTCTTCCTCACCCCCCTCCCATCAGCTAGTTTTATACACTGAGAACATCCCCCTGACTTTTCTCAAGACTAAACAACCCCACCTCTCTCAGCCTCTCTCTGCATGTCAGATGCCCCAATCCCTTAATCAATTTAGTGACCCTTTGCTGGAATCACTCCAGGACACCCATGTCTTTCTTGTACCGGGAATTATTTTTTCTTTTACTTATTTCCTTCTACCTTTAGATTTGGAAATATGTATTTCACATACAAAATATCTACCACAGCAGAATAAACTTTGTTCCCAGGGTTTCTAACCCCTTAGGCTACCAGTTCTTGGCAGGCCAACTGGTACAATTTTATTGCAAATAGTATCTGGGAAGGAGAAAAAATGAAGTAATCACATCAGCACAGCAGAGAGCTCTGCTTTAAGGCATTCACTTGTTCATCCATGTCCAGGTAACAGTCTAGAGGTGGAACCACATTTTCACATGTACTTTTTTGCTGCACATGTATGAGATGAGGGTCAAAATGTCATGGCCACAGCAAGAGCCAAAGAGTTAGAGCTACCTCAGGTGTGGGAGGAGGAGAGATTCTTCCTCTCCACTGACACTGGAGTTACCTATTGACATCTTTCCACAGGCTGACACTCGACAGAGGATTTGAACACAAAGATTTTTAACAGAGATGTTGGCATATAAGAGAAAGAAAGTTGCTTATTGACATTTCCATAAGTCCAAATAATATTTTTTAAATTCTTTATAATCCATAATCACACAGCAAGTAAACTAAGGTACAAATGACGGCAGCATTTGGTTAGAGTTTTATTGCCTGGGGGTTATAGCACACAAAATTATGAGTTAAGAGCATTAGATATCTAACACACACTCACTCGTAGTCTTTAGCCCTGCAAATTAAAGACAAGGATAGGCTTTGTTAAGAGATATGAGTTTGTATAACAGCTGTTGGAAATTAAGGACCACAGAGCTCAGTTTGAGACCAGTGGCAAACTCGTGACCTCAAAAGCTGTGTTTGAACCTGAATACATCAGTTAATGATTTTTTTCCAACCCTTGTTGTTATTTTTATAGCATTATTAAACAGAGCACAGGCAACTCTCACAATAATTTGATACTCCTTTCTCACTGTAATAACTTGCAGTCCTGCCCTTTAAAAGCTGATGCCTGAGCAGCTCACACAAAAAGACTAATGAATGCTCTAATCCTGGTTCTGTTGGTTTTGGAAAGACTAATTGGAAAGCAAAGAGTATGCATCATCTAAGCTGCTATGTGTCATGCTTCTTCGAAAAAAACCTGATGAGTGATTTATCTGAACACGGGTAAGCCATCTGGCTTAGTGGGCACTCTCCCTTGTTATGAAAGGGTCACAGTGTTATTTCTTTACATTTTGGCATGGTAGAAAGGCCAATAGTTTAATGTCACAACCTAAACCACAAAATGGATTCTGGTTTGTCTAAAGTTCGCCTGTTAGTAGATAAGAACTACTTTAGGCAAACCCTTAACGTCTACCTGAAAGTGGAGCTGGAAACACACTTTGCATTTCTCATTCATCAAGAGAAGGATGTAATAAAGTTAATCTCATGTTCTGGGATTTCTACAGAAGTGCAACACTAACAATCATTCTAGGTGGAAAAAAAAATTACACAGACAAAAACTTTCTATTAAGATTTAACCCAGTTATTACAAAAACTGGAATTTGCTGTCTCTAAGTAGGATAGTGAATCCCTTAAATTTCCTTCAGTCCAAAATTTTTATGTGAATATTTGTCCATTGTATAAAAGATATGAAGCTGCACTCGTCATGATAGTATATGTACATTCCCCAGCATGCTTTGATTTTCCTGTGTAACGTGTTCTTTTCCCAAAGGCAGAAGTCTGCGCCATGCCAGCTCTTGCTTTATGGCAAGCTTCAAAGCAGGCCGTTGGTTTATATACAACACTACAAATTATTTGTAAATTCTGTGTTGGAAAAATAAGCTTTGCTCTTGTGAAAAATTGCTCTTTCTACTGAAACGTTTTCCTCAAAAGATGGAAAGTGAGAAAGGTGGAAGCTGTTTTATTCACATATTTGAGCTAACTCTAAAAAAAAGTGTTCTTTCCAGCATGATTCCAGTCTTTTTTTTTAGGGAAATCCTTTTCCAGATGAAGGATGTTATGGCTTTAACCTATATTTCAATCCAGGCCATCAGGTGTCTTCTAGACAACCTGATTCTATGGGAAGCCAGCCGAAGGCAAGCTGGCATGCTCACAAAACATGGTGCTGCTAAGGAGGTCTCCAAAGGACTCTGTGCCACTTTCCTAAGCTGTGATGTCTAGGTTTAGCAGATGCCTACAGACAGACTAACACTCAGGCCACAGTCCATCAAGGCATGAGAAATCTAGAATCTGCAAGGAATACAAGTCCTCAACTACAAAGTTAAAGGGTAAATTATGAATGTGTATCTTTCACCTAAAGAAGACTGGGCAAGAGCTTCTCAGTATCTCCTGCTCACCAGTATCACCTCCATCTTGTTCTGCTTCAGCCTGAAGTTTTACCTACAAACTAATTCTATCCAATGTTCTGGGTCAAAATAGTAATAAACTTAGAGATGTAAATGACCAGAACAGGTAGAACTACACCTAGTGTTGACATAAGAATTCCTATTATCTGAATTATTCAACTTCTGTTCTGATACATTATAAATTTATCTGACAAAAAGACCCAGTAGAATAAAGCATTTAAATATCTGGTAGCTTTATGTTTGTAGCCTGACCCTACCGAACTCAAATTTAAAGGGAGTCAAATGCTTGTTATTAACAAGATCAAAGCCTAAAGTTTAGGCAGGTAGATCCTGTGCGATGTTGAACACATTCAGCTACTATCAAGTTTAGCAAAAGTTGCCTAACAGAGCAGCTCTCAGCAGTGGCCTTACAACATTCTTTCTTCCCTGCCCAAAGTTTTCTAGCTGCTACTCTGTTCAGGCTTCCTGTAAAACATGCATTCCATCTGTTTATCCATCATTCCCTCTGTTTATCCATAGCATAGAAATAATTTCCATGATTTCTAATTGCAGAAAAATTGCAAAAGTAAACATTTTAAAAAATTTAATGGCTGTAAGAAATCAATTAAGTTTTACACCATTTCTTTCTTAAATACTTTCATTAAAATACCAAAATGCAAATTCATAAACATTTTCAAAATTCAAAATCAAATGTAAATGGTAAACAACCTGAGCCAATCTCATTCAGAAACACCAAACTAAGGAAAAATATCTAGATGTCTCATCTGACTAACTGTATATAATAAACAAGTTAAGCAAGTGTCTTAAACCAAATGTGAAATTGTTAAGTGAGGGAAAAGAATACAGTTAGTAAGCAGTATATTCTGTTTACTCTTGTAGTACCTGGAATGGTTCTCTAAAAGTGTAGTATCTTGAACAATGCAAAAATTATAAAATGCCTTTAACTAAAAGTTTGCTATGCACCAGCAAATCCCCTGTTCAGGGGATTCTGAGAGGCTGATAAAGCTGTTCCTTAGAAACTAATTGCAACTTAAGCTGAGCAGAATGAGAAACTGCATTTCATTTCTAAAGCTGTGTAAGATTTTTTTTATTTTTTTTTTAACTCTTAGTTCTTGCTTCAGCCTTTTCTTCCTCTATATTTTGGGACTGAAGTAAATCTAGGTGCCCAATTTGGACAGTGAGGTTTATTGTTTGAATAAACCCTCTGCACCTTCCTGCAGAGACCTGTGGTCAAAACACGCTTTAGAATAAAGTGCAAATATAATGTTGAACATATTACTCTGGCTCTTCTACGAGAACAAAACAAAATTTTTGTTCTGAATTTGTCAAAATGTACTCTGTGAATCTGGGGACCTAGATCACTATTTAACAATAGGGCATTTGCTGACTGAAGAGACTGACAAAAGATGCACAGCAGATATTCATTTAGAATGGGACCAAAGCATCCTCGCATGGAGAAGAATACTGCTTTGTAAGAGAGAGCTGTCAAAGGAATAAAAAGACAAACTCAAAGCTGAACTATTTTTAAGATGAGTGGGCCTGCATATTCAAACAGTTAGGAAAAGTACAACATTTTCACTGCTTGGCAAATGTAAATTACTGGGGGAAAAAAAATCTATATTGCAGACTTGCTGCAGGTGGTAGGTAAAGAAATTGTGGGAGGAAAATATTTTCTTATGTTGTTGCATTATCTTTGGTCTTTTCAGTTAGACTGTTTCCTATTAATTTTTATAGTCCCGATAACTACGTTGTTATTGAAGCAAAGAAGATATTCATGACATCTTTGTGGCATTTAAAAAGATAAGGCCCAACACTGAATTACCTACAATCTACTGAAGAAATGTATCACAATGAGCAACGATGACATGAAACACAGCAGAGTGTGCTTTGGTGAAGGGGCAGAGGAGGCACATATAAAACAGAAATTATGCAGGAAGTGCTGCTTTCATTGAGTGTTACTCTGAAAGTGTTGTTTCAAAGAGCTCACCCTAACAATTTGTGGTAGAAGATATCTCTCAGACAGCTCTACCTTGACATACAGTCTTCAGAAATCCTTCAGCAGCAGAGACCTTGGCGATGTGCATAGAATAAAACAATCCTGTTGGGTCAGCAGCAAAACTGGTGGCTGGAGGAAAGAGAGGTAAGTCGGCGTGACAAGATACCCTGACAGAGATGGATCTTCACAGCAACAATACCCATCTTCTGTGCTACTATCTTCCTATACCAGGATGGCAAAAGCAAGGTTTTCATTTTTGTGAAGAAAAATATCTCTGAATTTAAGAACGCTGGGGTTAAGCCAGGCCAAACATCAGCTTAGTCAAAATCTCTGACCGCAACCAGTAGGAGAGTCTTAGGGAGGAAAGTCATAAACAGAACATCTACAGATACTTTCTCCAGCCCATCACACTTGCCAAATTCCACATCTGAGTGGCATCCTAAATCTGAGGTTACTCACAGACCTTAAAATTCAACAGCTGCTAATGAATATATTCTCCATTAGCCTTTCTTTATTCCATCTTTAGTCCATTTATACTTTTGAACATCCACGACAGCTTTTAGCAAAGATTTCCACAATTGCAGGTTTTGTGGGAAACAACAACCTTTTCCTTTCAAATTTACATTGCCTAGTTATGACAAACAGCAATTAATTCCCAGTATCATTCCTGATTGACGTCATTTTATTTGACTTTACTTGTCTCTCTCATTCCTTCTGGTCATCCCTTTCCCTCTACTAAACCAGGACAAGAGAGCAGAAGTTAGAATGAAGCATTGCATAGACCACCTATTACTCTGCAGTAGAGTAAAGAACCTACACATTAAATGGACCAGAAAAGAATTCCTGAAATAGATGCCACTAAATTTGATCACTTTCATGAAATCTGGAGGATTATGGCCAGCACAATTCAACAGAGCAGGACAGACACAAAGAATGGAATTATGAGGATAACATTTTTACAATGGCTATTCTCTAAGTGGTAATAAAACTAATCCTAATAAAAATAAATAAATAAATGAAACTCATAAAATGGAACTAATAAACTGCAGCTGGAATACACACCTTCAGTTTCTTAGGAAATACATTCTATTTTACCAACTGCTTTTAAACAATCAGAGGGTACTTCTCCGATGTGTCCTCAAGTTTTCCCTGGTTTGAGTAATTTGTTTGAACCGTTCACACAAAATGTGCACGTTAGATAAAAAGAGGATGAAAATCTACCACTGCTTACTCACTTAAAGTATTTCATTATGCAAACAAGAAAATAGAGCTCAATTTTACAGTTCTTATATGATCTATTTTTAGTCACAGTTCTATTGTTACAAAATTGTTGTTTCCTTGCACAGCAACAAATATTTTTCCAGTTCTATTTCATCATTCAGGTGAACTCTCATGGATAGCAATTTGTGTCACTGAATATTGTACAACTATGACTTGACAAGCCATTCCCAGGTGATCTTTATCACATTTCTGAACACAAAATGCAATCACAAGCTATATGGCACCAATTGTGTTCCCATGTTTAGTTTACAGTTTCTAAGGATACTATTTATTGTGCATGTTCTGCTGACACAAGTGATACCAAGGCAGTAGAAGACATACAAAGACACAGAAGGCATGCATTGCCATGGCACCACAGTAAATGCATTGAACTTCAACAAGGAGGGGCTCATTAAGACATTTTTAAAGGTTTATAACTATAAATAAGCCACTTGCTTTTTGATGTGTGAATAAAATTGTTTACATCATAGGATGTAAAGCTGAAAGTGTGTGTTTTGATACCATTAGGTTAACTAAGACAGCTCCAACACTATAGACATCAATATAGCTACATCATTCCCATAGTATTAGCAATCATCCCTAGGCACAATCAACAGAAATAGTACACATTTTCCTCTTAAGCATATCAGTAAGAGTTAAATCCACCCAATCACTGCCTCTGCAATCCCAAGTTAGATATCTAAGAACCTCACGGGACAACTCAGTATCTCCAGAATTGTTTGTGGGGTTTGTCTCTAAAGGCAAACATAAACTTGCTGTGACATGTTGGCTCCAAATCTGCATCTGCACAGCGTGGCTGGAGCAAAATCGAAAAGGATATACTGCTGAGTGCAGTTCTGCAATAAGGCGGGACCATACCACCCCCCATCCCAGTAAAATACATTCACTACTGCCTGTTCTGGAGTGATTCATAGCTTTCCTTGCAGGGTTTTGTCCAGCTTAGAACAGATAATTTCATATTTTCTAAAAAGAATTTTGTGTTGAGACTCTCAAACAAACCTCATCAGGTCCCTGTCACTCAAAAACAATATTAAAAAGTTAAGATCATTTGTGTATTGGTTTTCATTTTCATGTAACTGGCTCCAAGAGAGAGCTCAGTGATCATGTCATCGAAACATGCTCTTTCATCTTTGTTCTCTGGCAAAAGGGATAACAAAATACAATTATCGCCTCATAAGAACGATCAGAACAAAAGTCCAAATGTAAGGAGGGAAGGCAGAGTTTTCACAGCCCAGCACTAAGTGGGCTTGTATAGAAGAACATATTGTAACAATTCAGCCATATTAAAATCAACAAAACTGCTTTCTTTACACAAGAGCAACTCCTTCAATTAAAAATGTCTTTTATTTTACGAACCTATTGTATGTATTAGCCGTAAGTTAATACCTTAGTGATTTAAACTGGCTTCATGCACTGTAAAACAAAAATAGAGAAGCTGCCTGAAGAGGTTCTACCTACCAGATTGGATGATCACCTAGTTTCCTTTACAATCTGAATCCTTATGGTTCTATATGTTTTAATGGTTCTAGACCATGTCACTTAGACTGAAAAATGGGATCTAGAAGGTATGGCAGATAAAAAGTTTCTGTCTTTTCATTATACTTTGCCTCTCCATATTTAGACTGTGGGTTCTGAGACCAAAACCATGTTCAATGAGTGTAGGCTTTGCTGTACACAAATACCTACAACTGCAGTTGTATGCTACCGTTTATAATGTTTATAATGTTACTGTTTTACTGTGTAGAAGAGGATGGTGTATCACCATGTGCTATGTGAAACCATTGGTAATGCAAGAATTGTTTAATTCAAAAACCAGCATGAATTAATTCCAGTGGAAAGAATATAACTGCTGCCACTCCTCGAGCTGACCACTGGAAATCACTGGTAAAGGTCAGCTGACACAGCATGCTAATCATAATGTCTGAATTTAAAAGTTTCTAAAACAAGTATCTGGCATCTCAAGAACTTCAAGGGTTTTCCTCCACTAATCTCACAGAGACTCAGCTTGTGTATTTTGTCACTCCTATTCCTAGAGGAGACGCATACCCACAGCTGAAATCTCCCTGAATTAGAGCTTAGGACAGACAGAGATGGAGACTTTTGCTGCAAATCTTCCAGCTGGGTTTGTTTTTCTGGAAAGAAGAGGCTTTGGTGGCTGTTTTTCTCTAAAGTTGCAAGCAGCATTTTGAAGACGTGTCTGGCCACTCAACAATACCCTAGTGTTTTTCTTATGGATTTTGGACAGAACACTCTTAATATGTTTTCCCAGGCTGGAAAAATCCATGAAACTGAATTTATAATACTATAAATACAGAACTGCATGGATAGAAAACTACCACTGCTGGGTAATGTACATGCCACATTTAGCAAAGAGGCAATAGCACGATGTGGCAGGAAAAAAAAGAGAACAAAATAGGCAGTTGCTGTACTCAGGCTCACTGCTGGCACAATATGTATAAGAAACTATCCTTACTGTTAACCCAGTAAAACATGGGAGAAAATTGACAAGGCAGGCCACATAAACCAGTTAATGGTTTTGCTTTATCTCTGTCCCAATGTGCTTTATAGGATTTTTCAAAAATTTTAAATGAAATTTTCTGCAAATTAAACTATTTTCATTCCATTTGAGCTGTACAAGGGGTGCGAATGGTAACAACTCTGGAAAACTAGTTTTCACAAGGGCAAAGTACTTTAGCTTGATTTAAAACACAAAGGAAGAATAGGTAGGACCTCAGTTCACAGTTACAATAGAAAATATGAAACTTTTCTTTCTCATTTGTAGATTATCCTCAATTTATTCTTTAAAAGAATGTGCTGCTCCCAAGCATGCCCTATAACTTTTTTAAGAGACATCTCTTAATCTGATGTATTTTGGAGGTGTGTTTATAATCACTAACAAAATATTTTTCAAATCTAGGTATTTAAGGTTAAGCATCTAAAGAAAAATGGTCCATTTTTTAAAAAAAAGAGGCTGTAACTGAAGTCAAAGAAAATTGCAGGGGCTCTGATACTGTGGAGAAGGATTTAACCAGTAAGGAACCCAGAGATGAAGTAACGTGATTAGCTTTCCTAGCCAAATTTAAAAATATTGGTACACATCTGTCCTGAGGCTGACAAAGGAAATATCATTAGAACACAGAATATATTAACAAATTTAACATTTGTCCTGCTTTAACAAGCAAGTATTTTTGGCTCAAACTCTTCCAAAAAGATCCTGACAATTATAATATGCTGCAATGTAATCACAATATAAATTCATTCTGATATATTATTACCCTATAGAAAGAATTATCAGGAAAAAAAAAGTGAAAGAGGTATTACCTGACCCCCTGGAAAGGAACTGAGTAGCCACCAAGAGCTTTGAAGTGCTATAATACACAAGAGAAAAATCTAAATTACATAGATGGTATTTAAGTGATGGATACTGCTTCTTTCCACTCACATGAACTCCAGCTACAGTGTGTTCCAGACGCTGCTGCCCCAGCTGAAAGCAAATGTTGATGTTAGTTTAGTATCATTTCTACAGTACCTATAGCAACAGCAAACACCTTTTCAAACACTTAAGCAACAGACCGATTGCTCTGTTATCATGGTTTCAGTTGTTAATCTTTGAGAGGTTTGTAAATGACTGATATTCTGTAACATGCATTTTCTGTACTGTAAACTATCCCTTGTACAAACATTTTATTTAGCAATACAGGTCAACCTTGTAGAGGAACATTCGATTTAAGCTTTCAAAAACATAGTTTATTTAAGATCTTATTCTCTACCTCCAATACTCACATAACAGCTTATGGGTATCATAAAGACTTTGGCACCTCTTAGAATCTGACGCAATTTATTAACGAGATAGATCAATTACAGCAGCAAACACAGCATGCAAAACACTGCACAAACACTAGTCAGAGCTTTTTCATGAGAAAAGTATTAGAGGTATTAAATGCGGAAAAAGACAAAGATTAATGCACCAGGGAGGCAAAGTATTTGTGGATACAGTGACTGAGAGAAACGTTGCATTCCCTTGACCTCAGTGCCACCAACCTATTTGCTTAAGTTAGATGTCAGGTAAAGGGCTTTGTTGTTTTGAGAATAAATGGCTGGCTGAAGATTCAGGAGCCATGGAAATCCAAAAACAAATTAGGAACAGTTCCAAATCCTACACCCAGGCCAAACAATCTATGAAAATTATCATACTATGTAATAAAAAGCCATGTTCTATCACTTATTTTGAATGACATGACAGATGGTATTACTGAGAACCTTCCTGAGAAGCACTGTGGTTTAGAATATTGTTTCATTTAGATTGCTGCGGTTACATGAAAACGGAGCAATGCTCTGGTGAATCAGGGCATAATATAATGCCTAAAATACATCACATAATTTATTCATATTTCAGTGTGTAGATGAACAGCTTCTCATCTGAAATAGAAACTGGTTCTGAAGAGCAAAATACCGAAGCATATATCCTGCCCAGATCCTGAGGTATTTTTGTTTCTCTTTTCAATGTTCTTTGCAGGCCTTCTTCCCAGCACCAAGAGACAAGGAAAAATTCAGAGAAATATAATGTATATTAAAATTATATTAATTTTTGTAAGAGTTCCAAAATCAACAGTGATCTACCATTAAAATAAGTAAGTAGGATGATAGCTAGCAGACTCTGCTTATAAGATTTCATTTTTAAATATAGCAAGGATTCATCCTTCCTCCCTCTATATGTGCTTCTCTTCAGATCTCCTCCCATACCCTGTCTCTAACCCACCAATGCAGCAGACTATTTCAAATGCAGGAATGAAGTAGTCTCTGCTCAACCTAGGTAAATGACTGTAAAATCTAGGTGACGCCATATCTGCCCCAGCATTCTCTTCTCTTCTCTGTAGAGACAGGACCTGTTTCTTGAGCTGGAATTATGGAAGGCAAGGTGTAGTAGGAACCAGTGTCTGTACAGCCTGTGTCTAGGCAACATCAACAGTTGTCTCCGTTTTCTTGTGACATTCATAAAATCTGTGGTGTCTTCCATAAAATCTGTCTATAAGTGAGAATCCCAGCTTCAATAAGAACAACTGCATCTCTAGTCACCTTAGTCACAACGACAGTTCTGACAAGACTAACCTGGAAGTGCCCTGACAACTCACAACCCAGATGCAAAATTAAAACCAGACATCTTTTTTAATATTGTGATTTTCAGATGCTGAATTGTGCTTTAAAGAATCTTGGAGATGGCAGCTGGACTTCTGCTATTGGAAAGGAATAATATTTTATATATGTAAGAACATGTATCACAGTATCTCTATGGGATAGGCAAATGATCCAAGGGATATTTCCTATTCTGATGTCCCCTCTACCTTTTATCACCAGGTAAGCACAACTTCATACAAATAGTATGTGTCAAAGCTGCAGGAAAATCTTTATCAAGTGACATACAGAAAAACAATCGGAGTACCAATGATGTATGTTCAGAAAAACAGCAGCATGAAATGACAGAATATGGAAAATGGACAGAGAGTTACAAAACCCTGGAACTCTGGAGCTGTGGTTTGTGATAAGAAGCTTTCACTTTCCTTAGGTACCAGTTTCTCTGTTGTGCATGGTGATGTAAACTCCTGTAGCTTCGAAATGGATGATGGACAGTTACTACACAAAAAGCCTTACAGCAAACAGAAGCGTTTTTAAGCAGTGCCACCCGGAGGTGAAAAAGAGCTTTTCATCTCCTGTGGCATCAAGGCACATCTGTCTGACTTCTGCCTTTTACACCATAAATGCAAAAATCGCATAATGGTCTTAGAGTCCTGCAATCTAAGGTTCTTCAGCGGGGAGGAGCATAATCTTAGTGAAATCCTGTCCTAAATTTAAAGTGCAGTTTCACATACTGGAGGCCCAGAGTGTGGGCAGAATCTCATGGTTCTCATAGTCGACACAGAAAATAAGTCTCTTTGCTCTGTCAGAGGGCTCTGTGTTTGGGCTGTGCTATAGAAAACAGCATTCAGACCTTTCCTCCTTAAACTCATTGCCCCAGTGAAGTCACATGAAACGGGCTCCCTGGCCACTTTAATGGCCTTCCACTGAACACACACCAGTTTCTTGTTCTCTTTCTGGTGTTGGGGTTCCCAAAATGGACACAGTATTCTATATGCAAGTGCGATAAACTCTGCCAGGTATGACTCTGCGTTCATGTGAGGAAACTGTAGAACCCCTTGAGGTCCTCCTTCACCTGTTGGCACTGAGTGATATAGAGTGTAATATAGGTGCCCTAACAAAAGTGAAGTCTGGAGAGGTCTACCCCTATGTAGGACTCCATTCCCAAAGAAAAGTCTATGTCCAGCACTTATAATAAGGTACATGTACTGACCACCCCATCAAAGACTGTTTCCAATAAAAACTCAAAACAGCAGCAATCTTTGCAATGTGACCCATGTCATATAGCACAGTGTGGTGGCAAGATTTGTTTCTAGAAATATCTCTTGTGGCCTCGCTGTAGGGGTTATCCCATAGCAAATATGTCTTAAAGTCATCTTTAGAAAAAGTCACAACAAAACAAAATAGAAATAAAACAAATAATTGAAAGGAAATAAGGGAGGAAAATATTACATGTTGCAAGAAAACAAATTATATTTGTTTTACCATTATCTTCACTATTGATTCCACAAGGCAAACATAAGCAGAATGTAATGAAAAAATTAGGAATGAAAATAGAATAACCATAAAATAAAATAAGTAAAATGTGGTATTAAGGTAAAATAGAAGTTATTTGGGTAAGTCTACTGAGCATCAGGTCAATTTACTATACCAAGAGACTACTCCTATTTAGACAAATAATAATTGAGGGAAACCATACAGTGCACCTTTCCCTTTAATGAGAGAAGACAGAGTGTGTGCAAAGCCTGAGTATTGTGATGGCACAAGGAACTGGGCTCAAAATCTGTAAAGAGATGACGCCTAGTGTGGATGTATCTATGGACAAGCACTTGACACAAATACCTTTTGCCAGACTTCCACCAAAATTCCATTATTTTAGAGAATATTTCTATTACAAGTAAGCAAAAATCTTTCACAAAAATATCCCCTCAGATATTTTCCTGTGAATTTCTAGTTAGACCTTATAAGAGGGATTCTTAAAGCTGCCACTACTACCAAAAATGTAGTGAGCTGCTCTGTGTTTTTTCGTATTCCAAAATTGCCAGATGGTTTTGAAACTGATTTCTAAATGTAATTCTTCTCATGTCTTTGCCACAAGGTCTATCCTGAGAACTACAACAGCATGAAACTTTTAAAATGTGAAGATTCAAACACTGGCAAACCATTCAATACTGGAACTTTGAGGGGATTGACAAGGCTTACTGGCCCTGACCATTTTCACCCAGGACCCCCAATCTGCTCAGTCCCAGGACCACATCTCAGCCCCCTGGGCTCATCAGCCCCCACCCCAGTGATGCTACAGCAGGGCTGCCCTCCATTCCTTCCCCAGGGAGAATCACGATGCCCAGGGCTGGGGCTGCCCCAGTGCCCCCCAGGTGCCCTGCTCCTTGCCAGGGTTGTGGGACAGGAGACAGCCTGGGGGCATCCTGCAGACTCAGACAACCCAGCCCCACAGCACCACCAAAACACCAGTGCCACACCCTGACATTCATAAGCAATTAAGCCAGCAACCTTTTCAGTCTATTGAGAAAGCTATGGCACTATTTATCTACTTAAAATCCCTAAATGGCATAATATTCTCAGTTGTGCAATTCCCACAAGAGCCAACATTGAAGCACACAAGCACAGCAACATTATTGCCTCTTGGATGCTGTATCTCAAATCTCTGTCACTGAGAGCAGCTCAAACGTGAGAAAAATGAAGGCAGACTAACACGTGAAGGAAGGCTATTTGATTACAATGATAGTCTTTATATATATTTTGTTAAACTGCACAGTTGTTTTTTTGTTTATTTGAAAAAGTTTTCTGGCTCACTCTGCAGTGTAGGCAGCTACACAAGGCAGTCTGTTTCTGCAGTCCTGTAAAAGTACGCTACCAAAAATAAATGTGTTAATTATGCTCTGAAGGTTCTGCTACACCACAATGAAAGTACGAAGAAGAGAAAAATTAAGACAGGCCCATACGGCACAGACTTCCACAGCGGTGAGAGAAATCTTCTTCTAAAAGAGGATTACATTCAAATAAAAAATATTTATATTCATGATTTCAAGTCGTGTGAAACCCGACATGTTTTATATGGCTCTATAATGTCTCTCTTTTGTCACTACAAAGTTCCATGCAGATTTATAATTATTTTAAAATTAGTATTAGCATCACCCCTACTGTATGCTGAGGGTTTTATGCTCTAAGTAGTAAAGATCCTACATAACACCTTTTTTTTGAGTGAGCAGTAGGATCAATAAGGTGCCATATGAAACTGCAGTTGAAAATGCACATACAGTGACAAAACTGGCATAAGCAACACATAACGAAACAATAAATCCCAAATGTTCCTTTTCTCTCATTTTATTGATGATACAAGCAGCAAAGTATACTGGAGTACTTGAAGAGCAGTGAACAGAGAAGGCAGGACACAGAATTCAGAAAAAAAATCCTTCCAAATGCTCTTCTGCTCCTTACCATAACTTAGTGGGGATTTATCCTCCCACTTTTTAAAACAGGTCAAATAGTCCAGAACACACCGAGCTCCATCAGGATATTTGGCTCAGCACCACAGTGGAACCCAGCCCTTAAAACAACACAGAATTCCTTACAGCTCTGTTGATGCCACCCTTCAATCCAATCAATGGCCAGAGCATAGAGCAGGCACAGAGAAAATATTTGTCTGAATTGTCAGAACAAAACATTATTATTATTATAGGGGGAGACCTCCCTGCTGTCAGAATAAGTGCTGCTGCTTCATAAATCACTCCTTGCTTCAAAGAAAACGTGTAGCTGGACAAAAATGCCAATCTGAATGCTTTCTTCTTCCTCTTTAGCTGAAATCTGTATCACAGACATCAGTCATGCATCCTTAGAGCCTTGTGCCAAGACAAGTAAAGGAAAATATACATCCTCCCTCTAGAATCCCACTAAGCGATTCTCATGAGTCTGCCACAAGACTAGGCTTATTCATCTAAGAAAGGGCAGAGCTGGAATCCTACCTCGCTGCCACTGAAGAGACGCCTTTCTCTCTAAAACAAATATCATTTTCCGTAGCTGCAGATTAGTCCAAAAAACTTTCCCAAGTACCACAAAGGCTTTGGGTTTTGCTTTTACAGTGCTTTCCATCTCAGTGACCAGCTCGGCTGTAATGAAGTTAAATGAAATAGCTAACAGTTATATTGTTATTCGTTATTAAAAGACGAAAATCATACTTATCACTTCAGTATAGTTATCCGCAATGGTTGCACGCTTCTCTCTGTATATAATCACGTTATAAATCACCTAAATCACTTTTGAATAGCTTTAAATAGCTACAAATCACAGAAGCATAGAAAGGTTACAGTTGGAAGGGACCTTAAAGATCACCAAATTCCACCCCCCTGCCATGGGCAGGGACACCTCCTACTGGACCAGGTTGCTCAAAGCCCCACACAGCCTGGCCTTAAATTATGATTGAAATATTAATGGCCTTAAATTATCGTTCTTTCAACCCCACATGAATATCTGCCATCACCCTATAATTTCTAGCATATAAAAGAATATATAAAGGTATGCACTATCCCCTTTCCTCCATCCACCCTCAGTTTTTGCAGGAATAAATTTATTACTGACAAACAATATACTGCATCAGTTGTTCCCTTCGTTTGAAGAAAAGCAGATAACCCTGCAGATAACCAAATATAGCACACCAAGCATTTCTTCTGCTAATGCCTTCCATTAGGCCCTTTAAATTCTCCCTTGTGGCAGCACAACTAGCAGAGGTTCTAACTCAATCCCAGCCAGCCTTTCAGCCCCCTTGTGCCCCCAGTCTCACAACTGTGAGACCCACAGCCAGCAGTGGGCCTGCCCAAGCACACCAGCCTGATCAGACGTAGCACATCAGCACATCACCAAACAGCTACTCGGAAAGAGCAAGATTTCCAAGTCAAACACAGTGTCTAAAAATCAGCAGTAATTCACCTGAATGAAGAACTTTATGGATTTCCCCCAGACCTAACATTTACATCATGAATTGTAGTAAGTGCGAGGAGCATCTCTTTAGTAGTCTACTTGTAACATGCTTCTTTTCCTATTACATGTACAGTTTTGCCATTTTTGCTACTCCAGGACAGCAAAATCTAAAGGACCAAAATCTGACTTTTTTTGGCAAGCAAACAGTAGCTTAACAATGACAATAATTTTAGGCACACAACCACTGCAAATTTAAATCAGACTTCTCTGCAACTAGAGTAAGCTGAAAAACATCTAGCTTGCAGCCATGACATGCAGTAGGGAAACCCATTAATCTTACTTCTGAATTTTCTCAGGAGTAATGTCTGGAGACCGTTGATAAAAACAGTCAGGCTTGACAAACAAGTATATTTGCTTGAGTCAAGACAGAATTTCACACCCTACCCTTTGCCAGACTTACTCCTACAACTTTCAGCCAAGGTCATCAGTCTAACAGAAATACAACATTTTTGTCTCTGCTTTCTCAAAAAGGGCCTTTCAAAGCACCATGTCATTGTTACCCCAAATCCCATTCTCCTGTCATATTTGTTAGTCCACTTGGTATTAGCCCAACCGTCCTCATCTTCCCAAATAACCATACCATAAATGTCACATGAAAAAGATGTTGCTGTCTCTAATAATTGTTTCTAAATCACAGAGTCATTGAAATACTGAAGGGCATGGAGCTCTGAAACTACAGATCACAACTTTTAGCATATTTCTGGTACTTCCAAAGTATACTTAAATTATTAAGTCTGGTAGTTTCATTATTCATTGGTTGTCAGTCCAGTACTCTGCACAGCACCAAGTGCTTCCCTGAGATGACCAAGCCTGGTGCTTGACCACTGCAATGGCAAGTGAAAAATAGCAAAGAAGATGTACTTTTCAACAGGCAGACACATGAAGTAGGATTTAAAAGATATCTACTGTGTTTAGGAGTAGCAGGCTGATGGAGGCAGGAGGAAAAAGACCTCTTAAGTCCTAGAGTGGCAGTGTGAAGGTCGAAATGAAGACTGTGTGGCTGTCCCAGGATTGTATTCATCGACCTGTTCACCACACTCTTTGAAGACACAGGCCAATAATACTGATGAGTGTTTCTTCCCCTTAGTACAGAAATGGACTCAATTTCATTTTTTCACTGGTTACATATGGTGAAGACTGACCTGTTTGTTTAACTGCCAAGGCTTAATTTGTAAAAATAGCTGTATACATAAAACACAGAGTTTTAACATCACTATCTATAAATCATCCCTTTACTATCTTTTCCTTTAATTCATACCAATCACATAAAGATGCTAACAGGTGAATAGCAATAAAAAAAACCACTTCAGATCTTATTTCACTTCTCATACATTCCCTCACTTTCATATGTGCAATATATACCACAAATTATTTAAAGTAACTCTTAGCCGCTTCATTCAAATAAATTTCTTCACACGGATCAATGGTTTATTAAAAGACACTATTAAAATCTCTTTCTGCCTGCATCAGACAACTCCAGATCCATTCTAGAGCATTTCTAAGATGAGCAACATGTCACAACAGGTTGGATAATGGTCACAGGCTCAGAAGCAGTATCTCATCTGCTCGGTCACATGTAAGTCACAGTAAGTCCCACAGCCTTCTCTACTTGCCCTGGACAGAGATATCTCTAATGTTTTCAAATATATTTTCCCAGATAAAAATAGAGTAAAAAGTTAATACTACTGAACCTTAAGAAAGGCTTCCTAAATTTCCCAAATGCAGTGCTTTGGGGAAGTGTACTCCTTGAACTCAAGGGGAGTTACTTTCCAGAGCTGTAATGATAGTAGAAATATAGAGCAAAACCCAGTAGGACTTGCACAGCTATTTATGGTGCTGGGATTTACCCTTGTGCCATCTCCCTGGTTCAATTACTGAATTCAGGTTTTGAAATTTTTAGTGCAGAGATTGCCTTTCTTTTTACTCTGCCATTATATTTCATTGCAAACAACGTATTAATTAAAAACTGTCTCTTTAATAACATCTGTTGCCACGATGGCTT
Organism: Nycticryphes semicollaris; assembly: GCA_013400055.1. Lineage (NCBI taxonomy): Eukaryota > Metazoa > Chordata > Aves > Charadriiformes > Rostratulidae > Nycticryphes > Nycticryphes semicollaris. The sequence goes on along the minus strand of VXBJ01005728.1, from coordinate 1,228,134 downwards.
AGAAACCCTGGATTCTTTCAAAATGTTTATATATAGACTGGCTGCTGTGCTATACATACTGCAGCAAGTCTTCCACCTGCTGGACAAAAGGCAGCACTAAGCTTCCTTCACAGGAAACAGATGCAACAAATATCTGTGAGCTACACAATGACCAAAAAAAAAAAGAGAAAAAAAAAAAAAAGAAAGATCAAGGTTCCCTTGTTCTTGTCTAAGTGCATTAAGTAAATAAATAAAGGTGAAAATGCAGCCATCTGATAAGAGGGTACAAAAGAGGTCAAGCATTTGTTGCCAAGTAGGACCTGTTCTACTTTCCCAATATTCCTTTTTTAATAAACTGTTCCTACAAGGTCTCTTTATTTGTGCCCTTACAAAAGACTCACATTATTTGAAACGGAAATACTGCAACTCTTCTGCCTTTTGGGCCATTCTGGATTGATAACTGCCCTAATAAAGCAAGTAGAGAGATTTCTCTCTTTGTCTTCCTTGTCTAGCTCAGGTGGTTAGCTAAATCAGAGTATCGTGTATTCTGTGGTCCTAAACCAGCTAAGCAATTGCCAGATCCCTATGTCCTCAAGCATATTCAGGCTGGGTGCCAGGCCAAGCACCGAGGGCTCTTCAGTCCTGGTCGGTCCCCCTGCTCCTCCTGGGGAGGTGAGGGATTCTGCTGTGACTGGGGAGAGGTGGGTGATACTGCCTGTCCCTGAACTTGTACTTCAAGAAGCCATGAAAAGTCCTTTCAGCAGTGTACAGCTCTGTACCAAACTGCAGGGTGTTGTCTGCTGATTCAAAGAAATAGGAACACGATCCTTACTGAAGTTCACTTAGTTCTTTCAAAGCTCAACTAGTTTGTTTTTTTCATTATGTAGCTTCCATTGAGACTCCCAGCACCATTCTTCCATAAGGAATTGCCTGAGCCTTGAGCAAATCATGAACGCAAATGGAGAGGCTGCAGGTTTCCTTTGGCGTTACTCACTCTCCTCTAAAACAGACACATTTTCAAGAGGGGGGGAAGGTTGTGGAATTGCAACCAAAGTCAGGAAAAGATGGGTTACAAAATATTGTGGGAGTGTCCAGAGATCTTAAATGGGATTAGCAGGCAGTAGCAGTAATGACAGCTATGCCATAATACGGGCCTTGTAGTTTCTAGATCTTGATAACAAAAGTTTGAGAACTTTTGGCATAGAAAAATCATACTCATTACACTTCCCTTAGTAATAACTAATATAAATAGGGCTCAGTGTGCTGAAATTGATGTTCAGGAACCAAACAAAAGGTAAAGCTGGTTGGAGACCTCATGTTTTATGTTGCCAAAGGCACCACGAAAGAATCCTCTGCATACATATGTACATGCACATGCATATGGAAATGCACATATATATCGGCTACTTTAAAGGGCCAGCTTTACGAAGCTAAGCATAGTCTAGTAAAGCTAGTTGAAAGAAAATACTTTTTAAAAAGCGTAATGATTTGGAAATAAACCAGTTGCTTGAGAAGCCACAATCGGAAAGACAAATAATTTTAAAAGTAAATAAAATTACATAGAAGAAAAGTAAGGATAATCATAAAAAAAACCCAGTAATAAAAGAACTCTAATGAGAAAAGACTGAAATTTATTTTTAAGAAAGCTAAGAATAAAGGCAATATAATGGTATTACTATAAATCCTCAGTGATGACACGGACCCAGTAGAAATGTACAATGAATATTTCACTAACTTGTTTTATACACAGATAATCAGATGTAGTCATAGCATAAGGTTGATGAAATTCTATTTTATTTAAGTGGTAATGAAGGAGGGTTCTATAAAAAGCTTATTAAAGGTAAGTATTTTGTGATCAACAGGTTGGGATCATAAGTTAGAAAAACGACTGGCAGAGGAACTCTAAAGAATGTTTCACACTTTCCAGGTCAGAAAACACCATGAAAGATTCAGGACACTGAAAGAAAGCCACTCTGTGTCACAATTAATAAGTATAACTGGGATAACTTCAACACTGTAGGGCCTGCCAAGCTCTTAAACATCCTGGATAAAATAAAACAGTGCCCGCAGCAGGATTCAGTCAATAAAAATGCTAAGAATGGTAATTACATGCTAATTTACGTGTGTTTACATTAGATCATGGCGACTCGCTTGATAGATTTTTTGATGGCATTACAAATCTGTCTGATAACAACAAATAGTATCAGTGCAGTGTGTTCACATCATTAAACGATGGCACTTTCATACCTGCTCTACCCATACTCTGTGCTGGCCAGCCAAAGGCCAAGCTGGTTGCCCAATTCCCTTCTGACCGTGGTGGCACGTGCTCATAATCAGGATAGAGCTCAGCGCTGGACTAACAGCCACACAGTGCCTGGGCGTAAGCTGCGTTTTTAAAGGGATACTATAGGATCATTTCTTATCTTCTCTGACTTAACACTTCTGGAAGAAAACAAAATCACTAGAGAAGATGTGAAGGCTGGGGAAAAGGCAAATAACAGAAAGGGTAGAGTTCACAGATACAGAGCAATCAGGACCGCACGGTAGCGTGGACACAAGCAATCCCAATGCATTTTAAGATAAGCAAGTGTAAAGTCATGCATAGGAACAAAACCAATGACTTCTGCTCCGGTACTCAGAAACACTGAAAAAGGATCATTAAATAGACATGGCTTTTTAGAGAATTCTGTGCCCAAAGGGGCTACTGTGATTCTGGGATGTTTAAAAGAGGAATATGAAGAAAATGGGAGAACAGAGCAGAAAATGGGAGCACAAAAGTTGTGTTATCTCTGTGTTTGGCAGTGATGCATCTTCTTTTAGAAAAGTAGAACCTGTTTTCAAGTTAGTATGTTGAAAAGAATATTGATCAGCTACAATGATATCAAAGATGAGTATAGGAATGATTCAGAGGTTTGATGGTGTGGGACTCCAGAGACTCAGTCTTTTAGGATTAACAGAGAAGAGAAAATCTGAAGCAATGATTTGATCACATTCTTTAGGTACCCAAGTGGAAAACTGTGGCTCCACAGCATTTTTCAGTCTCGCAGCAAAGATACAGCAAGACCCAATGGCAGGAATTGAAGCCAAAAATTCAGAAAAGACAGAACATAAATGTTAATAATGACAGTACTTACCTGTTAGGGAAGTATGGTTTTTGTCCCAGTATTGAATAGTAAATATCTAAGACTATAACTTTATTCTGAACTTGAAGACATATAAACAAAAACCTGATGCCCATATATATAAAAGATTAACACCTTGTATCATGTGTTATTCAATCTGTGTTAGTATAATTTTCACTGCAGGACAGTTTTAAAATTACGATTAGAATAAGAATATTATATTAATTATCAGTTAGATAATTGGTCTATTTTATTAAAATAGATAAATGGTAATAATATTTGTAAAAACAAATGGCTTTAAGATGCAAATGCCTAGACAAAGTCTCTGTCAAGGTAGAGTTCAATTTTTGACCAAAGACTACTGTCAATGTCAGACAGTTGGTTATTTTTGCTTGGACTTCCAAAACAAACCATCCACAATCATAGATGAGATCTGGAAAATACTACTTGTAAAAAACACACTTTAACAAAGGAAGGGAATAAAGTCCTTATAATAAAATTATTGGGAAAATTTAAATAAAGGTTTTGCTATATACAACTCATAGAAAAAACATATTAAGAAGATAATGAATAGTGTAAACAGATAAAAGTCCTGATTTAGACACCTCAGGTAGGTAAAACTCTCAGTATTTCGTTTGCAGAAAAAAAACCCTAAGTATCTAAAATGTTTTCATACCTCTTTATGTATCAACATACGTGCATTGAATGCATTTAAAGGCTATTTACTGGCAAATATTTGCATCACTTTGCAAATTCTAAATTAAAGCCAAAACAAAAAGGTTAAAATTAAAATATCATTCCTGTCCTCAAAGATCAATTGTTTGGCCTTTTTTAAACTTCCTGTTTTGCTGTATAGGAACTCTTCTTTATCACACTCGATTTACGGAACATGCTATTATTGTTTTGCTTTGCTTTACTCCCCATCAGCAAAAATCTACTGCACCTGAACAAGGCTCTAAACCCCTTTTCCATGCATGTTTTCTCACAGAATAAACTGACATCAGTAGATTGTTTGCTTTTAACCCTGACATCCCCCCCTCCACCTCCTCCCCGACCTATTTTTGAAACAAATTTTATTTTAGGATGTCCTGACTCGGATACTAAATTTGAAACCCTGGTGTGAATTTTATAGAACACTGTTTCCTTTTATAAAGGATGTTCACAGCTAATCTGTCATCTACGGGGCAGACAGAGGCCAGAAGGCTAGGAAACCAGGACAGGTGGCCTAACAGAAGCCTGAAACCTACACTTTTTTGGCATTTTGTGTTAAATTAATTTGCAGTGCATTCTGAGTATTTTTGCACTGCACCTTGTGTTATTAACACAACAAAAATATGGCTCTGTAACAGAGTAGGCAAACGCTGATCAGGAAAACTTTCTTACAGAACAGTCCTTCTCCCCAGATAAAGACGGGCAGTAAATTCCCTGTTTCCCACAGATTTTTTCCCAAGAAGTTATGCCAGGAAACAAAGAATCCGAGTTTGATCAGTTTCCCCCCTACCTACAAACACCCCTTTGTACTTCTGTTTTCAACATGCTTTTGAAAAACGTATTTACATAAGGTCAGCAAGTGATGCCGATCCCCCCTCATTCTATTATTACTAATACTGTAACTGAATGAAATTATTATTCTATTAAGTATCACTTTTTAATCATTTAGAACTTGTTAACTATTAGTTTTGCACATTGCCATCCGACTCAATGTAAATGCAGTGCATTGTCACTGAAGCTGCCATAAATGGAAGGTTTTTGTCTCCTCCCTTTCCATAGCACATCAGCCTTCTCCGGGAGACACAGCCTATGTAGCACCACGCTCCTTATATCCTGATAAGACAGAATGATTCTGAAAACAAAGTATAGTTTGGCCTCGTGCAGACAAGATAGCGTGGAGATACGAGACCTCAGCCTGTAGAAACAATCTTGAGTCAAGAGCAGCAGCAACCGAGATAAACAGGTTTACATTAGCCCATATGTGCCAAGACTGTACTGAAGTCCCTGAACTAGTTTATTTAGGTAATAATCAGGAACGAGATTTCTATTGACCCCCACAATCTGCGATGTAGGCATCACCCAAATAATGCAGTGGAAACCTTCTCTTGCTCCCAACTTTAACGAAAAGACGTGGAGCAGCAGCAAGTCCTACTTTGGATTTCTGATGACGCTTGAGCTACTTGGCTCAACACTTGCAAATCTACTGCATCCACAGCCTCAAACACCAGTTCAATAGGGAGCCTGAGGTTTCCCCCCAACCCTTCAGAACAGTACAGAACACCGAAATCTGCTCCAGCAATGTATTTGCTCCTTCTCATTCACATCAGCCTTCCATTATATTGAAGGTCTTTCTTTGGGCGCCCAGTTTGACTTTGAAGGCATCAGTTAGCAAGTCGTCACAGAAAAATTCCTCCCAAAGACAGTGCTTTACAAACAAGCAGCAGGCTTTAGGTCGCTTAACAACTGTGCTGAACCCAAACCTAAATGCAGAAATGCTGCTAAAGATAAAATCCAGAACAGTTATCTTACTGAAAAAAAAATTCCCGTTTTGAACAGAGTAGTGCTGTTTTCTACTGTTACCATATGAAAGGTAGACACCAGTCTAAGAGATGGGGAAGGGGCTTGCAAAACATAGAAAGAAAATCTAAATGTCTGTGCCATTACATGCCACTATTGTTCAGCTGCATTATAGTGTTTCCATTTATTATATATGATATATGAACTATTTTACTGAAAAGGATACACACTGCAGACAACGCACAGAAAAATGAGATGGTACATACATTTTGAGAAAATTCCTGGCTTTCTGTTCTTGGCAATTTCTGTAAATTTATGTAAAGTAAACATAGCTAGACTGACTTCAGCATTTTTATGGTTTATAGCCCACAGTCCCCAAATCTGCCCAAATCTGCATGTACAGAAGAAAGATATCAAGAATGAAACAAACACAAATATGTTTTCCCTACAGTATTTTTCTGCACTGTCCCACCCATTAGCAGTTTCTCATGGGAGTATCTTTTATTCTTCGAAAGATTACATTATTTAATTTTTCATTTTGGACTTCTGCTAATAGCACCAAATGAAATATTTTGTTTATCTAAAAAGTGCTGCATCATTCTGAAAATGAGTCTTTTAGTCAATGGTGTTGCAACACTGATTTAACCTCTGCTTTTAACTTGGAAGGATTCTGAAGGCAAGAATAGGTTGTTTAGAAGACATGGAAGACAAACTTTATGGACTTGACATGAAGTTTGACAAGAATCATGACACTTGGTCCATAAATGCTGAACGAATAGGTTTTTTTGATTGTCCCTCTTCCCAGTGGCCTGATGCTCATTTTCTGCACAAACTTCCTCATCTCTTCTTTAAGGTAAAAGTAATGGTTCTACTGATTAAAAGGTTCTGCAGTGATTCTAGATTTTCTATTCACTGTATAGGGGGTGTGCTATTTTACATGTTATATACGTTATCTTGAAACCTCTTTTTAAACCCGTTAAATAAAATTTGTCAGCAATTACATCCTTATTTTGGATTAGCATGTCCTTTGTTAATTATAATAGTCGTCTAATACAACCTTGTCAAGCATTTGAGCTCTGGAGCTTGTGAGCCCCTAAGCCATCATCCATTTACACCTGCTGAGATAGGATCAGCAGACTTGGGTTTGTTTAAATGAAACTTTCTGTTTGGATTCCAGGCTGAAGCTGCCTACCCATGGGCCTACGCATTGGGATAAAGAGCCCCCAGAGGTGGCCACTCTCTAAATGAAAAACATCACAGAAAGTTGGCTGTACAAATAAAAGAAAATCAATGAAGGCGTACTACAAGACAAGCATTTGCATTTACTGTATTTCAAACCATGCAAAATTAATTTTGTTAAATTCAGAATTACACTCCAACAAACATTATAAAGCTCTCTAAAGACAATGCAATGATGTGTGTGTCTACGTGAGAACAGTTATACGTCAGCCAAAGCTTTCAAAACTCACTACCAGTTGTCAGCCTCTTTATGTCAACTCAATGCCTTACTTTCAGGAGACCAAGTGTTTGTTTTTGAGAAAAATGGATCAGACAAAATCATTTCCACACATATATGTCAGTGATGCAGCTAAGAGTATTTCAAAACCAATAGGAACTTTATTTTCTTATTAATAAGCTTTAACTTGAAGGTTAGTTTTCAGAGAATCTTTCCAGTAGGAATAATCGTCTGTTATTCATGAACTATGAAAAACAAAAACTAAAATATAACTGTCAGAAAATACTCTAATGCTGTTTGGAAAAAAACAAACAAACAAACAAAAAAATTAGAAAATACCTTTGTTTTGCAAATGAAAGAAGGAGTCAAGCATTATAAAGGCAAGTTTCCAACCAAAGAAATCTGTATTAAGTAAAACTTTACATGGTATCATCACCTTTTCTGCGAAAACATTTCTTGTGGAAACAACTAAATGAATCCAATCTAAAATGTTTGGATTGCTTTTAAGAGGATGTAATCCTGATTTACACTGCCTCCAGATTTAAATACTCCATTGCCACTAGCTATGTCAGATATCTGATTATATTGTTGTTTTTTCTAATATGAATCAACCAGCATGTTTGATTTAGAGATTTGCTCCCTACTGCAATGTATTTAACTGAAGTTGGCATCTGGAAACATAACACGATAACCCGTTCTTGTGAAAGGCCAAAATCAACAATTACAAAGCTTCTAGTTGTGAAAACAACCAGTAAATCTTGAGGCAAGCCAATAACATTTTCTTCTATTTTCTCACCAATTAAGTGAGATCCTCTTCCCTAGTCTGAGGTGCATGTAGGTTATCAGCTGTGTGTGTGCTTTTAGGATTAGCCATGTTCATGGCAATACAATTACCTGGAGGAACCGGGAAACGTTTGCACATTCCAAGTCCAGCTTTTCCGTGTTCCATTTCTCATGTCACAAAACACCACACGGCCATTTGACTCCTGCTGGCTGCTGCCTGAATGTTCACCTACACCAGTAATTATGATTCATGGCTGGAGCGTATCAGACAAGGTCAATGTCTCTGGCTCTAATACATACTAAATTGAGTGACTTACTGTAAGTCATCTGCGTTTCTCAATCTATCTATTCACTAGACTACAGAAAAATTCATAGATGCATGGGGAAAGAGTCAAGTAAAACATCCACAATGGGTAGGCTTTATCAGCAGTGGAAAACAGTTCTTGGATCATTGTATTTTTCCCTGCAATTCACTAATTATTTTTCTTTATAAAGAATTGCTACTGAAGCGGTCCTATAATCACAAGAAATAATGTGGCCATCAAGACTGGGGAAGTGATTGCCCCCCTGTACTTGGTACTGATGAGGCTACACCTTGAGTACTGTGTCCAGCTTTGGGCTCCTCACTATGAGAAAAAAAATTGAGGTGCTGGAATGTGTCCAGAGAAGGGCAACAAAGCTGGTGAGGGGTCTGGAGAAGTCGCCTTACATGGAACGGCTGAGGGAACTGGGGTTGTTTAGTTTGAAGAAAAGGACACTGAAGGGAGACCTTATCACCCCTTACAGCTACCTGAAAGGTGGGGATCGTCTCTTCTCCCAGGTCACAGGTGATAGGACAAAAGGAAATGGCCTCAAGTTGCGCCAGAGGAGGTTTATATTGGATATTGGGGAAAAATTGTTCACTGAAATAGTTGTAAAGCTTTGGAACAGGCTGCCCAGGGAAGTGGTGGACTCCCCATCCCTGGGGGTATTTGAAAGACTTGTAGGTGCTGTGCTGAGGGACATGGTTTAGCGGTGGACTTGGCAGTGTTAGGTTTACAGTTGGACTTAGTGATCTTAAACGTCGTTTCCAACCTAAATGATTCTGTGTTTCTAAGGACATGCCCTTCCCTGTTCACAACTAGCACTTTGCTATTAAAGAATCCTCTACAAGAGACTCACAGCTAACAGAGGGACCAACTACTTTAATAGGCACTAAATCATAGAAAATATATGTCCAATAAATTTTCCAGGCAGGCTGCACTGGAAAAAAATATGAAAGGTTATTTTTTTATATTTTCATACACATAAATACACGCTCATTTCTATTGCACACAGAAAACTCTTGTAATATACAGTTTTGCTCCCTAAATGTTTCCAAATGTCATGACTCCTCTTAACTAGGTATGAATTGAGTATTATTCGCCCTTCACTTAAACCTCTAACTTTCATCTACAGGCTTATTTCAGGCACCTGTTATGGCTGGTCTCTTAATTACAATCTTTCTGACGTGGTGCCACCTTTATATGGTGTTTGATTATACAGTGTCTAGTGTGGGGCTGTCATCTGATTGTCCTCTACCACAATGCAGATGATAATCTTTAAACAATTAGTCACTTTATACAAGTAAAATATAGAATTATAGTAAAAATATAGAATCCAAGACAATCTTATTCGGACAATTTCCCACTTCCCATACAAGATCAACTATAAATTCACTCTGAACTTTGCTTTAGGAAAATTTTCACTTTAAATTCGTAGAAACAACCATGTAGTAGATGACCCCAGATTTCTGACCATAAAGTGCAGAGATTGGTGAGTTTGGGTACATTCTAAGGACAAGGCGTGGCCCTGAATGTATGAGTATTCACATTAATGAAAATACTAATATAAAATTATTAATAAAAATGAAAATACTATTATAAATAGGACTCATACAGATCAAGAAGAGACAGTGGTGATTCAACAGCACGTGGTGCTCCCTGTGAAATACTATGTGAACTATTGAATAAAATAGTTTCCATAAAAATCATAGAATCATAGAATCATTCAGGTTGGAAGAGACCCTTGGGATCATCAAGTCCAATCATTCACCCTACTCTACAAATTCCACTCCTATACTACATCCCCCAACACCACATCTAAACAACTCTTAAACACATTCAGGGATGGGGACTCAACCCCCTCCCTGGGCAGCCTATTCCAGTGTCTGACCACCCTTTCTGTGAAAAATTCTTTCCTAATATTCAGCCTAAACCTACCCTTTTGCAGCTCGCACGTCACTTCATGAACAACACAGTACATTCTCTACCACTGCCAAGGGAAGGTGCTTGCTCCTGCACAAATGTTCTCAGGATGGGAAAGAGTGTGTGAGGTTACTGAAGGTTATTGATGGATGAAATGTGGAAGATGTCTGAGGGAGTTGAGTACCTGGGATTAATTTAGAGGAGGAAGGTAAAATGGAGGTGGTGGAGTCATTTGGAGTACCCCTGGGTGAGGGGAATGCTTGTCAGGAGCCAATGGATAAGAATTCCTTGTGATGTTTAGATGCTGCACCAAATTCCATTCTATTCCTGCACAGTCTGTTGCTAAATGTTCCCTCACTGCTGGGATCCCACTCAAGAAACAAGAGAGCAGCTCTTCTGTCATACCCTATTCCCGCATTTTGAGAACTTCATGCTGTTTTGTCAATGAAGAAAAATATCAAAATGCATGTTATGACAATCTCTGAAATACTGTTTGTTCACACTTGCCGTATTTTATATTGTGAAAGCAATTGCTCACGTCTGGTACAATTCCACTTGCATTGAAAACACTACTAAAGGGTTTTTAATGGTATTTTATTTATACTGGGGGGAAATAAATTAAGATAAATCATTTTGCCTTGTGGCCAAGGAGAACAGCTGATCACCATCCTTTCATTTGTGAGTAGAGACTGAGCATTCAATCTTTACGCACACATTTTGTTTTCAAACCTCTGCCCCCACCCCTAGCTTACCTCTATCTTTCTTCAGGTGCGGCGTGCAAACATAGATGCAGTGCTCACCTGAGGTTTCATAGCTACTTAGTATAGTGAAATAATTAACTCCTGGGTGTTTCATATGTTCTTCTTCATGCTTGCTGAGATGACCTCTGCTGTGTTTTTTCACAGCAGCTTTGTTGACCCAGATCATTAGGAATGTGATGAGAAAAGAAAGATTAAGATAACGTATTTTATTTTAGGGGACCAGGAATGTAACTGCAGTCAGTCACTGTGTCTCAGTAACTCCCCACTAAGGAACAGCAACTGCTTAGGCTGTTCTGAGTGAATCATCCATTATCCCCAGTATTCTGGTGGGTAAGTGGCTTTCTCCACATGCAACTGTTGCCTCACGATTCTCTCCCCCTTCTCTTTTTTACCATCATTCATAAAGTCATTTGTTCTATTCTTTATATTTGCACATTTATTAATTGTGCTTTTCTCAATTGAATTTATTTTTTTTTTCAGGCTATTTCTCCAAATTAGCAGGATAATTTTAACTTCTAGCTTTATCCCTTATAATGCTTGCAGCCCTTCACAGGTTGATAAAATAAAGAAGTTTTGATAAGAATAGTCTATATTCATCTGACTCATTATTAGAAGTACAAAATAAAGAAATGAGCCTGTGTAAGCATTCCTTCTAAAACAACTTTTCAAAGTTTAAGTGAAGGTATTGATAACTGTTTATAACTCTGATTTAATCTGGACCACATTGCCTCAATTTGAGAGAAAGTAACATCAAAACTTCTCCTATCATCAAAATATATCGACTGCTTCTCCATAAAACACTCAACCACTTACTTTGCTAACACAGGAAATAATTTTGAATTAACAAAAGTTGTTCTTGAAAAATCTGTTTGGTTTCTTTTAGTTTCTTTATCCCCTCCCTACTTGTAATATAGTGTTAATTGGTTTAATGTCTTTCTGGTTATCAAAGATAGGCCAAATGATTTGCAATCCTCCAGGTCTGGCTTTCCTTAAGAAAAATACTGTTTGTCCTTTTTCGTTCCAGGAAATTTTCCTCAGGATTGTGAAACAGTGTAATGATTACTCTCACTAAGTTATGTCTGACTCTTAGATTTTCCACCATAGGTTTCCAGCAGTTCCAACATTATTTTTAGAAAACTGGAGATGGTATAAATAGAACTTTTGAAAATTTTACTACACCTACCAATATAAAACTATTGATTTAAAGGCCTACTACAGACAAAAGCCAATTACCTTCACACTTGAATCATTTTTCCCCTCGGTTCTTGACTACTGTTATTTTTTCCATTAGTTGTCCTTTCTCAGTTCTTTCTATGTAAGGTGCTATAAATACTGATCAGTGTTTCAGAGGATGCTCTCCTTGTTCGTGTTGTAAGAGGAGGGAAAACTTGTTTGACAAATGAGCTTTCCAAGCTATGACAGTCATAGTTAAAACTGACACTGTTTACCTTCCTGTTATCAAGGATAACGGAGGTAAACTTTGGAAATCAGTTATTTTCTCTTGCTTTAAAGTAAATCATGAGAACCCACAGAGTTACAGATATTGGAAAATATCTGTAATTCCTGGATATTACTGTAGTTCTAATTTCGGAAGTATGAAGAGTCAAGTTAATGTGGCTTGTTTATATAGAACTTCACAACACTGTTAATGTTTTTCATCACTTGGCAAAAATGGAAGCTTGGAATATTTCCAGACAACCTACAAACTGGAGTAATTTTACATAACACTTGAGACAGCTGAAGAGATAGCATCAGAAATGAGTTTTTATCTAGCTTAAACACTGAGATTCACTCCAAGCTGTCTGTCAACTTCAGAACACTTCAGTTCTACAAAAAATTCAGCTCCAAAAGGAGCCACTTATACTGTATGAGTGATCACATATTCCAGCAAAGACCCTGCTCTCCACCAGGGTGCTGCTCTGCAAGGATACAGGCCTTCAACAGGTCCTTTTTGATATCTGCCAGTCTTGTATTATCGCCTTGAACGTCCCTGGGACATCTCAAATGGTCTCAGACCCTGAAGTTTAGGCAAGTATAGCATTATTTGGAAGGTATTTGGGTCACAAAATCCATTGATGAAAAATACATTGAAAACCTTGAAAGAATATTTCTTGGGCTGCAGAAGAGAATGTAGCACACAAGAATGATTACAAGCTTTTCCAAAACTCAGGGATATGCTATGGCCTTACTGCTGATGTAAACTCAAAGATAAAGTTAAAGGTAATTTTGTTGTCACCTAGCAACAAAGCGTTTAAAAGTTGTTACTTTTTAGAGATGTTGAGTTACTTTGTCCATATCAGAGGCAAAGGTTCTCTAAGACCTGAATAAAAGAGAAGAGAACGTTGTAACTTCACGTTACAGAGATGAGCAATAATCTTACCATAGTTGAAAACCAAAATGAAAGGTAGATTGGACATCACCAGGAAGAGCAACTGGCAACATTTTCGGGAGGTATTGAATGGAAAAGTGAGTAATTCAGGAAACAAAGCAATGAAGGAATAAAATCTTTCCCCAAGGAAGAGGAGACTGCTTAGTTGACAGGCTGCAGAACTAGGGAACAGTGTAGGTTACACTGCAGAAGGAACCATGAGAATATCTAATATTTCACATACGGGAAAATTCTAATCTTAGGTGCACTGCCAGCCACACTTGTCATCAGCAGATCACAACTAAGGGAGACTAAAAGCAGCCAATGTTTTCATTATGTAAAATAAATTCTTAGTGGTAGTATTAGAGTGTTGTATGAAGTGAGAAGCTACAGCATTATGTAAATACAAACTGAAGTGCAATAAACAAATTGATTCTGGATTGTGAAGGGCAGGGAGCTGCCCTGCTGAAGTTTAGGATTTGTGTCGTTATTTCTGCAATACCCAAGTCATACGCGCACGACATAATATACGAAGGCCATTTGGGAACAGCAAAGTGAAAATTCTTGCCTAAGGATGTGTGTTGTAGCCAGGGACTGTTACACAAATAGAGGAAATAGCACAATTATGTCAAGGTTGTCAGGCAACAGAACAAGCCTGAACATGCTATGTTGTGCTACTGCCATAGGCAGCTTCTCCACAGCAGTGAGCTCCTAGTGACTGAGCTATTAACAGGATGTATGCTTTTGTAGCAATAAGTAGTAATTCTGAATTACTTTACATATATTGAGTCAATCCAAATAGCTCATTCTGACCAGCAGAAACATATGGGTTTGGTAGGAACATGAGAATATTCATGTCCAATTTACCCCTAAAGAGTTTCAGTTGTCTGTCACATGAGTTTTTTCAAATTCCACTAAAACTAGACAATTATCTATAAATACAAGCAAGTGATTTGCTTTCTGCTTCTAAACATAGATTACATACAAGTTATTGTGGTTTTTTTCCATAAAGAAATGAAGATTATGCTAGTCCAAATTATTATCATGTGTCTTTTATCCTTTCTCAGTCATCTAGAGGTCACATTCCCTGGTGAGACTTTCCCCCGAAGGCTGGCAGCCTGGCTGCTCTCATCAACCCAACTACAATTCCACCACGAAGCTTATTGAGGGAAATCAGTTATTTAAGTCTCCATTGGGCATATTTGATTTTTTTTCTTGTGATGGAAAAAAAAAAAAAAAAAGATACAACAGATAAGTTGTGAACTCTGCCCTATGTTTTTAAGAGGAGCAGACTTTGAAGCCAAATTAGTAACAGCAATTTTCGCCCTAGGAAGAGTTATAAGGTGCTGCAGTTTTGCTATACTGGGATTATAAACAGAGGAAAGCACTGCATAGACCCAACCCTCAACAGTATCTTCCTGCTTCTCTGTTTAGTCGACACTGACATGCTGAAAGCTATTACTCAGATGCCACCTGAAGCATTAGGTACTTGTACAAGCCACCACCAAAGCTCCCTGTGCTGTTACACACTCCAGGCAGGTTGCTCCAGCTACAGTTCTGTGAATGCTCCTCTCAGAGCAAAACTGGATTAAACCCAAAAACCCTAATAACTTGGATCAGTGTTACTGGTTTTGTCACCATGGAATAGGTTTGTGGCAGTGCAATCTCAGATTTCTCACTCAAAGTAAAGCTCTGACACAGGATTTTCCAACTGAGTGTTTTCTTCTTTTAGCTGTGGTTCTCTGAGCTTGGTCTCGATGTAATTTTTGTTTAGACCTTTTACTTCCCATCTTGTCAAGGTTCTCAAATTTCTAAAGAAAGTGTTTCACCAAGCGACAAGAGAAGTGTCTGTCCTGAGGTTAGATTCATGCGGATGAGTTTTGAAAGTAAAGTGTATTTTCCATGTATTCCATCCAGAGCAGACTCTCAGTGACTACATAAGCTTACTTACAGAAACATGCAAATCCACAACGAACCCATGTGTATTGAGGTAGCTCTCCCCCACACTAATGACACAGAGTATAGGTGATGCTATGCTTCCTGGCAAGCGAGGAATGCTTTAGGTGCTGTAATCAGAAACAGACTTTTCTCACCTGGATGAAACAGACTCATCTCTCTGAGACTCATTGCAGGACTCTAAGAAAAGGCTGAAGGACTAGATTTTTTTCAGGCACTTCTGTTTACAACAACAAAATAACAGCCTTGCTATGTTTCATGTCTCCTGTGGGGATTTCCAGACTACACATGAGCACGTATAAAAAAGTGGGTTATTCCCTGAGACGTTGCCCTGATTTAGATCTTCCCTTTTTTTGCCTCAGCTTTGCATGTGGGTTTCTCATTCTGCTTTCCAAGAACATTTGTAGTGAAATAACACGGGAAATTTCAACTGACAACAGAAGCAATAGTACCTGTACTTTGACAAATGCTAGCAGGTTTTTATGCATTCCATAATTCCCTACAGGTTTAACCTCTAATTCCCAATCAATGGTGAGTTAAGTGCTTTCTTTTTAAAGTAAGCCCGGGACATTGTGAATCAAGGTTCTTAGATCAATATTAGGGAGCATTTTTGTAATATTGCACTTTCAGACATCATACCCAATTCAAAAATGTGAAAAAATAACATGTATTGCATTCATCTGCTTCTCCTTGCTCGTGGAAACCACCCTCTGTTGATTTTAAAGGAGCAAAATAATCATACATTGACTTCTTGAAAGAATGTGCAGGTAATCAAGGGAAGACACGTAGCCTGGCTCCTGGTAACTCACAGAAGCGACACTTCTCATTAAAATAATCAAACCATAAAACAAAATAAAGACTGCATAACCTGACTATAACTTAGACTGTTTTCCAATAAGACTAATCTGAGCATTTGAAAACAAAATTTGTATTGAAATCAATCCAAGTCCAGCCCATGAATTCACAAATACTGGTTTACCTTCGCAGTTAATTTGCACACAACCTTTAGCTACAATAACATACTCTCATATTCTTTATCTTTGTTCAACAGGGGGCAAATTTGTGTTTTAAGCAGGATGTGTGCAGGATAAATTTTGTTTCTAAATGGCAATAACAAGAAGCTTTAAAGTAAATCAGACACCAAAAGGTAATTCCACAATACCTTGGAAAGAACCCAAGACTTGCTGGTACCTAAATATATTCTCTCTGGGTAAATGGAGTGGCCGCCCCCAGTGTGAACAATAACTACATTCCCCTGGTACCTCCACAGAATACTCTGCGAAATGAGGTTTCTGTCTGATAAAGAAAAGGATGGAAATTTATTTTCTCTGAACTGCTGCTTATTAAAAATGCAGAAGATGCCAGTAAACTACTTTCAACAATTACGTGGTAAAAACAGATTTTAATGAGGAACTTTGCTTCTAAAACCTTATTGCAACATTTTTTCGATGTCAGACACGTGGAATTATTTTGTATCACAATACAGCTACAATATAAAAATGAATTTAATAGTGACAGGAGATATCTGTATCAAAAGAGCCTCAGCAGCTCAAACATTTTTACTTTCCTCACTATTATTTTACTGTAAGTGAAATACATTCCTATGACAAGTTTTCTGGAATATTCTGAAAACAGAAATTGATAGTTTATTTCATTGTGAAATTCCTGGAGACTGCATCAAGTTTCAGGAAAATCAGTGTTTTAAATGTATTAGTATCTCAAATGGCATTTCTACACATGCATTAAAGTGATCTGTATTGTTCCT
The DNA here is from genome assembly GCA_013400055.1 of Nycticryphes semicollaris. Lineage (NCBI taxonomy): Eukaryota > Metazoa > Chordata > Aves > Charadriiformes > Rostratulidae > Nycticryphes > Nycticryphes semicollaris. The sequence goes on along the minus strand of VXBJ01005728.1, from coordinate 1,211,211 downwards.
GGTGCTCTTTATTTTGAGAATCTTTTTACTAAAGGATTCATGAGATCATGATTAGTGTTTCAGTTTTGTCTGTGTCAGGTGACATACTTTAACATCTGGTGGTTTCAGTTTCTTTTTCTCAAAAGTTTGAAACTTATGTCATTAATATGCTAAAAGCCATGGCAATGGAGTCAGTGGCTCCAAATTGTAGAGATACATAGAAGTTATCTTTATGCTTTAATTAAATCTAAGACAGACACCTTAGAACTATGTTCAATCTCAAAAATTACAACAGATAAAAGACAATAATGAGAGTCTGCTACAACATACCTTTTTTCAGTTGCAGGGTCTTCCATGGACAGCAAGACACCAAGAGAGAAGTCCCATCTCTACACAGTCATGTACCCATGTAATTAAACAAGTTTTTGCATCATTGGGGTAAGCCATGCTGCTCATTCATAATTTACCTGACAAGAAGTATAAGTTAGCCATTATTTAGGACTATACTGCCATAGTTAAATTGGTTTTGCTCCACTAACTATCCTAGGCTTCTCCACTTGATAGTGCCATCTGCAACACAGAACTTAATATCTGTGTATCAATGTAGTAATCATTCCACATACAGCCATAAATGTATTGTTGCTAAAACACTTAATATATTTCACTTGCCTGAAAATCTATTTTGAAAATCTTAATCTTTCTTAAATGAATAAGTAAATCAATAGCTTTAAGAATATCTGCAAAGGGAACAATATCACTGTCACTGTATTAATGTGGAAAATTATCAATGTAGCCTCTGTAGAATAGTTACAAGAAATAAAATTAATAGTAAAATAAAATAATTATATATGATCAAAATATTTAAGAGCATCTACACCCACCCACACCACCACCCTCAACGTCTTGCTTACAATACTAGCGGCTTTGAATGTCGGATGACCCTTGACTTATTCTGACAGAAGGAAGCACAGTCCCTCTAAGAGCTCCAAGTTGACTGGGAGACCCGAGTTGATTGGGACAGCCAAAACCACCAGAAATGGACAAGTACAACGTTTACATAGACTCTCTTCACACAGCAGCTCCAGGAAGCCAACAATTAATCAGGGAAAGGAATCTTATTTCAGTCCACACCACCCACACTTAGACAACAGCATCAAAGCAGGTGCTGCACAGGCAAACCCCAGCCAGGGGGCCACCCTACAAGGAGCCAGGCAGCCACAAAAAGCAGCTTGGTACCCAGAGCACACGAGGGAAGCTGTAACCACACTACACATAACTGAGAAAGTGCTCGTCGTAGCCTCTGAATATAGACCCCATTAAATTATCCCCACGTAGAGTTTTCTGACTTTCTCTCACTTGGAGCAATACTTGAACCAGGTGTTAAACTGTGATCCTGTTCCTACATTAGTGCCCATCTCTGGTAAATAACCCAAATGCCTGAATATTGTATTCAAATGATGTTGGGTGTGGTACAGAGCCCAAAACTAAAGTCATCTCAGACTTTCCATTTCAAGAACATGAAGTCAGTTTTCTATCATGTTAGCGACACATTTGGACTACAAATTTTTCATCCCAGACAGCTGGCTCCAGGAGAGCACAGAAGTTTCTGCTAAAACTAGTCAGATATTTCTGAAAACAGCCCTAGAGAAAGTATATCTTTTCAACTACATTAAATCAACCTTAAAATCCTTCTGCAGTACAGTTTTAATATAAGCCCAGGATAAGCATTGCCTCAGAGATGTGACTACCGTTGTCCTCTGTGAAAAGCTGCCAAGTTCTACAGTTGAAACTCTAAAGTAGAAACCATAAACTCTAAGAAGCACAAAGAGCACTGGACCATGAAACGTGAAGCAGGAAGGCAGGAGAAACAGCTCACAAAGATGAAGTCACCCCATGGACTAACAGCACACACCAACACTGGGAAGAAAGAGAAAAGATGAGGGGTTGCAATGACATAACAAAGAGGACAGAGTTGGGACAGAAATAGAATCAGGAGATACCAAGGAGCAGGAGTAAGGATAAAGAGAATGGGGAAACCATTAACAGGAAAGAAAAGGGGTTTTAAAAAAAATGATGAAAGGGACCAAGTATGGGTAGATTTCAGACAAAGGGGGAAAGCTTGGTATTTTGACAATCAGAAGGGGATATACAACAGGTAGGAAAGTTTAGGCTGTTATGGAAAAGAGAAAATGCTTATGTGAGCAACAAAAGGAACATAAGTGAGAAATAGTACAGCAGAGTGAGATTGTAGCAAAAGGAAAGGTGCAGAGGAGATAGAGGCAAAAGTAACAGTTGTCATACCAGAAACATGCATTAAACCAGTGATTCCACAGCACCAGCATCATTTTGTTGTCCTGTATGGTTACCTCAACAACCCACTGACAATATTTGTTCCTTGGTCTTCACCTTGTAGCAGTTCAAAATGCAGGCTCATATAGCAGGAGAAGATAAATACCCTTATCTAATGAGGCATCCTTCAGTTGTTGCTTCATTTCACACAGATGGTGGGCAAAGTTACAGGAAGGATTAGAAGGCAGACAGCAAATGAAGAATGGACCAGTAAGAGGAGAGATCAAATAAGACAGGGAAATGGTCACCTCAAGGTTAAGGCAATCTAGTGATTATCTAGAGCTGCATTCTGTAAATATTACAGCCATGAGGTTCCATCTAATAAAATATTTCCTTTGAGATGGATTGCATTGCACCAGTCTCTCATTCCACTGAGCAACCAGTTCGGGATGATACGTAGAAGCATAGAACACTCCTGGCTGCCACTGAAGGCAAAGGGAATTCAACTCATGGACAAAAGAGTGCTGGAAGTGCTAGAATGACAGAGCATTTTGGTTTCAGTCTTCATGTATCACTTCTGTGTAAAATATATATTAACTGGGTTGGAGTTCTAAAGAAAATGTGTATATTGAAACAAGGATATTTCTTAAGTACAATTTGTAAGACTATTGTCACTAGACCCCTGTCAGTATAATTTACTATTAATGCCTACATCATAATATTACTTACTAAAATTAACTAATTTGGCTTACTTTCCTTCTTCAGTTTTCTTTTACTGGATGATTTTTTTTATTTTGTTTTTGTAACTCCATTCAGCTAGTTACTGTGGCTATACTACTACTATATGAGAGAAAATATTAGCCTTAGGACATCTGTAATCAATCAGTAAAAGAAAAAAAGCAGTACAAACAAGTTTTTTAATTTCACTTTTGAACTTGCATTTGCAAATTAAAATATTTTAAGTTCTCTACTGCAGTTATTGTAGGTTCACTCCAGCCAGCATCTTCCAAACAGAAGAGACATCAGAAGTGTTAAGCTTTATGGTTACCTGACAGTGTGATGATGAAAATGAGATGCAGTTGTACTCTTGCACCAGCAGAGAAGTCACAGAGCAGCACAGCTGAACATGCCAAAAACCCTCCTGTTTTAATGGCTAATTGATACTTGCAGTTGAGAGCAAGTCAGATGAACATTTGGGCTGCAGTGTTTTTTCTCCTTACTAATGTAAGCCCAAACGCTGTGACACAAGATAGTGTAAACCTGCTTGAAGTTCGGTGGCAGAAAGGAAAAGAATTTGTGAATACAGCACCAGTGTTGTGTGCAATTGATTTGGTTCAACGGGAAATCACCATGCCAAACAAGTTCACCTTCACACCAATAATTATCCAAATCCAATAGCCTTCCAGGCACACTTCAGAAGTAGTATCTTAAGCTTACCCACCTTCTTCTGCTATAGAGTCTCTAGCTTGAGGGAGAAGCTTTTTCCCCATGGTCTTCACAACAACTGCAAATTCCTAACTGGCACTTACAAACCAGAAAAAAAAGCAAACCTACCAAAAAAAAACCCCACAGTTAAGTACAGTCACATGTTCTGTGCTTCGGGAGACAGACAGCAGCACAGGTTTCTCCATTCAGCTAAATAACAGGAACACAGCCACACCTGGGAACAAACGTCTTTGGTCCTGGAGACCGTTTCAGAGACACTGCCATGGTGAAAGAAAGTGTCACACAGTATCTGCATTCACTTTACTCCACCTCAGAGCATTAAGGATTCAACTTCAGATTAGTCTCCCTGAAGGGCCATACAGCCAAAAAAAAAAAATGACAGGAAGAGCTGTACATAAATTTATTTTCCTGAAGTACAAAAAAAAAAAGATAAATAACGTTAGTTAAACAGCTAATAAAAACCTGTTCTGGGCAAACAAGTAACAGATGTTGCAAAAGTGATGATCGGTTTTGGCATGGAGGTAAAAAAAAAAAAGAAAGAGAAGACGTAAACACGTTGGCACACCAGTCAGAAACCAGTTTGAACCATGCTTTTAATCTGCACGGTAGTAGTGTATTTCCGACCTGATGGGACTTGCGAAACTTTCCCAAGAAAACTCAAATAAATTACATAAATAGGAGGGGGGCCGGGCGCCTCCCTGCCAGTCCGTGGCGTGCCCCCGGAGCCAGTCCCTCACACGTCGGGGTAGCCGCAGTAGTAGACGGCCGTGCTGGCGTCCGACACGGCCGAGGAGATGGGCCCCGCGCCCTCGGGCACCGGCAGCCCCGCCGCCTCGTGGCCCGCGAAGGGCAGCCCCAGCTCGGGCTTGCAGGCGAAGCGCAGGTACTGCTCGAACTCGGTGCGGTCCACCTCGCCCAGCAGCTCCTCCTGCGGCAAGTGCTCCAGCTGCTCCCGGCACGGCGCCCCCTCGGGCGGCGGCGACGGCTGCCCCACCGCCCCCGGCGGCAGCGGCCCGCGCCCCGGGCCCGGCGGCTGGCACGCCTGCCCGTAGTAGGCGTGCAGCGGCGCCGGGCAGCCCAGCAGCCCCTGCAGCGACCCGCCCGGCCCCAGCGCCTCGCCGGGCGGCAGGTGCCGCCGCAGCGCCGCGCCCGACGGGCTCTCGGCCGCCGGCGGGTACTCGGCCGCCGGGTGCGGGGCGTAGCCGTAGGGCA